>QQZM01000004.1:0-81991 GCA_013365045.1 Geotrichum candidum | reverse complement strand
AGAGACAAATGTTTTTGAAATTTCATGTCTTCTTTGTATATCGTTTTGTTTTGTAATTTTGTATGTAACTATTTGATATAAGGACAATAAACTGATTATCTATCTATCTATCTGTTGGAAACCCAGTGTTGAGGGTTCTCTACCCCAGACCGGAATCTTGAATATCTGATTAAATTTCAAATATGCTGACGTGTCAGCCGTATGGGATTATCTAATAACTTTAAAGGGGGATAGGGGGATGAAATAACCAACATATTGAAATCAAGATATCGTGTCAATAAAACCTAGATAATATGCTATAACTTATTCTGGAAACGGATTATATTAATTATTGTTGTTTTATTAAGACTATCCATTGTAAAACAAATTGAAGCATTTAAATACTGAAATATCCTTTTTACTTTATTTTACTTCTTTTCGAGACTTCCTGAAGCTTGTCAGGCATAATATGAACCTCAATAGGTTCGTACCGATAGAGGGAAGAAACTTCAACTCTATAAATATAAATGCCTCCAAAGAATCTCAATATTAGATCTTAGTTAACAAACATACATATTTACAGAATATGAATCCAAAAGTTTACTAGATATTAAGGGAATATGGGTATTTACAACGATTGATAGTAAAAATTATCATATAAGGCTGTCTAGATATACTTTGAATTATGTGGAAAGCTAGGGTATGTTGAATCAATAACTGACAAACGAGAAACTCTTCATGAATTCAAAGATTGTTATCAATTCACAACTTGTCAATGCTAAATCTAGTTTTCAAATTTATCATCTGCGTATGCGCAATCATAGCACTAGGCATTATTTCAAAAGTTCAAGATAGTTAAACTGACGCCAATTATATATAACCAACAGTCATGTAAATCCACATGACAAACCCTTGTTACATGACAAATTTATGCTAATCAATTCAAACAAGTACATGGGATTTAAATGTATTTATCAAATCGTTATCAGTTTTGATAATACTTTTAGTACACACTATTCATTTTAAGAATCATGAATCAGTGTATCACAGATTCTGATTTGTATGGTGAATCAAAATTGAGTCGCTTTGTCATAAATCTGTGACTTCTTTCTTAGATAGGAAGCATGATGATATTTACTTAGGCCACAGTATATAATAGAACTACTTTATTTTTCATTTTCTTCCCTTGCCCTACTTTTGCATTACATAACCATAGAGATAAGGCTTACTCATAGAACACCTATGCACACAAATTTTTTTTTTCCCTAACTTTGACAGAATTTTTTTTTTTTCATTTTTTTTTCCCTTTTTTTCCCTTTCCTCTTAATCGACGACTCCCTCGACCTACAAATTAGCAGATTAACCGAATCTCAGTCCGACATATATCACAATGGTAAGCAATATCACTTTCGATCACAAAGCCAGATGCTGTTCAAAATGAATGCGATAATGATATGCGATTACTTCTCGACAAGTTTGATGATGGAAGCTTAGGCTGTGTTGCTGTTTGTTTTGGATTCATTTGGCGATGTGTGGCATCAGGCTTCTACTCGAATTCATTTAACTAACTGTTGATTTCTTTATATTTAGAGCGACTCAGTTACCATCCGCACTAGAAAGTTCATCAGAAACCCTCTTCTTGGACGTCGTCAGTTCGTCATTGACGTTCTCCACCCCAACAGAGCTAACGTCTCCAAGGATGACCTCCGTGAGAAGCTCGCCGGCATCTACAACTCTGAGAAGGACGCTGTCTCTGTTTTCGGTTTGCAGACCAAGTTCGGTGGTGGCAAGTCCACTGGTTTCGGTCTCATCTACGACTCCGTTGATGCTCTTAAGAAGTTCGAGCCCCGCTACCGTCTTGTTAGATACGGTCTTGGCCAGAAGGTCGAGAAGCCCTCTAGACAGCAGAGACACCAGAAGAAGAACCGTGGTAAGAAGGTCTTTGGTACCGGCAAGAGACAGGCCAAGAGAACCAGAGGTGATTAAACAACAAAATATTATTACGATTATGTGTTTTTTATTGTCCATAGTAATATAGTTTTATTACAACCAACCTGGTGGTGTTTAGAGAAGTTTAGTTGAGCAGTAACAAAAGAGTAGTGAGAAGAGCATGGCTCTGGCTAGTTTTTATTTGGGCATGCTGTTCTTGGGGGTCGTTGTATGAGCAATCAAAGTCGTAATGTTCTTTAGTGGGAAGTTCTGTAGAAAGTGGGAACTAAAATTTAAGAGACAGTTTTCATGAGTTCCGTTTCCCAGGACTTAAAGTATACTTTAAGACATAGTCTTTTTCTTTTTTTTTTTCCTCCTTCATTGGGTATTAGTCCTAAATAAATGTGAACCAAATACTCAGGCTTTAGTCAAGTCCCAACTTACTTTGCCGACTTCAATTATTTCTTTCGATCTTGCAGTGTTTAGTAAAGTCCCTAATACGTGTTTGTCTTTCTTTATTCTCATATGGTAGGAACTCGGTCGTTTGCATACCAGCTCATGTTGTGTCAAGATCCTTCATCAAGACTGAGATCACTGTAGGCACAGTTTGTTACAATCGCAGGCTATGTGTTGTTCGGGCTCTAGACTTCTTATGTTATGCCAGGCTCTGACTTTTTTTTAACTGTATCTATTTTCATGGCAAGTATTCCTTCGTTACATAAAGTCTCCTTAGTGTTTTTAACAGCTGGGCTAAGTCTAGGTCTGGCGACACCTCTAAGAGTGCCTCCTTCTTCAGGGTTGCTTTCTGATTGTGACTGATAATATGTTATATAGTTTCAAACTCGCCGCACTTGTAGTTGTAATCGTTTTTTGGGTATCTTTCTTTTCTGAATGTATTCACCGATATCCCCGTTGTTGGTTCTCAATTGTGTTGTCGAGCTCAGTACTAATCAGGAAGTAATTCTTGAATGCTTCAGTGATGGCTAGTTTCTACATGTTGGCAGTCGGGCTCGTGATGTCTTTGATGTTTTTTTTTTCTTGTACCGCTTCGGGGCTCCTATAAATGCTTGATATCTATCTTGCCATTTCCTCAATAATGCTATTTGATTTTCTCGTAGTCTGGCTTTTAAGACATAGGATTATTTCAATAAACATATGTATAATGTCTCAAGGTGTATATATATTATCATCAAATTGTTTTCAAATAGCATTTCTCCTATTTATAATCAGACAAGCCCTTTCTGCAGTATTCCCTTGGTGATCTCAATTTAAGCTCTCCTACCCGCAACTATGCCCGAACCAAATAACAATGAAGACAATAAAAAGCACATTACATCGGTACCTCCAGGGTGGCTGCTAAAGGTTCAAAAGTACTCGGCGCTGACCTTTTCTGCCTTTTTTGGGCTGCACAGTCTTGCCGTAGTCGTGTCCCCGGCAGTGCTTGGGATAGACACAGCAGGATCAGTAAACCAGCTGGCCAACGGCATATATCAAACACCAGTGCTTGAGCCTATTTTACTAGGCGCTGTGAGCGTGCATGTGATGGCTGGTGTGGGTGTGCGCTGGTGGCGCGCCGAGATGGGCCGGCCTAACCCACTCGCCCTTGCCGGCTGGGGGCTGGTGCCGCTTGTGGGAGCGCATTTCACCATCTTCCGGGCCCTGCCAGCCAAAATCTTGGGCGACTCGTCGCTAGTGACCTTTGAGTACGTGACGCATGTGCTTCGGCGGGGCGGAATTGGGCAGTGGTTTTTGGCCATTCCCTTGTTGGTGCTCTCCTCGTATCATGTATTCGTGGGGCTTAAACGTTATTTCCCCCGGCTAGCAATGACTTATAGTAAAAAGACGACAAATCTGGCTGTGATGGGTTTCAGTTTGTTAGGAGTCACTAGTTTGGTTAGAATTGCATTGCAAAGCGAGGCCGTCGGCTGGGTCGCAAAGCAATATCGACTGGTAATCTAGACACGGGTTAATATGTCGTTTAATCATTTAATATTAATATACTCAAAATAACTAAGCATCTATGATTTCGAAAAACTCATAATTACATTTGCACATACAATACATTACTTATTCATGATCTGGTAATCAAAGATGGTCTCGAGGCCCCATTTCTGAATGAAGCATGTTTTTCTAGCTCAATCACATCTTCTACCTTGTTGAGTGCCAACTCAAGCAGTTCCTTTCGACGCTGTAGGTCGACGTGATCAGAAACCTTGGGGTCCTCCCGAGCAAATGATTCAATTTGCTCTTTTGTCAGCAGGCTACCTAGACGGCTATCCAGCTCGCGGGGAAAGTTGTAGTAAAAATCGGAGATAAGCTCCACGTGTAGGAACAGCACAGCGGTTTGCGCAAGTTTGTCTGCAACAACGTCTAGAAATACTTCTGGACATTTGTACTTGTTGGAAGATGATTTGCAAGTGCGAGATTTGATGGCAGCAAGTCGTAGTTTCAAGATATCAGCACGACCGCGCAGAAAGAGGGCCTCGCGGCCTCGATCAATCAAGCCTTGTGAAAACCCAAAGCTATCCATATCTGAACTATCATTATTCAGGCTAATACCATCGCGCTTGCTTTCAATGTACTTGACCACTTGGTTCAGCTTGTGTCCGCCCACTGTATGCTTAATCTGGTTAAAAAGACCTTCGCACTGTCGTAGCTCTTCCTTTAAAAGCTGATAGCTGTGTTCGCGCGACTTGGTCCACTCACGATCCTCGATCTCGACCTCGTATTTGTATGGCTTGATACAATTCTCGACTTGGTCCGACGCAGAGTAAAAGTTAAGTCCCAGAATGCCTGCCACTGCCTCGTTGATGGTATTTGTAGCAAATGGGTGATTTCTAAAATTAGTGTTGTCAATCAGCCGTTCCATCTCATTACCCAGTGCGGAAATGACGAGGTTGGTTGACAATCTTCCAACACCTAATTTGGTCAGCTTCGATGTGCAACTGTCCAATTTGTGCCTCCAGTAGGCGTCATCATCAGACATTGACATTAGTTCTGAAATTTTTCGCTCTGAGATATTTGAGGGATTCACAACATCACTTGGGCGGTTCCAGTACCCTTGAGCAAGGATATTCAGCACTTTTTGGTCTAGTTCTGCCTTTAGCAGGCTTTTGATCTCGTTCTTGCCAAATTGATTTGTAAAATCTTTAAAAGCAAGCTTAAAACTGTCGACTGAGCCTGCCAAGTAACTCTCTGGTGTCAGGTACCGGTCGTTATATTCGACTTTAAACTGATAGGTAGCCTCTTCCAGTTCTCGCCTAATTGCTTCACGAGCAGGAAGCAAACTGGCCGCCATAGTCTGTTCCAGAACTTTCATAAGTTTCTGTTTAAGAGAAGTTGTTCCCACTGTACAATCGTCAAAGTCTTGATGTTGTGAGAAGTACGCATTTTCTGTATGAGATATGAGAGATCCAATGTTATTTTTCACACCTCGTCGGAACAAACCACTGCTTGACTGCGGCGTTTTGGTAATCACGCCAACGTATCCCATCTGTAGTGGGTAGTTTTGGTTGGTTAATATGTCGTGACCCTTGGCCGAGTCAACTAAATCCATTTTGGTGACTACACCAATGGTGCGCTCACCTCTAGGATCAACGCGTCGACTTGCCCGCAATGCAGACGAGTTCGCCATATCAACATCAGCAGAAGAAATGGCAAGGATGACGTTAGGGGCCTGGATGTATTTTTCACACACCTCGTTGATGCGTTGTTTGAGAAACTCTGGTTGATCTGAGCCTGAAACCTGAATGTAACCAGGAAGGTCAATAAGCGTCAAATCAGGCACTTTAGGAGAGTAGATATGCAGTTGGATAGGGTCGTCAGACACAGCCTCGCTGGCAGGGACTGCAAGATTTAGATCGGTGAGAGTCCGCTGAACTTGCCCAAAGTCGGTAATCTTGCCTGTTTGCAAGGCTGGAAAGACACCATACTCCTGGCTGTTCTCTTCGTTACTGTTTATTAGTGTGAGCTCAATTGGTCGCCGGGTTACCATATTGTTGCCCTTAGGTAAGAACTCATGGCCAACAAGTGCCTCAAGGACCGAAGACTTGCCTGAGCTCTGCGAGCCAATTACAACAATCGAAGGAAGCTGTAAGTTTTTGGATTGACCAACTTCATGAAGCAGGTGTCTGATTTCAATCATCTTTCGTGTTAAAGTCATCATTTCGTTGGCATTGTAAGAGTTGGAATTGGCGGGATCGTCGTTGCCGGTATTGAGCGCTACTGCAGCACCTAGCAGAGCGGCAGCTGGATCACTATCCCCGCTGCCACCATTGCTTCCATTATTGCTACCACTATTGCTGTTCCCACCCCCAGATGATGAGGATGATGGTGATTTGCTGTTCTCCCGGACTGCGTCTAGCCACTCCTTGAAAGTCGACTCAATACCTCCCATCCCGTCCTTTGCTCCATCCACCATACCACTTGCAAAGTCAACCATTTTTTCCAAAGTATCTGATGTATAACTCCCAATCTCCTTGACTTTGTAATTTACGTAGGCAGCGCCGGCGATAATTGCGCTGCCAGCTGCTGCCAGCGGGGCACGGACAAATAGTTTGAGGAATGTTTTGCCGCCATAAAAGTTTCGTTTCTGAGTTGCAAGTAAAAGGGGGCGAATGGTAGCACGACGATTATGAACAGTGCCTGAAGACTGCAAAAACAATGCTCGCCTGGCTGCTATTTGCCTGGAAAGTTGCTTGGAAATGGCTGGTATTCTGTTCATTCCGTAGGGCTTGCGATTATTAATGAAGTCCTGTTACCCAAGCTTGAGAATGTCGAAAGTACCAAAATGGGGTGGGTGCCTTTGCTAACGGTCGAGGTAGAACTATATTTTGAAGATGCAAACAGGGCACTATTTGAGGTCAAATGTGTGCTAGGTCGAAGAAACTAAAAGGATATGTATTAGAATCGAATGTTTACAACCTGGGAAATGTTTAGAGATTGTTTGTTGTTAGTAATGATGCCAATTAAAGGTAGAGATGTAAAGGATGGGGAGAGAAAGAGAGGCAACTCTAAGTCAACTTCAGTTATGGCAGGTTGGTTTACGACTCGCCATTAAAATTGATTTGCCACAATGGGTAATATATTTTTGTTTACCTACTTTCGGTAATTTTTGGTAATTGCCTTAAATGGTAATTTTGTTTTGGAGCACAGATTAGGGGTGATAAATGAAAGGCATAAGCTGAACGGTTTACCTGGCACGAACATGATGGAATCAAAATGCCATGATCATGGACTTGACTGAGAACCAAAACAGTAAATATATCAAATACGAGGAGTTTTAGTATTTGAAATTTCTTTTGCTCACATAACCAACCAATGCCTACGTATCTCCATTACGATAGAACGCCAGCTGGAAACTAGAACTGGCGCAACCGCCATTTAACAACAATATTCAAAAGACAAAAAGAAACAAAAGCAATATATTACGATTAGTATAAACATTAAGCTGTGAACAGTTGATGCAAAACCAAACATCTCAAGCTACTATTATTCTAGAAAACTTGCCGTTTCTTGACTAAATACAACTTTATTAGTCTAGTCCCTGAACTATACATACACACGACCAAATTGAACGGCTATATTGCACACTGTTATTGACATTAATTCGTATCCAAGACATGTTGACATAAATTTCAGCGCGTGCAATCCATTCTGTACCAATGAATGCTTTTTGAAAGACATGGTTTACCAGGGCCTTTAGTGGTAATTTGCGAAAACATAAAATTGTATTGTATGACTATCATTAAAGAATCTCCATCGATTAACCCCACACCAGCTCATAGGCTATAATAAAAATGTTGAATGCTATAAGAAACGCTGTATGAAAAAGAAGTTAGTACATGCTTCGTGTGAATCAAATCAATTCTATAATCCTTACGTCTCATCACCGTTCGCACCGACCTGATCAGGCTAAGCACCCTAGAAGAAATGGAATCGTCATTGCCATATGCCGGCGTCTTTGACAGACCAACTATTATAAAAAACTTGTTAGAAAATTTGAACTGCCACCTCGGAGATGTGTAGTCCATGAGGACTCTCAGTATCACCACTTACTTCGCATAATAAACCGGTCTTCACTTAGAATTGCCACGGAGTTGAGTAGCAGCACAATGACTAGAGAGTCGCAGATCTGATGTTAGCAAATGTAAAGTACAGTTAATTAGAAAGTAATCTCGTTTTTGAACTTACCGTAGAATAACAGTCCCAATCCAAACATGATGTTTTTATGTGTGTGAGCGCGTGTATGTGTATGTATTTGGGTTGCGTTGAAATGTGCCAACAGGGCCGGAAAAATGATCAAAATGCTAGCTGGTTGAGAAGATCATAAACCCTTGCCCCAAGACACGTTGCCGTTAGCCCATGCAAGACATGGGAAATAAGATAAATGGGGGTTTAGGTTGCAAACACGAAAGAAATCTCCAATTTCAATAGAAAACCATTCTGTATGCTAATGTTACTAAATAGAAATAAGAATTCAGCAAGTCAGACGAGCAGTTAAAGGTAACATAAGAAAGAAAATGTTGTTGAGAAGAGAATGCTAACATATCTCAGATGACATAATGACTAAAGTCATGATCATGGTTGAAGCCGAGAACTTTGGATAGTTGTAATAAATAGACCGCTAACAAGAAATACAAGTAAAATAACAAAATCCCAAACTTTGTGATAAGGAATTGCTATAACTCACATGGTGCTAGTGTTATAGCTTGTCGCTTCTACAACCAAAAGAAGCTTATTCATACCGCTAGTATCATTGAAAATTGATTTGATGAGAATGATATTCCTCCTGTTAACTGGCTTCCATACTCACACGCTTCGAATCCTATTGAGAATGACTGGGTTAAATTTGAAGAGGGTATCTATATGCTTTATCCAAAACTTGAATCTTTTCATGGTAGTAAAGACTAACTGAAATCCCAGTTTTATAAGGCTATTAAGGAGGCATGTGAGTGTTTAGGTGATGGTTGCTTCGATCCCTTGATAAGATCTATGGAACCGCCGTGTTAATGCAGCTTTAGAAACCAAGGGATGATACACAAGCTATGAATTTGAAATAAAACATATATTGTCATTTATAATATTCATTGCTTATTCATAGTTAATTCTAATATACAATCAATATTCTTGAACATAAACAGAGTGAAAATCAAACAGATTAGATTTTTTGATGTTCATCTCTGATTGTTCATTAGGCAAAAAATAAAAATGTACTTTTTATTAAGTCATAAGTCATATATGCGCTTATTTGACACCAGCTGAAAAAAAGTTTTGGGTGGTGAAAAATTAGATCAGAAAAAAAGTAAAAAAAATACACACCAAGAGCAACGATGACAGAACCAGTAGCCAAGAAACATAAATCAAACAAAACGCCAACAACAGATGGCCCTATCGTACTACAGGCGAAGGACGGCAGCCGCTGCCGATGTCTTTATATTTTGCAAAAGAAAAATCGACAGTGCAATATGACCCGGCGCAAGAGCGATAAATACTGTGCTCAGCATAAAGTGGTGAGTATCCTCAGGATCCAGAGCTGAATATTCTTTAGTTTGTAACAAGACTAACTTAATGCGAATAGGAGATGGGAGAAAATAGTGGTAAACGGATGAGGATACCGTGCCCCCTGGACCCTCGCCACACTGTGATGGAAGATCAGGTCGAACGGCACTTGCAAAAGTGCTCTGCGCTTGTGCAGGTGCCGACTGACGCCTGGTACCGCCCGGACTACAACCTTCCTGGCCACATTGACACCAGCTTGTCTGATAAGAACAAGGCTACAGATTCTGACAACAATGCGGAGACTGATGAGAGCGGTGAAGCCAGTAAAAAGGAGGTTGACTTCAAAAAGTGGTACAGTAAGCTTGAACGATTTTACAACGAGCATCTAGCCAAAATTGAACCGGAGCCATTGGTGCTGAAACACAAGGGTATCGAACACCGACTGGAGCAGCTTGAAAACCCGAAACATGCCATTCAGCAGGGTTCGCTCATTGGACACATGGAGCGTGCGGGCATACTGACCAGCTTCGACAACGTGGTCATCGAGTTTGGATGCGGCCGCGGCGAGCTCTCGCGCTACGTCAACCAAGCGCAGTTTATTTCTAAACACGAGGGTAAACCCAGAGTAGACGATAAAAGCCGTAAATTTCTAATGATTGATCGTGCTGGGCACCGGATGAAGTTCGACACCAAGCTGTTAAAGGACTTTCACGAGTTTGTGACAGACGAGGAGAAGCAGCAGGAGATCGGGGAACCTGTTGTCGAGCGCATCAAGATTGACATCAAGGATATTGATCTTGCTAAAGCCTTGGAACTCAAGTTTCCTACTCTCGCAGCGACTGAAGACAAAACAGTTTCAGCCATCTCAAAGCATCTGTGCGGTTGCGCGACGGACCTCACGCTACAGTGCCTATTCAACAGTACACGCACCAGGAAAGACAGCGATGCCGATGCAGCGGATGCTGCGAAGCCTGCCCTTCGCGGCGTGGTGATCGCATTGTGCTGCCGCCAACTCTGCAACTACGAGAGCTACCCCCTGGCGGGCCGCGCGTTCCTGGCGGAGCATGACATCGCAACGTCACCGGAGGAGTTTCGCACGCTGGCCAAGATCACCTCGTGGGCTATATGCAGCCGCCGGCCCGATGCTGATCCCACGTCGCGTAACCACCCCTCTGGCCTTAGCCTCGAGGAGCGCGAGCAAGTTGGTCTGTGGGCGCGCCGCTGCGTTGACTACGGCCGCGTGCACAGCCTGAGAGCGGCCGGCATGGAGGCTGACCTTTATCAGTATGTAGGGAAGGAAGTGAGCCTGGAAAACGTAGTATTGGTAGCGAAATAAGGGACACCAGCATATAGATCTAGTCTTGTAGATATAAATAGGTAATAGAGATTGAAATTGTAAAAATCCTTTTTTTTCGTGTAAAAGTTTAAGCTTAAACGCGCTGAAACGCTTGCCCCTTTGGGCTTAATTGAATCTTCAACTAGGTTGTTATGAAAAAATCCTGTGTTTACAAAACGTTTCACCCATCACCAACCTTTTTTTTTTTCTTTTCAAGTCTCTCTAAGAACGACTAGAAGTAGCTTAACCGAGGCATATATTTTCCTTAGGACTAAACAGCTCGTTTGACATTAAATTAGAAGAGATTCATTGCATTGAGGTTTTCATTTTGTTTTGGATTCGCATGTTCCAAGAGATTAAGCAGCAGCAGCAGCGATGACAGACGAAACGACATCGAGGACATGGACAATTGCAAAATGCTACCGGGTCCTCCGGCCTTTTCAGGCCGCGCTCGGGCGACTCAATAAGCTTTACCCATCTCTACGTGCCTATCCTTACCATGAGGGCGCTCCTGCAGAAAATGGATCCCAGCATCGGCGTCTGCGGCCCTCGCGGCGTCACATCGTGACCTACAGCCGGCAAACAACCAGCAACAGCATTAATAAAAGCATTAACGGAAGGGAGAGCAGCAAGAGCATAAAGGAGGAACAGCTAATACGGAATTTGATACAGGCCGATGAAGATAACGACGGGGAAGCGCTTCGACAGAAAACGCTAGCGATACTGCAACGCTGGTGCAGTGCTGAGTGCTACGAATGTGTTGTAGGAATTGAACGAGCATTTCGGCAGCTTACTCTGGTGGTTGGTAGCTGTGACTGCAAAACCGATGCCATGAACAATAGCACTGGGTTAAATACGTCTGGATCGCTACAGCAGCGCTGTGCCCTCGGCGTTGGCCGCGCAGTTGCGCTCAGTGCACCCGCGGCAGAAGGAGAATGGTATTCACATACTGAGGCACCATATCTTCGGTGCTGGCGCAGGACTGTAGTCGCGGGGCATGCGGCTCAGCTACTAGTTAACGCATTTTGCACTGTCCCTGATGATTCCATTAATACCAGTGATAGTGAGAGTGATTGTGAAAATGGATCTGACAATGACGAGGGAAAACTTGTGCTAGGCTTGCTTGGCCGAGAGGCCTCGCTGCTTGTATTCCCTCTGTTTGCAGTTGCTACACAGCATTTGCTGACTGCGCAGGTTCTGACAGCAGAATACGTAAAAGCGGTGCGAGCAGCACCACAAAACATGGCAAACCTGTGGGCTCTGCCTTGCTTACTTCGACGGGACCTAATAATGCTTCAAGACGTGCTTGACCTGTCATATCTAGTCCTTGAGGCTGGGGGTGCATCGCCGCAAGATGTACACCTTTTCCTGCAGACTCTACCTTCCGAAGCTAGCGGTGATAACGCCACTACTATCATGGATTTTCTTCAAACCTGTGTTACCAATCCTAGGATTGCAGCGTCTGCAAGTATTTACCCATTATTTGCCTACGCTCTAGTCTATGCCAATTGCCTACTGGAGTTGGACAGCATGGCTAAACCACACTGGCTTTTCGGGGGACTAAATGATGATGATTTGGGGCTAACGGCGCAGCTACTATGTGACGCGCCGAACAGACTGAGGCCACTACCTGGGACAGATGCACTTGAGTGTGTGCTCGGGTACCTTCTCTCGCAGCAAAAGCTACAGAGAAAAGACTTACATATAGTTGAGGGTGGGCAAGCACTGCGACAGAGACTAACCCGGGTTGTTGGACTCTCCTCTGAGCATCGGGAGATTGTGTGCACAGCACTTGCCAATGCTATTCGCCGCCCTGGTCCCGAAAGTCCTCCCGCTACTGCTTCTGCCGAAACTAGCTGGATACAAGAACTACTAGAAAAACACGGTATAGATGACCTTTATGTGTCAACGGTTCACACTGGTACCAGGGGTGCTGGCAAAAGGAAGCGGAAAGGCGCTGCCATAGTGTACGAGAGCGGCCGGGAGAATGGCCACTACACACGGTCTAAGTTGCCACGAGAACTAGACCTAAACCGTAGCTGGCCTCAGAGTGCGAACCGCCAGCACCCCCAGCAGAAGCAAAATCACATTACCACGCGAGGGCGAAAAGAAAACAACCCTTCAATGCTCATTATTTCATCTTCTGAGGACTCAATATCCGATGACCCTGACCATAATTGGGACAGTGACACTAGCAGGATTAGCGGAAGTTGTACTGAACCAGAGGTTGGCAGCAGCAGTAGCGATGATGATAGCGACGATTTGAATCCAGTACGCCTCCCGCGGAATCCAAAGCGTGTGCGCCACCTGCAACCGCGGATCACGCTCGTGACGCCGCCGATATCATACTACGACGAATCAGATTCATTGCTTTCATCTGAGCCACAGGAGCCACGAGGGGTTCTTGTTGAGTCCGACTCAGACGACAGCAATGGCGGCTCAGATGACGACATGCTGCTTTTGCATCACTCTAGCGCCAATACTTCTGTAGCTTCGCGCCGACGGGGAATCAGGCCACCTGCGTTGCTAGCATATAAGAAAGCCCCGCTTCGTGGCCGGGTTGCTCCCTCTGGCTCCTCCTCCTTGATGTATGACGAGGGAGACGATGACGACGATGATGACCTTCTCATGACTTAACCACCATTAGCATTGCATTTTTTTTTTTTTTTTTCATTTTATTTTACAAGTTGTCAAATAGATCACCCCTAACTTATTTCTTTAATATTTCTTTTTCTTAAAAACTCTCCATTGTGTGGCATTTTTAGACAGGAAGATCGAAATCAATGATATTAGCATGTTTTTCCACAGCTGAACTTGTTTTTCCAGTCTTCTCCACAATAACGAGAACCAATGTGAGTACATCCCCATGTTCATTGCATAAAATCAGACATAAACAATAGAATCATTAGACAGAAGGGGACTGAACAACAATAAAATAAAAAAATAATAATAATAATAATTATAACCCAAGTTACATATAAGCGTTAAAAGAACAAACCCATCGCTGCACCCTGTGCTTTCACTAAATACCGTTTCCACACTGCACTTTCTTTTTTTTTTTAAAATGCTTCGAGAATACGCAGGGTGTTGGTGTGACCAAAGCCACCGGTCCAGCCCTGAATGGCAACAACAACATCGCCCTTGGACAAAATTCCCAGCGCCACAGCCGAGTCGATACCCCACTTGAGACGTTCCTCAACGTCGTTTTGCCATTCAGCAGAAGTTGGGCGCGGCTTTGTGTAGATGAAGGGGTAGACACTGCGGTACAGATGCGAAAAGCGTGCTGCCTTTTCGTTACGGGTGACCATGAGGATTGGGCACTTGGGGCGGTACTTGGCCACAAGACGGGCAGTGGTACCGGACGTCGAAAGCACAATAATAGCCTTGGCGTGCTGCTCAAAGGATGCTGCAACGGCGGAGATGGCAATTGTCTCACCAGTTTCAGTAGGGCGCGGCGCCAGGGCACGGATCTCGCTAAAGAGCGGCTGGTATGCAATACCCTTCTCGGCAACAAGAGCAGTCTCATGCATCATCTGCACGGACTCAACAGGATAATTGCCCTTGGCAGTCTCACCAGAAAGCATGACACAGTCGGCACCGTCCAGAATGGCGTTGCCAACATCGGAGACCTCCGCACGGGTAGGGCGCGGGTTGTAGGTCATAGATTCAAGCATCTGGGTAGCGCAAATGACAGGCTTGCCAGCGAGGTTGCACTTGGCAATGAGCTGCTTCTGCACAATGAAAACCTGGGGAGCAGGGATCTCAATACCGAGATCTCCACGGGCAACCATGACACCATCAGTCTCCTTGAGAATATCATCAAAGTTGTTGACACCTTGCTGGTTCTCAATCTTGGCAATAATCTGAATGTGCTTGCCTTCTTCGCCGAGGACTTCACGAATAGCGCGGATGTCAGCGCCAGTGCGGATAAACGAAGCAAACAGAAGGTCAACGTGGTTCTTGACGCCAAAGGCAAGATCGGCCTTGTCCTTATCAGAAAGGGCAGGAAGATCAACGTTCGTCTTAGGCAGATTGACACCCTTGTGAGAGGAGATCTTACCGTTGTTGAGGGCACGGACACGGATATTGGCATTGTCAATGATCTCAAGAACTTCAAATGAGAGCACACCGTCGTCAATAAAAATGGTGCGGCCAACCTCAATTACCTTGGTAATGTTCTTGTAGTCAACGTACATAATTTTGTTGTCACAGGCCTTGGCATACTTGTCGTCTGTGGTGAGAATCATTTCGTGACCAATAGTGACGGGATAATCGATATCGTTAATAGTGGTACCGGTTCTGATCTCGGGGCCCTTGGTGTCGAGAGCGATGGCGATGGGACGACCAGTAAAGTTCTTTTCAGACTCGCGGGCATTGTTAATGACCGATTGATGGTAGTTGTGGTCACCATGAGAAAAATTCATGCGGACAATGTTTAGGCCGGCCTTACGCAAGGCAGTGATCATCTCGACAGAGTTGGTCTTGGGACCAATGGTGCCGATAATCGAGGATCTACGGTAGTTTCTGTTGGGCAGGTTCTCGACATCAAGAGTGGTGAGCCACTGCAGGTTAGTGTTGGGGGTGTCAAAGTTGTAGATCATGGCTGTATTATAGTAAAAGAAAAGAAAAAAACCGTATACCGTGATGGCAGGGAAAGAAGAGAAGAAAAAAAGAGAGCAGTTGACAGGAGTCAAGGTTTATATAGTTTTCTGGGAAATAGTCATCGAGTCATTGACCAAAGACGAGGCTTTAGAATTTTGACATTTCAAAGGTTTCTCGTTTATCCTGAACTTTGGAAAAATTTAACTTTAGCTCTTTGTGCTGCTGCCTCGGGTTTAATGGCCTACAAGAGTCCCAGAGTTTGCTGAAGGTGACCCATCTGGGGGGTTTCTTTTAGTGGGCTGTTCATTGTAATGTCGTTAACAGGTCGCCGATGAACCGTGCTCGTGATGTCTACCAATGCATGTGCCTTGCGCTCCAAGTCCGGGGCAGACTGTGGGGTGATAGGAGCCTCTGCGAAAGCGGCGGACTGGTCTCTCACGTCGCCCATGTGGGTCTCAGCGGCCCGATAAAAACCAAAAAACCAAAAAAAAAAAAAAAAAACAACGCCTGAACGGTTTTATAAACCGGCCTCTTCAGGTTCTGAATGCATCTATTTCCAGGGCATTTTCAGGATTATTTTTTTGACTGTTGCTATCCCGGCCAGCTATGGGTATTGTAGAGTTTTGTACAAAAATAGATCACCAGATCCCCTGTCGTAGGAATAACCTCAGCGCAAACAATGAAATGCTTCATACTCTTTGTGTCAGCATCAACTGCTGAGGATCACAAACCTTTTATTCAAGGCTAATCGCATTGAAGCATGTCAATGTTACCAGCCTGACAGGGGCTGATTCGATACTATAAACATTGTGTTTTGAATTTCAGCCGATATTCTGCTGCTTCAGTCTGAAATTGTCAATCTCAAGACATACTGAAGTTGAGAGATTTCAGACGACGCCAGATTCCTAACTGCCGTTACTCTCAAAGTCTACCTATCTCAATAGTCAATGGCTCATCAGCGGAAAAATAATAATAGAAACAGCAAGCATACTCATGAGCAATCGCTGGTTCTGAGACGCCGCTATAATCGACCACTGAGGTCACTATCTTTGGCAACATGGGAAAGTGCGTCTTTGTTAGATACCCGCTGCTATCTGCGTCTCGTGATTATACTCAAAGAGCCTAGAGCTGCCGCTGTTGCTAATGTTGGTGATTTAACAGAACCCAAGCACCATCACCCGATGATCTACGTTTAACTTCAACAGACTCTTTTATGTTTACCAATCACTAAACCATCCAGGCCAGCTGTGAAAACTTCTAGCCCTGGCATCTATAAACCAAAAATATCATTAACAGAATGACCGGAAAATAGAATAAGAAGGGCGACAGGGTGTAAGTAAACACTTTTTTTAACCCAAAAAAAAAATAAGATTCAATTCGAGGCAATTGAAACCAGTACGATTTTGGCCAGAGTCCATGACCAGTATCTCAGCAATAACCGGACCGTAGCGGCTCTCAATGAATTGAGTTTCTTCTCAGAATTAGATTTCGTCAAGCGTGGGGAGAAGAATTTTTTGAACTACCTTTCATTCCCCTGATGCCTTTGCTCTATTCTGAAGCCTGGTTTGGGTACGTGAGATGACAATAAATAACTCATAGTATTGAAAAAGGAAAAGATTATGAATAATACCCAACGTACATTCACATCTCACACTGTTGGTGCAACCAGCGAGATGATATAAAAAAATCTTTTTTCAGCTACAGACCAGATATGTAGGCATAAGATATACTACAATATAGATACCTGAGTAAGAGACCCCTGTGGTCGCGGTGAAATCCGATGGCTGCTTCGACCAACTCCAGGTGAGCCCTGTCTGAATTCAATCACTGATAACGTTCATTCTGACTGCCGTGGGTAAGCCATATCTTATATACGTGATTTTGCAATTGTGTGTGAATTTATGACTTTGGTACTGATGAGAGCTGGCCGTTGGCCTTCCTCTTTATGGCTCAGAATTGGTCCGACGGCACGCCAAGGCTTTCGAGGATCTCTGTGTCATTGGTGCGGCATGGTCCACTTGCCAGCCAAGTATTGCGAAAGTATTCTGCGCGGCGTCGCCTACTGATAACCGTTTGAGCACTCACAAAAAGAATTTCCGATATCCATTGCCTTCATCTCAGTCTCGAGATCTACTTTGCCTACTTTCTGTTATCTTTACCATCCATATCAACTCAAGTTGAAAATAAATAAATAGAGTTCTACTGCCGGAGCATATCACTTTTCGAGATATCGACATAGACTTTTATTTCAACTTCAGTGCTTAAAAACAATGACTAAGATTATTATTGATACTGATCCTGGCGTAAGTTTCTCTAGATGTTGTTTGGAATAGAGCACACTGTGTCTACTGGTGATCTAGCCCTCTAGCAGCAGCTCTCCAATATACTCCCATTGATACTAACGTTTTCTTCCCCAGGTCGACGATGTGCTCGCCATCCTTCTCGCCCTCAAGTCCGCCCACGTTGATATACGTTTGATCTCGCTTTGCTTTGGAAACTGCACCACTCAGGACTCACTGCGGAACCTGCTCACCCTTTTCCACGTTCTCGAAAAGGACCGTCTGGCTGCTGCTGCCCAGGGACAGGCACCGGCGCCGATAAGCCGGCCAACGATCGCCGTTGGCATGACCACCGCGCTCGACGGATCCATGCTTGATGCCACCGACTTTCACGGCGACGACGGCCTCGGAAACGTACACCAGCATCTCCCGCACCATACCGCGCCTGCCGAATGGGCGGCTCTTTTCCAAGACACCGTGGCGACGGAGCAGGCCGCTGCCGCCGAGGCTCACCAACAGTTGCCATTTGTGCCCTCCGCAGCACCGTCCTACAACGAGATCCTACGCGTGCTGCAGGAAGAGCCTGCGGGAACCGTGACAATTGTTGCGCTTGGACCTCTCATGAACGTGGCCCGCGCGGCGGCTGCCGACCCCACGACGTTTGCGCGCGTGCGCCGCGTGGTCTCCATGGGCGGCACGCTGCGACTCCCGGGCAACGTGACGCCCTACGCCGAGTTCAACGTTTTCTCGGATGCCCAGGCCGCCGCTGCCGTGTATAATCTAACGGGTGTTGTTATTAATGCAGCCGGCGAGGGGGCACCACCTAGGGGACTTGATCTCACCATTTTCCCGCTTGATATCACCTCGCGCCATTTCCTGGCCGAGCCCGAATACATGGCGCTGCTGGCCGCGCGCGGACTGCAACCCAACCCCGAAAACGTGCACCAGCTGGTACCAATCGCAGATGGGGCCGCTGCAGTTCCGCCGCTGCTGGAGTGGTGCCACGCGTGGCTCACAACCACGTTTGCCACGATGCGCAATATCTTTGGACATGATCTGATGACCCCAGAAGAACGCGTGGCGGCCGGACCCGTGATCATTGAAATGCATGACCCGCTTGCGCTGTGGTACGCAATTCAGGAGGATGATAACACTACCAGCTGGACTGTTGAGTCTGGCCTCGACATTCGCGTCGAGACCCTGGGCGAGTTCACGCGCGGCATGACGGTGCACGACACACGCGGCCGTGCCAAGCGCTCTGAACCCACCAAAAACGACTTTGGAAAATGGCTACTAGCCTCGCATGGTAACGTTGTCACTGTTGCGCGGGAATCGCCTTACCAGGACGGCGAATTTGGCCGCGTTTTACTTGAGACCGTCTTTGGTCCCTACTGAACGTAACGCAATAATAATACTAATAATAATAAAAAGAAGCGAAAACAGCCAAAATGACAAGTATAAATTTTAAAATATTTTTTATTTTATTTGATTTCAATTAATACATATAAACAAAAGAAAATAGAAGATGGTTACTCATGTTGGTGAGAGTTTCGAGTCATGTTAACTTAATTGGCATCAGTCTCCTTTTCGGACTCGGCGGGGTCGTGGTTCTCGTAAACCTTGAGGTCACCGTTCTCGACGTCAATTCTAACATTCTCGCCCGGAAGCACCTGACCGCGAATCAAAAACATGGCAAGAGGGTTAAGTAGTCTCTTTTGGATGAGACGATTGAGTGGACGCGCACCGTAGAGTGGGTCGTAGCCCTTGTCGGCGAGCCACTCTTTTGCGCTGGAACTGACGTCAAGCGTAATGCGGCGCGAGGAGAGTCGCTCCAAAACATCTTCCAACCGGATGTCAACAATCTTGCGTAGTGATGTCTTTGACAACCGGTTGAACACTAGTGTGTCGTCCAAACGGTTCAGGAACTCAGGTGGGTAGTACTGCTTCATAACGTTGAGCACCTTCTGCTTAGTCTTTGGAGCCACCAGTCCGGACTCATTGTCCGAGATTTCTTCGTCGGAAATGAGAATTTCCTGGCCAATGTTAGAAGTCATAACGATGATAGTGTTGCGGAAGTCAATCTTCTGACCCTTGCTGTCTGTCAGCTTGCCTTCATCAAGTACCTGCAGCAACAACTTAGACACATCTGGATGCGCCTTTTCAAACTCATCAAAGAGCACAACTGCGTAAGGCTTACGTCTCACAGCCTCAGTAAGCTCACCGCTTTCCTCGTAGCCAACGTAACCAGGAGGTGAGCCGATCAGTCGCGAAACTGTATGACGCTCCTGGAACTCACTCATGTCAAACCGCACAACTGCGCTTTCGTCGTCAAAGAGGAACTCGGCCAGTGCTTTAGTAAGCTCTGTTTTGCCTGTACCCGTAGGACCCAGGAACATAAAGCTACCGACTGGCCGCTTATCACTAGTGAGGCCTGCACGCTGTAGGCGCACAGCGTCTGCGATAGCATGGATCGCCTCGTCCTGACCGACAACACGGCTCTTGAGAGAGTCTTCCATGTAAAGCAATTTATCCTTGTCGCCCTTCATCATGGACTCAGTAGGAATGCCCGTCATACGCGAGACAACCTTGGCGATATCGTCCGACGTTACTGAGTCATGCAATAATGTGTCTGCACGCTTCTTGTCACTTGTGTCTTCTTTGGGCACCTTGCGCTCAAGCTCAGGGATGCGCAAGTACTGAATTTCAGATGCCTTTGCAAAGTCGCCGCTGCGCTGTGCCTGCTCCAAGTCAATGCGGGCCTGTTCGAGATCACTCTTGGCTTTCTTGATATCCTCGATCTCCTTGCGCTCCTCATCCCAGACTTTGGTTAAACGGTCAACCTCAGCCTTCTTGAGCTCAAGGTCCTTTTCAATGCGCTCGCGACGCTCAATTGAAATAGGATCAGTCTCCTTTTTCAACGACTCAAGTTCAATTTGAATAGTCATGATCTGGCGATCAAGCTGCTGAATCACATCTGGCTTAGACTCGTGCTGCAGGCGCAGAGCAGAGCATGCCTCATCAACGAGATCAATGGCCTTATCGGGGAGAAAACGATCAGTGATATAACGGTTAGAGTATACAGCAGCGGTGACTAATGCAGCATCCGTAATGCGAACACCGTGGTGTACCTCGTAGCGCTCTTTCAGACCACGAAGAATGGATATGGCATCAGCCACACTGGGCTCCTTGACCAACACAGATTGAAAACGGCGCGCGAGGGCGGCGTCCTTTTCGATATACTTGCGGTACTCATCAATTGTGGTAGCACCACAGCATTGGAGCTGGCCACGGGCCAAAGGCGGTTTGAGCAGGTTGCCAGCATCAACAGAGCCCTCAGCCTTACCCAGGCCAAGTAGAATATGCAGCTCGTCAATAAAAAGGATGATCTCGCCGTTAGCATCCTCAATTTCTTTCAGCACCTTCTTCAGCCGTTCTTCAAAGTCACCTCTGAACTTGGCACCAGAGATTAGTGCGCCGAGGTCAAGCGAAATGACTCGCTTATTCTTCATAGACTCTGGAACCTCACCGCGGACGATACGTTGCGCAAGACCTTCCATAATGGCAGTCTTACCGGTGCCCGCGTTACCGATGAGCGCTGGGTTGTTCTTTGTTCTGCGAGATAAAATCTGAATTGTTCGGCGAATCTCCTCATCTCTGCCAATAACTGCATCGAGCTTTCCCTTAGCGGCAAGATCTGTTAGATCGGTGCCGTACTGCTCTAGAGCAGACTCCTCGGGTTCGGCGCCTTGTTGATTGGGGTTCATGCGAAAGTTAAAGTTTCCGGGGTTATTGTTGCCCGACGCAAACCTGAGCGATTGAGTTGCCAAGAGCGGCCGCACAGCACGTAGCGGTGACGCTGTGAGTTTTGATTCGGCGAGCGAGCGCGGCGTGGTCTGTGGCCGATGCTGCGCCAGGCTGGAGAGCGGCCTGACGGCAGCATTGCGAATTGGGGTCTGTGCAGCATAGCGGAAGGCTGCCGACTGTAGTGATGTCCGATTGAGTTGTGATAATGCTTGTCTGTTCATATTGAATACTTATACGATATTCTGGCGTTTTTTTCTGAAATTTAGGAAGGGAAACAAAAAGGAAAGCGCAAACAAGACGGGCAACAGGTCTTTTTATAATTGCTGTTGAGCACAAAAGTCTCCAGATGTTCGTTATTTTTTTGTGCTTGCAATTCTTTGAGGGGACAAATAGAAAGGACCATACACCAGCGATGAAAGTCACATGGTGCACAGGCCTAGAAAACTCTCGAAAATTCGCCCAGCATCAAAGTGATAAATCACAAGTTACATCAACAGATGGAATATTCACAAACTCTCAGATACTGGCATCCAAAGGTTATTATTACTATTATTATTATTGTATTTAACAAAGGAAAAAAGAAAATAAAAAATCACTCAAGGGCAAAGGGAATTGACAGTCACCCCTGCTTGTCGTCCCAGTAGTCGCCTACAGAGAACCCAGGGTTGGGCTCAAACGACGGTGGCGCATCCACGGGTCCGCTGTGCAGAATAGTGTACTCGTCATCATCATCATCGCCATCGTCATGGTCATTATCATTATGAGGGTCATTATCATTAGAAGAAGCGGCCGGAGCATGGCTATTGTTGCTGTTACGGCTGCCGCTGGCCACAGGCGCTTCTGTATTCTCAGCGCTGCTCTGGCCAGTCATGGTAACTGCTACTGCAGCGTCCATTGTGTCTGTCCGGTTAGTCGTGCCTGTGGGTGTTGATGGAACAGAGGTACTACTATTGCCGGGGGCCGGACGCTTTATGCTTCGGCGCATCGGGTGGATGTGTCGCACCATTGGTAAAACAGGCGGCGTGCTTTCTCCGGGTGGGGGTGCCACCATGCCCTCCGGAGTGGAACTGAGGCCTGGAGCATGTTGGGGCAAAGTCTGTAGTTGATGGTGATGCTGATTGGGGTGAATAGGCGATATAGTTACGGGTCGAGAGGAGGTGTCGTTATTTGTTGTCGGCGTCGGCCGCGACGAGGGGCCAAAAGTGCTAAGTCTAATTTCGCCACCATAAGACGTCGATGCACTAGCCGTTGAAGATGCTCGTGAAACCACCCAGGTGTTACCAACACCCTGGCTAAAGAGCGAAAAAAAGTTGCGACGGTTGTACCGCTTCGAAATCATATGGCCTGTATTCTCAGTGGGATCCAAGCCACTTGATACACCACCCTCGCCTGGCACGTCACCATCGCTGCCGCTGCTAGTATCAACATTGGTCGTACTTGTCTTGGTCTTGTTACGTAAGTCAATGTCATTTTCCTCGTAAATCTGGCGACCCAAAACACCATTTTTCTGCTCCTCGCGCTCTAATTTCTCAATCACGTCTATCCACTCCCATACTACCACACTTGCGGCGGCATCGCTCACCCAGCGAATGAATTCGGACCAGCCAGTAATCCAGTACTCAGCAAGGTCAAGAATGAAAAATATTAGCGGCATCAGTACTGCCGCAATAGAAATAAAGGCCGTAATGAGCGACTTTCGATGATATGCAAATTTGCGTTTTCTGATCGAATAAATCAGAACGGCGCCCGCGTAGACCACCTGGATGGTAATCTGGAATAAGTATGCTAGAACTGGGATGATGTCGCGTATAAGATAGTTGTCTGTGTGGTACGGAACCAGGAAGTTTGTTAAACACCAGAATGTACAGTCGATAACGGCCAGGACCACACCCGCCCATTTAATTATCAGACGTTCTTTGCTACGCTCAAACATGCGCAGCAGCACTTGCAAGTGTGCCATCCACACTATCAGCACTGACAGCACTTCCAGCACGCGAAAAGACATGCTGCCAAAGATACTGTGTCGCAACTCCTCCGCATCGTGGTAGCCCATGTCATACTGCTCCTCAAGGACACTTGTAGTTTTAGCAAGAAAAACTGTCAGCGATGTGGCTACAAATAGCGTCATAAAAGTTTGAAACCATGGGCGCTTCTTTTGGGCAATAAGCAATAAAATAAAGAGTAGCCAAGCCACAAGCGTCGTTGCCGAGATAGTGTACGCAATGGGGATCACACTGCCGTAGAAGGGCTCTTGAAATGGCTTCGTACTGTCTATCAGTGCATCTGGGATCTCGTCACTTAGGGAGTTACTGTTACAGTCCGGGATGTACGCCCCAGCGGACTCGATAGCGATGGTAATGGTCTGTTGTTCAACAGCGTCGTAAAAAACAAGCGTGCCGGCAGGCACAAAGTAGCGTTCACACTCGGAGGTAGGCGAGCTATGCAGCACTGTCGATGTCGGCACCGCATCTCTCCATATGTTGGCCATAGTGTCTTGGTCGTCGTCTGTAGATTTGCTTGGGGGATTCAGGAGAGAAGGAGTCGCTCCCGAGAGACAAAAGAAAAAAAAAATGCGAGAGAGTCACGTGAAAAACGTACTTTAATTTGACGTTTAAACTACGGCACATACGGTTTTTGTGTCGATCAGTAGGGATTCTATATTGGGTTAAATATAGCAAAACACAAGAAGTGATAGCTGAAAAAAAAAAAAAAATTATAAATAAAAATAAACGCTTATATACTGATCTGAAATTAACTATTGCTGCCAAATGGATTTAAAGCCAGGACTGTGAGACATGGTATACTGCTTTCCACCTCCGCGCTAAGCAGCACTGGGACGTGCTGCAGAACCCGAATCTCCTGCACTCCGTCGTCCCGCGTCACCACATTCTCAAAGTACGGAGCCAAAACCTGCTTGTCATCACCTGAAAGCCTAAGCTTGGCCAGCTGCTTCTCCAGTCCACCTTGCTCCTGCGCCAGTGCTGATGCCGCACTCGATGCGCGTACGCGCTGCCGACCTTGTACCGAGTTTGTGCGACTTGGACCAGCAGACCCAGCTATCTTGCTTTCAATCTCGGGAACAAACGTAGCTGAGTCGACGCCACGTTCCCAGTACAGCTCCAAAAGGCGTGTTTGCTTGTTAAATTCAGCCTTGCGCAGTGGAAGCTGGTCGCCGTGGACGCGCTTCTCTACGCCATAACCAGGGATAAGAACGTCGAATGCTGATTCGTACACCTGAATCACAATGGCATCCATAACAAGTTGGCCTGTGTTGACAGTACGCTTTTCAATATCTTGACAAATCTCGAGGTGTACCGACTGCTCCTGCGCATTCTTAGCACAGTCCTTTTTAAATGTGCAGAAATCCGCCATCTCCGACAAGAAGTCAATGTCATCGACTTCATACTTCCCACCAATCAAAACTGTGCGTAGTTGTCTATGTACAATGAGATCTGCATAGTTTCGTAATGGGGACGTAAAATGCGTGTACAGCGGCAAGTTCAAAAAATAGTGTCCAAACCCCAGACCGTCATTCTTGCCCGCAACATAGTACCGGGCGCGGCTCATGGACTTGTACAACAGGGCTTCGAGTGCCTTACGGATTGAGTCATCATGGGTATCCAGAATGCTTGCCTGGATTGACGCCGACGAGGAAATGTCAATGTGCAGGTTAAGGTTGCTAGCACTTTCCAAGAATGTTCTAAGCTTGTGAGGATTTGGCTCGTTTTGCTTTCTCAGGAAAGAGTGTGGCCCTAGCACTTCGTAAATGCGATAAGCAACCACGGTGTTGACTTGAATGTTAATCTCATCAATAATGCTAGAAACAAGATCCCCTTCGAAAATATTGGACCGAACATTAATTGGCTCATCTTCAGTGTAATTGAGCAGGCCGAGCGGTGGCAAGTTCGCAACCCCGGGATCAAGATTTAAACGTTGCTTTCTGAACTTGTCAGAAATAAGGCTTAGCATGCGAATGTAATCCTTGTTGAGTGCCGGTACAGTGTTTTCTTTGTCAAGAAGTACCTTTTCCATTTCATCAAACGTGATGACGTTCTGAGGCTGGATGATGGACTCACCAATCCAAGTTTCAACCACCCGAGTGCTCTGAATCTCAAGCTTGCAAATGATACTGAAAGCCAACGACTTGCGACCGACCTGAAACGAGATGTTACGGTTAAAATCTTCAGGCAGCATGTTGTAAGTGCGGTTTCTGAGAAAAGCTGAAGCACCTCGCTTGCTTGCTTCAACATCTAGCGGTGAATTGGGGGTGATATATCTTGAAGCATCAACAATGTGCACACCTAGCTCCATGTACTCATTGGATAGCTTTTTGATGTGAATAGCTTCTTCGACTAGATCGGTTCGGGCAGCATAACCCACAACAACTTCATTCAAGAAATCACGCTTGCCAAACTTGCTTGCGTCAACAATCTTTTCCAGAGTATCAAGCGACGGTATCTGTGCAATGACTGACTCTGGAAATTCTGAAGGGCCAAAATTGTTGTCGCGGAGCATTGCTTCGATACGAGTGTTGTCATCCTCGCTAGATCCCAAACGATCGACAATGTTCCCAAACGGGTGCAGCGAGGTCTCGGGCCAACGCTTAATGCTAGCCACAAAAATTTGGGTTAGATATTTTTCCGAATTCTCGACAAAGTCTGGTGGCGCTTGTTCCGTTGGAATAGCAATCAATGGAACACGTTTGTCTGTCGGTTTAAACCAGACAATTTTGGGACGGTTAACCGGCGTACTCTCTTGCTGTTGCTGCTTTTGAGGAAATTTTTCTTTTCGCTCAGCTTCTTGTTTTTCTTTGGTAGCCTGCGAAGATGGACGGAGAAGCCCCAAGGTACCGCTAAAAGTCTGGTTGGGGATGCGGGAGATAATGGCGACTATATGACCGGCATACAGAGGTTTGACCTCGTCTGTGAGAGCCTCCTCTTCAACTAGCAGCAGACTCTGACCCTCAACCTCAACGTCATCATTCTTTTTCTGCACAGGTCGCTGTTTTAGCGAACCTTTGCGACGCAATCCAGTGCCAGAAGCGGTGGTGGTTGAACCTGCAGGGCTACCAGCACCTCCGCCAGTCTCGGCATTGTCCTTGCGTTTCTTTTTTTCTTCTTTTTCGCGCTTGGAATCCCAAACCTCATCAACATCGAGCAACTCGACTGCAACAAGGTCGCCCTCTAGCGCACGGTTGCGGTCTTTAGAGCCGCAGATAAAAATGTCCGCATCCAGCACATTAGTAGATACATATGCATCGGATCTATTTTTTTTGTTGACACGGAGCGTTCCAGTAACAAGTCTGCCCTCATTGAGCAATTGCGAAATATTCTCGAGCGGGATATATGTGTTAAAAAGCTGTTTGCGCGAAATAGATCCGCGCGTTTTGTGACCAGGAGAAAACTGTGGTTGGAATTCAGTAGATTGACGCCAATTGGATTCAAAGTTCCGTGAGTTGGAACGGGTATGGGACCTCGGTGATGAGCCAGAAGGCTGTGGTTGCTGTTGTGGCGAATAAGAGATTGGAGATGTAGAGTTGTCAGGTGATATCGAAGGAAATCTAAACCCTGACCCGGAATTGCTACCACCACCACTGCTGATGTTCCGGGAAATGGGTGATGGAGATGAAGATTTAGGAGAGGAGGACTGCGCAATGGCTGCCGCACGCTTGGCCTCAGACAGGACAAGCGAGTGGCGTTTGTGGTGGCCTCCGCTGGGCGACGAGTTGGAACGGCTATGTGAGGAATTGGTGCGGCTATGTGAGGTGGAAGCTACATACTTTGACGGTGACGTTTGGTATGATTGCTGTTGGTTGAACTGGAGCGGTGGCATGAGGGAGTGTGGTTGTTGTTGCTGTTGCTGGGTATTTAGAAATTGCTGCTGCTGAGATTGCAGAACCTCGATTCGCTGCTGCTGGGATTGCAGAGCCTCGATTCGCTGTTGGAGCGCAAGCTGCTCCGCTGGAGATGAAAATAAAAAGAAAAAGAGAGCGTTAGCAAAGGTTTGCAAAAGGGTTATCGTACTCATGTCTACTTAGTACGTACCTATCAATGGAGTCAGATCCGAAGGGTTGCGCCTGTGGGCAATGTGGTAGGTGCCACGGTTAAAACCCTGAGCCGGGCTGTTGGCAAATGGGTTGCCCCCGTTGTTAAAGTTGTTTGTGTTCATGCGGGTACTAGAAAGGAAGTAAGATGGTGATTTTGGAGCCGGTAATTGCTGTTGCTGCTGATGTTGGTGCTGCTGAAGCTGGCGAAATAAGAAAAAATAAAGAAAATTTGAGGCAAAATACAAGTGCAAAAAGAGGTGCGATATGAGATGAAAAGTGAGGCCAAACGGACGTAAATGGATAAGAAACGAAAAAAAGAAAAAAAAAAAAAGAAAAAGCAACAAGAAAATCCACCAAAAACAAGAAAGAAGCCAACAAGAACACGAATTGAAGTGAGAGAAAGCCCTTGAAGCAATTAGAAAAAAAGAATAGAGGAAAAGAACCCAGAGACAAAATAAAATAATAATTTATATTTAAAGAAAAGCTCGATTATTACCAAAATCTTTTTTTTATTATTATCCTGTTCTTTGGTGATTAACAGTTGGCCGCTGTAGACCTCTCATATGCTTAACTCAATAAGGAAAAAAGAAACATAATTACGTGCGTTGACACTACCACGAGCAAGCAACGCGACTCAGTGCGCTCCTATACCCCTTCGGGTACACTTGGAAGCGTTTTACTGGTATTTTTAGATGCCAGTCGGGATGGTCTGGTACCACTGGTGGTAATAATAATAATAATAATAATAATAATAATAATAATAATAATAATAATAATAATAATAATAATAATAATAATAATAGTAATAATAATAATAATAATAATAATAATAATAATAATAATAATAATAATAATAATAATAATAATAATAATAATAATAGTAATAATAAAAGTATTATTTATTTAACATTATATTTAATATTATATTTAATATTATATTTGATGGTATCTAACAGTGCGAATACTGGCTTGCACTTTCAGGTATAACGTCGTACTGTTATCTTTACGTAAGGGTTTTTTTCAATGTGTCTGCAAGCTGAAATTTGAACCGCCTGCTTCAACTCATTCAGCTCAACACTTTGTAGAGGTCGGAGTTGTCGTCGTAGTAGATGTTGCGTGTGTAATTCCATGCGGTCGGTACACAACATCAACTGGATTGTCATAATATGTTATCGGCATCGGAATGTATTGGTAAACAGCATTTGAGTCATCACCCACAATCCCCTCGTCCTCAGACATGCCCTCGTCCTCAGACACATCCTCTTCGTCTTCATGGCTTGCAGCCTTTTGACGGTCTTCCATAAGCTGCTGAAGATGTTGACTGTTCATCTTATCGGTGATCGGCACTGTCAGACGGTTCTTGTAAAATCGCGGATTTCGCCCTCTCACTACAATGGGCCTTGAATCTGCATATAACAGCCTCACTCTTTTTCGGTTTTCCAGTTCGGCAAACATAGCCACGCGCAAAGTAAAATAATTTTGTAGCTTTCTCCGACCATTGTGTAATGTAGCCGAATTAAACTGCAGGCGCGTCCAATCAATTGTCTCGATCTTGCTTGCGTTGCCATTCACGCGCTTGATCCGTGGGGCCTGGTCTTGCTGGTTCTTTTCACTCTTAAGTGGAATATACAGCAGCTTGGGTTGCTTACTCTCGTCGGATCCTGATAGTGATACTTCCATTGACATTGCTACAATGCCGGACTTATCACTAGATGCATATTTCGGGATCGAGTTGTAATGCACCGTGCATGAGACCTGAAATAGGTTGCGGCGGTAAAAAGTCAACTCCAAGTGGGTAGAACCCGACTGTTGATTGTTCGTGGGACTCAGCGAGAACTGGCCAGACAACTGCGCAAGCAGGTCAATTTTCACATGTCGTTTGTCCTGATTATATACTTCGGTTTCTACCACAGCGGGTTCAAAGCGAAGGAAATGCGAATTGTCATAATTGGGGAGAGGGTCGGCTGTTTTACCAGCCTTGATATCCGTAAATTGTTGCCCATTTTGCGGTACCAAGTTATTTCCTGGTATTGTGTTCCTGTCCTGGGAAAAATTAGACTGCTGATGCTGCTGCTCTTTTTGTTGTTGTTGTTGTTGGTGCTGCTGGTGCTGCTGGTGCTGCTGGTGCTGTTGGTGCTGCTGTTGCTGTTGGTGCTGTTGGTGCTGCTGCTGTTGCTGTTGTTGTTGATGTTGTTGGTGCTGCTGGTGCTGCTGCTGTTGTTGATGTTGTTGGTGCTGTTGTGGTTGTTGTGGTTGTTGAACCTGCTGAACTTGCTGAACTTGCTGAACTTGCTGAACTTGCTGAACTGGTTGAGCCTGCTGGGCCTGTTGAGCCTGCTGAAGCTGCTGGAGTTGTTGAAGCTGTTGAAGCTGGGGTTGCTGGAGCTGTGACTGCTGGAAAAGATCTTGCTCTGGATACTGGAAGTAAAAGTTTGGGGGAACCTGCTGCTGAGGTCGATGAACGGGCTGGAGAAAAGAAAGCTCTGAAAGTGGCAGTGGGACGCCATTTTCTTCAGTATACACTTGATTCTGCCATTCGGCATTGAAAAAAGGACCTATATTGTGGTTCATACTTAAGGGCTAATGATTTTGGTACTGGCTGTGTCTGAAATATAACTGAATAATTTTATCTAGTTAGCATGGCGTGTTCACGACAGTTCGAAGAGGTCTGGTGGAAGAAAAGAGGAATAAATGAAGTTTGACCAGGTGAACAGAAAACGAGATGGGTCGATATAATTTGATTATATAACGATATCAAGAATCTAGACCGAATATCGGTTGCGTTCGAGTCTGCCCAGGAACAGACATTTTGGTCTTTGTTCCCACACATGTTCATTTTGCACTGTTCCGCATCGAGACTAGCATAAATTTCTTTTGAATTGGAAAAAATAAACGAACCCTAAAAGCCCTAAAATCTAGCTCAAATGCTTACCCGGTTCTCAACTACTATTAGGGTTCCTCCAAAAGCACTCAACTATAAAAAGTTTTTCCCCTCCTTCAATTCCTTCCTCTTAATTTACACTCCCTTTTTGTTTCGACAATATACTTTATACGTGTTAAGCGATCTCCATAATGTTATCGTAGTTTCTATTAAATGGTATGTTATTCTGCAATCTACATTTATTTCACGTCTCCCCCATTTTTTTTCGACAACTCTGTGATCTTTAGCTGCGGTGATTATTAAATTACAATATTGTTCCTTCTGACAACCACTGAGGACAAACCATTTCGTTAAGTTTCAGCCTTGTATGAGCTCATGCTAAAGTCACATTTGAGTTATTGTTTGGGTGTGAAATACATTGAGCCTATGTGCTTTTTGAGTAATCATTACTAACTTTTGCAACAGTAAGCTTTTTTTTTTTTCACTTTCTATGAGCCTGATTTATGCTTAATGATGATTTTGGTCGACCGGGCGGACATAATCTCACCTTCTCACCCTTCGGGGTAAAATTATTTGACTGTACAATCAGATAAGGGAAGGTGCCGTTGATGAAAGGTCGCTATATGCCTGAACATTTTGTTATCATTGCTCTTTTGTGGTTTCAATCCTGGTGGCTTAATACTAATTTTTCATTGGATAGCCATTAAGCTTTATTCGTAAATTTTCGATGAAGCCTTGTTTTGTCCAACAAGTAAGTACCTCTGCAGTTTTTTGAGATAGGTGGCTTGTTTGCTGGTTTTTGATGATGATTCCCATATATTCACACTGTACGAGGGGAGAGATTCCCATTGACTACACAACAAAAAAACTGATTTAATGACTCTGACATTATGACCGCGAACTCAGCTTGTTTATCTCACTCGTTATTTTTGTCTTGTTGACTTTAGTTGCTAACAGACCAAAACAGTGACTTCATTGGCTTTCTAAGCTTTTCTATAATTTTTCGTAATGCTTCTATGCATCTAAATTCAAATTATTTTATGTATACTTTGTTCTATCCAATGATAATATACTCTTTCACACAATTCAACTAGTGTAAATATGGTAATATTTGTAGTTTCAGACAGAAACGGCTTTGGGTACATGCGTTGGAAGCATTGAAAACAGCCATAATTTCTTTTACTTTCCAAACTTTCGTTGCCAGACAGCCGAGTGAAAGCAATGAAGATAAAGGGAAAGTGGTAAATACACAAGTATCCTTCGAATAAAGAACATATCTAATGCCTTCTCTCAAAGATACTGTAATACAAATAGAAACAGATGGTAGAAGTTCAAGTATATTCTATTTTCTGTTGTTTTTTTCTTCTTTTTCTTTCTTTTTTTTTCCTTCTGATTTGTTGTCTGTTCGTCGCTCAAGTTTATAGTCAGAGAGATTCCCTACCTTGCATTTCCAAATACCAAATTTCCAATAACAACAACTATGGATAACACTACTACAAATACGTTCAAGCGCTCGCTATCGATTTACGGTGCAGGTGAAGATGGCCATGCTTTTAAGCGACCTTTTGCTGAGCAGGAGTTTTACTATCAGTCAGCAGAAGCTCTCCCGTTACCAGTCTATGAACAAGTAGCAAACTCAGACGACGAGGAAGAAGAGGAGTTTCCTGTGTTTAGATACACGAGCACAGTGCAGAAGGAAACTGTCCCCAAAGCAACTGATGGCCTGAAAAGAGACTACATACTTCGCTTTAATCAAGCTGATAACGAGGATCAGAGAGTGTCTCAGGATAAGCAGCAACAGCAACAACAGCAACAACAGCAAATCCGAGAATCCCTGTTGGACGAGATTGATAGCGAATTGCCATTAACTACAATCATTCCCAACGGCCAAACATCCAATTCTGACTTTCAATTTGCAACGGGCAACACTATTAATAATCGCAGTCTCTCTGCAAAGCTGAACCTTAGCTACGACTTAGATCTTGATAAGCTATTGGCTGAAACAACCCCGGCTGCTGATAGCTATCGCAGCAACTCTATCGAGGACAGAACAATCGAAGAGTATTTTGATCCCTCTTTATTCTCACAGTCAGTGGAGCCCGGATTTGATGATGATGAGGGCTCTGAGTCGTCCAGCAACACCGATACAGACTTGCTCTATCCCAAGGCGGCTATGCTTGGCGTCCCGCTAAGCGGTTTCCGAGACCGCAATCGCGCCAGTAGGTCTGGGGCCCCGCAAAAACCCGTCATGAACAAGAAAAACGTTGTTCGTGCGCTTACGTACGGCCGTACCTCTGCGTAACTTATTTATTAATCTGTCGTTTAATAAGCCCAAGGCTTATCGAGTGTTTTTATTTATTTTTATTGTGCATACTTCGACTGTCACCTTCATTTTGGACGGCAAGAGACCTTTGTGAGCTCCGTTCATTTATGGTTATGTAAAAGTTTTATAATTGGAAGTTGTTGTTTTTTTTATTTTTTTTTTTTTCAATGTAAATGCCGGTTTCTTTTGTTTTATTGTTGGTGATAAATCTTGATTTGGGTGTTGCCAGAATTCAAACTATTAGACTTGTGAGATTGCGCTTTGGCTTTACGAAGGCAAATATTTTTTTTTTTTTTTTTTTTTTTTTCAAAGCTAAACAATGGTGTGGTGGTTATCAGGCGATTCGGGTCTTTCCAGATTTGTTCCATTTTATTAGGAGTTCAGATGTGCCAGAAACATGTGTAAGCTCGGACTGGTTTTTTTTTAATTTTTTTTTTTTATTTTATTATCGTTTCCTTCCCTGTGAGTAACCATCATAGGGTTGTTTGAAAAGAATGAACTGTGTCAGGTTGGAAACCTGAGTAGCTTAGTAATTATATAAATATGAGCTTTCCCCCCGAAGTTTTAGGGAAATCAAGGAATAAAAGTATTTTCTCTCCACTCGTACCATTGGTTTACTCGCACATCGCGGCTCCCCTTCGTGGGTTTGCACGATATCCCTAGAAAATGATCGTGACAAACTGTCTCGAGGAATGGTTAAAGGGGGATGAATGCCGCCATGTGCCTTGCCTCTACTATTATCAGTAATGATCATCGGCAGACTGGCGTCCACCATATTCAAAAGCTCCCAACTGTATTAGTTTCTGCAGTTTTTCCGTTGGGTCACGACTGGCTGACAGCTTCCGAGGCCGTTTGCAAAGCAAAAAACGTAAGAGCCGAGGGGGGAAGGTGATTACAACAAGCCATCTTTGCCAAAGTCTTCTTCGTGCAAATGGCCCATTGCACTACCAGTTGCTAAGGCCAATAAAGGCAGTGAAGAAAAACTGCCTTCAAGGGTCTCGGAAGCTGTGCCTGTTTCTGGCACCGGCTAAAGAGAAATTACCAAATTGGGCCAAACAAAATGCCAACCTCCCTTCCTTCAACCCTCCAATACACTATGATATAATCAGGTATGACTAAATAAAAGCAATAGCAAAAATGGCCGATGAAAGCCTGGGACCGTGCTGTTGATGTAGCTTTACAAAGACCGAAGACGGAACAGGATTGTTTTTTTATTTCTTTTTTTTCTTCCTTTTTTTTTTTTCTTTTTTTTCTTTTTGCTGATAAGTCGGTTTTCCTTCATTGTTTTTGGTGACAGTGTACCTGTTACAAAGCCCATCAAAAATAAAAAAAAAGAAAGAAGGGAAAAAAAAAGTGTTGACCCTTCCATCCACGACTATGAATGAATGACATATGTATCCTTTTAGAGGCAACTTTTTTCAATTATTAAAAATAAAAACAAACAACAAAAACATACATAGTAGTTCTATAATATTACTTTTTAACAGCAGCATTCAATACCATCCAGAAAGGATCTCCTGATGTGCTTAATGGGAACTCTGGTCAGCCTGTCCTATTAGCAGCCCAGAATACTTTTGACAACTCGTTCGTACCATGGCTTGTAGCGCTGGTCCTCCTGCTCTTCAAACCACTCGCCATGATCGAGAATCTCCTTTAAGCCGGACGTCAAGTCAACTTCCTCGGGCCGGCGGATCTTAGTCTTTTTGAAGAATTTCCAGCCAAGGAAGACGACGACATTGAAAGGAATCATCAAGTAGCTGAACAAAAATGTTGGTGTATTCCAATTCAAAAATACTGGGTAGCCGGCAAGAAACATCATAATAAAGGGACACACGAGGCCAAAAATTGCCGTGTAGGGCTGACCCCACGACTTGAACGGGAGGGTGTCACGAGAGATGCCTTGGGCTTTCAGAGCCCGTCGGAAGCAAAGGTAAGTCGTACACAACACACAAAAGTTGATTAGCTGTGATGCCGTAACCAAATTCACAATCCAATCCAGCACGGTCTGCGCAGTTTCGCCAAGTTGAAGGAACGCAAGCAGCGATGCACACAGCGTCAGCAAAACAGCGTAAATGGGAACACCACGTTTAGTGCATTTAGAAAATATCTTGGGAGCATGACCAGCGAGGGCAAGGCCGTACAGCGTACGCGATGCACAGAAGGTGTATGAGTTTCCCGCAGAAAAAGCTGCAGTGAGAATGAGTCCGTTAACAATGTGAGGGAGAACACCAATACCTAAGTGTTGCATCGCAATGACATAAGGTGAAGCAGCAGCACCAGGAGCGCCGTCCTTGATTGCAGCCAAAAGGGTTGGGTCGTTATACGGAACAACAATACCAACGCAGAGGGCACCAATCACAAAAAAACAGGTTAATCTGTAAAACACGGCCTTGAAGGCCTTGGGCATCACTTTGCGAGGATTCTCAGTCTCACCTGCTGCCATGGAAACGTAGTCGGGGCCAGCAATAGTGAACGCAGCCTGGGAAAGACAAGCAAAAAAACCGAGGAACTCACCCCATGATCCAGTTGCGTTAAATTCGGCAAAAGCACCAGGGTTTTTCCAGTAAGTAAATCCGTAGGCATGGTGTTGTGGGTTACCACCTACCATCGTAATGAACGTGAAAAAAATCAAGCCCACGGCCAGGATAACCTTACCTAAAGACAGCCAATACTCACTCTCACCATACCATTTAACAGCAAAAATGTTGATTAGCCCATAAAGAACAATCTGAATAGCAAGGGGGATGGCCGGGGAATAGTTGTCGGCCCAGAAATGCAAAATGACATTGACGGCAGTGATCTCAAACGGAATCAGCGCTGCCTCGAATAAGAAAAAGTTCCAACCGGCCATAACCTCAAACGCCTCGTCCACGCATCGACCAGCTAAACTAACAAAGGGTGACGAAATGGGCAAATACGAGACCATTTCGGCGGTAGACGCTGTGATAGCTAAAATAGGGAAGCACCATAACGTGAAGCCAAGGAAAAGCGAACCTGGACCACCTTTGACAAGCGCGGTTCCAATTTGAACAAAAAGGGCGGTGCCAATGGTACCACCAATACCAATGAGCTGAATATGCCGGGCCTTAAGCTTTCTATGAGCGTCCTGTGTGTACGAGGGTGGTGGGGTAATGTTTTCAAGTTTATCGTTGGTTATCAGCACCTCGTTTTTAAAAGAAGGCAGAGAGCTGCGTGGCTGGCTATCTTCCATAACAGACACATTGTGCCTATTATTGAGAGTAGGAGAAGTTTTTTCAACGTCCATCATCTCAGTGAAAAAAGAAATAAAAAAGCAGTGGGGTTTTTTGTTTCAGGGAAAAAGTAGACTGAAAAACAATAAACAAAAACGAGAAAAGGGAGCAGAAAAAAAATTACTGAGAAAGGAATCAGTTATTTTCTTTTCACAGAAAACTAAAGAGAAAAAGTAGAAAAAAATGGGTGAAAAGCGAATTAACAGTGGTCTTTATATATGCATTTTTCGAAAAAAAAAAAAAAAAAAAAAGAATAAAAAAAAAACCCTTTCGGAGGTTTAAGCTTATTTATTAGCCTATGGACCAAACTACAAAAAATTGGGAGGGCAGCCAAGAAAAAAAAAAAGAAAAAAAAGGGCCATGATTCTCAAGGAAATAAATAAATAAAAATACCTGAATAAATGGGAACTATTTATATTCTGAATTTTCCCCTTCTTATAGTCTAAAGACAAAACACTCATGTATTCACTTTAACTAGAAGATCTCAGGGTTTTCTAGCCTGGTGTTATGTGAGATCCAGGGAGCTAAACCATCATAAGAAGCCTTAGTGGCGGTATCTACCCAGTCTTACTTATTTCAGTTGAAAATTCGGCTTCCTTTTATTTTTTGTTATATTTGTTTTACAATTTTTACTTTTTGCTGCTTTTGACTCATAGTCAGTTTTTTCTTTTTTTTTTTTTTTTTTTTCGTTCCCTTTTTTTTTTTCCCCAGATTTGGTAACTGAGTACAAAAGCAGAAAACCAATTTCCCTTCAATGTGATCCCTATGATGATATAATGCGTGTTTCACATGCCTGGACTTCCACTCGTCCATAATTACCGATTATTGTTCAAAAAATTTGCCCTTTTTTTTTTTTTCTAAATAAAATAAATCAATTTAAAACGTAGCTAAATAAAAACCAAACAACTGAAAAAAACAAAATAGAAACAATAAAAAGTGAAATGAAATTAACTTGGAAACTTTTGTTCTAGTCCCACTATAGATATGGCATCCACAGATTGTCAGTGTGAACCATGAACCGAGGATTAACAGCTTGCGAAATTAGGTCGATAACCGTCTGGTTTGCAGGAATATTACCCTGACCCACCTGCGCCAAAGAGGTTGCACGCTTGACTATCACACCCACATTCGTGAGTGCAATTTCACGCAACTGCTTATCAGGTGCACTGCGGCGCTGTTGCTGCACGTACCACGAAATTAGTTCGTCTCTTACAAACACACTCAGATACTGGTCAAGGTCAAACTCAGATTCGGTCAGACATTTGGCTATAACCATTACAGAGACTGAGTAGATGCCTTCCAGAGCAATTGGACCCATCAAGGCTTGAATGTTGGGGGTCAGTCTAAATGGTACAAGCTCACCATTATGGAATGTAGGAGGATTCTTTGGCGACAACATTGGTAGCATATCTGTAGACCAGACATTACCAGAACCAGCGTTTATAAAGCACTTGTGAGGGTAACGGTTGCTTATACTCATAAGAAATGTCATAAAAGTGACACCGGCATACTGGTAGGCAAACTGCTTTCTAAATAGCCAGAAGTCTTGGAATGTAGCATATGTCCGTTCGAAATAGTCTCTAAGCACGGTGGACGGAACAATAGTAGCCTGGATAGCATTAAGAATCTCCATTTTGATATTAGCCATATCAGGTTTAGGTAACTTGGGATCGTAAGCAGCCTTCATCTTTTTGGCTGAAAACTCTAGCGGCTCATCGCGACTGCGTCCCATTCTTCTGCAGTAATCTTCATAAATCGCATGCATGGACACATACTGGGGATTGTCCTGGATAATGCGGATGTGTGGGGAAAATGGAACAGCCACTGGCAACGTAAATTGAAGGTTTCTTCGTCGACTTTCCTTCTTATGGGTCAAAATTCCATTGAGAATCTTAAACAACTGGGTAACTCTTTCCTCACGTCTGCACTGTCGACCAGAGGGATACTGTACTGCAAACATATGGATACTGCCATTATGACCCAAAATCTTAATCCGTTTGTAACTTTGACCAAAGCCCCGGACAACATCCACAGTCGGCATGAATCTGTCAATCTTCACAAAATGAAGATTATCGTCTTTAAGCTCAGAGTATTGGCCAGGAACCTCAATGTCTTCAAACTTCTGGTAGTGGAACTCACTTAAGTGAGGACTGAGAGCTTCCAAGTTGATAGTACCAGGACGCTTATCCAGCCTCTCTTCGTATAGGTCTCTCCACTTCCGTAACCGTTTAACATAAACTTCAAATTCAGGCTTTTCCTTAACAAAATCCTTCTCAAAGGCCGCCTTGGCATAATCTGGGATAACAGTCTCGGCAAACTTGGCAATATTTGCCTCAGTTGGCAATGGTCTATCCTTATGCAAATGCAACCTGCCCATATTTTGAACACTTTCGTTAAGCAGTGCCATAATAAGTCTGTAGGTATCTTCCTCAGGAGTACACTTGAAGCGTTGGTAGATTTGGTCAACAAGAGCTTCAAGAGAAAGCGCAAGCAGTGGATAAGCAGTTTTAAGGATGTTAAGAATCTCATCCACATGATCCCAAGGCTGCAAAACCTTACCGCCAGCAGAAAATGCAGAACCTTGGGCATTACTGTTTCCACCATTGGGAATAGCGGGAGTACCCAAAGATGGGACACCTGCGGGGGTACCTGAGGTGGAAGGAGTAGCGGATGCTCCACCAGGAACACCAGGTTGGCCTCTCTGAGCATTTTGAGCAGACATAGCTTGTCTTTGAATCAATGCAAAATCCTCTTTCGTTGTCCTCAAGTGGAAATGCAACGACTGAGGATAACTCTTAGCAATTCTAATAAGAATGTCTTTAGCAAACTGTCCCTCCTTATGAGAAAGAGCAGTCAACAGCTGGGGAATGTACGTAATCCAGTACCAGACAGGTACCTCACCATGGAATTTTTCAAAAACCTTGGCAATAGTACCTGAATCATCCTCAATAGACATGAGCCACAAAATCCTACCAAGAATCTTACGGGTCTTGCCATTCTTGTACAAACCAGCAGCTTGAAGATAACAGTTGAGGGCAATACTGGCTTGGTTGATATCATTGGGATTCTTTTGGAAGGATCTATCAATGAAGTAACCCCATTCAGCCCAAGCCTTAGGATGGTACAAATCAATCTGGACAGCGGTAGCAAATGCATGATTGGCCTCGTTGTCAACATTGAGTTTAGACAAAAACATGCCCTTCAACGTGAAAAACTCTGCCTTTTGTTGAGAGACAAAGTAAATCAAATTGGTGTTACTAATGACGTCTAAACCAGTTTGGTATTCATTAGGGTTCTGGTAGTAACACTTAGCTTGCTCACGAAGCTTAAGGAAAGCTTCTTGAATCTCAATGTTGGGAAGGCTGTAAATTTTGTGAAGTTGAGAAAGACAAACCTCGGTCATGCTATGCTTTCTAGCAACATGAGCAAAGCGGTTAATAATCCAAGCAATTTCGTGGTAGCCCCGGTAGGCAAAGGAGTTAGAGTTGTTGTTGTTATTATTTCCTTCTCTCTGTAAAGCAGGAATCAATGGAATATAAGTACTGTTAATAACATTGAAAGCATGCTTTCTCCATGTGACAAGATCGCCCCAAATATTAATGTCATCCCAAAGATTAGGCAACCGTTCTCTCCAAGCCTGCAAAACACCCTTTAGTTCCTGAGACATTGTATCAAGATTTCTAACGTTAGTGTTCTGTAAACTGGTATAGACTTGACTGGCTTCCATGAACTCGACGTATTGTTGGAACGTATGTAGCAATGGAATGTGTGCACCAGTGAGTCTTTCAGGAAGAGAATTCCATTTTCGAAGCGCAAGCTGAATACCTTCATCACAGCATTTAGATAAGTTTTGCATAGTATCAGCCTTCTGAGCGTAACCTTGAAGACAGAGGAAAGTTTCAAAAATTTGTCGTCTGGGGGTAGGTACATCCATAACAGTCTTAATAGACTGCTCAAGAGGTTCCTTATCAGCGGTCCAGTCAGCAACCCTCCAGCCACATTCAAGTAGCAAATCAGTGAAGGACTCATGTTTAGCAAGCTCAGTTAGAATTTCCCACTGCTGAAGCTTTTGAGCACAAAGAATCCAATGATCTTCCCAAAGGGCATACTCTGCTTCGCTGTAAGGCAACGCGCCACTTCTGGCCTTGATTTGAGCGCTTTCGTACATTTGCATGGCACGCGACCACAAACCACATTGCTCATAGGACACAGCAGTGTTAGTTTCGGAATACTTGGCCCTTCTTCTCCAGAGACCATAGAACATGTCGTCTTCCTGCAGACCAGCATACATCTCTGCAAGAGCGTCCAAGTTACTTTGACTTGTTCTAAGACTATCAGTCAACGGCTTTTCGTAAATCGTCTCTAGATTACGGATTGCAGGGTACCAAGAATTGAAAGATTTACCAAGGTACTTAACCAAATGTGGTGGGAGTTGTTCATGTTTCGAAGCACCCTCTAGAAGTGACTGCACAACATTAGGTGACACCTCCATCTGCCTGTTGTGGTAATCTTTTGATAATAGAAGCACCATTGCACGCAGGAAATCAATTTTCTCCTTCTTTGGAATAGCAGAAGAAACTAATGGAAAGAGGTTGACCCACATTTTGTGAACCAGTTCAGGCGACTTGTACTGAATTTCAGACAGAGGCTTGAAAAGTTGTTGGGCAGTAATTTTGGAAATAGACTGTACAAATTGAATCCGTCTCTCAACAAAAGTGTGCAGGCTTTCAGGAATTAAACCATCATCACGCTTATAGGTTTTAGGAACTGCCTCCATGATCTCAGACAAACTAGCCGTGGTGAAATCACGTTTGCTAAGAGTAAGTCCTGTTGGCTTCATGCCACCATAGAGAATCTGCAGAGCCTGGTTGAGCCATTGAGATTCACCAATGTACTCCCAATTTTGATCAGCAATAACGTAATTAAGACGCTTCAGAGCGTTGCTGTCTAAACTGTTGTTGAGAATTTCCATCAAACGTTGACGAATTTCAATATTTTCAAGCCTCGTACCAATCATGAATGAAGGTTCCATGCGAACAGCCAAATCTGATCGGGCAGTGGAAGGATTGGTGTAGATGTCAATTAGTATTTCGTAAAATTTCTGAGTAAGATCCTTATCTTTGCGAGATTCAAACACCATCATTTTAGATAAAATAGCAGCTTTTTCTTTGGTAGTTGGGAAAAGATCGGTCTTTGAGAACACCCAGTTTCTAGCAATAGCAATCATTCTTAGGCATAAATCCTTGTCAGTAGAACGTTCAATGAGCTGGGCGTATAAAGATAAGAAAATGCGGCGTTGATCATTAAGATGAGAAATTCTAACAGAGGCAATATCCAGAATCATGGCGAGAAGTTTCAAGGTAAATTTTGCATCAGCAAGGTTTTTATCACCGTTGGGGTCTTCCTTGTTGCCGTTAGGACTAGGAGAGGTGTGGTCCTTGTAGAGTTTCCCGAAAGCTTTCATAATGGACTGCAGTAGAGAATCATCAATTCTAGAAGGTCGGAAGCGGACAAGAGCCCAAGAAAGCATGACACCAGCGGATACTGAACCGTTTGAAGTAAAGTTTTCTTGGATGGAGTTGTTTATGAGTGTCAAAAACTCGGACACCGCTGAAGAGTCATCATCCTCGTGTGGCGACTCGACCTTGATTGCGTTGAAAATGATGTTCAACACATTGAGGAGTGAGTCAAGAATTTCAACGTTATTTGACTTGATGCATTTTTCAAGCAAGTACATCAGGTAGTGGATATTGCTGACAATCCAAGAAGCAGGCTTGCGGCCTAAAGTGATGCATATGACCTGTAAAGCGTTGAGACAAAGAGTCAAACCACTAGCGTTGGATATATCATTGTTCACTAAACTTTTATCAAAGAATGCAAGCTTGACAGTGACTTCAGACCAATGGTTTTCGCCCAAGAGATGATACAAAATTCCGATGACCTTCCTACCGAGTACTGAATCGACAACCTTCTGGGGAGAAACGCAAACAAACCTGATTAGATAGGTTATGCAAGCTTCGCGCTGAGGGAACGGAACTGAATATTGATTGGCGACAGCAGTTTGGCTGGGTTGCTCAGACGTTTTCTCACCACCTGGAGTCTCTGCATCAGCAGCAGCAGGTGTACTAGATGAGGTCTCTTTGTCACCAACATCAGAAAGCTTTCTCTTTCTGCTCTTAGGCAAATTGGCTCCACTTTCATTGGCCATGTTTTCCCAGGTCAAAATCAGATCGGCCAGATCAACGGCTAGGTTTTGATTCTCCAGAGGAGGGTTTGAAATCAAACTCAACTTGGGCATGGCAGCAATAATGTTCGATACAAAGTGGTCACGATATTCAAAAAACAACTCAGGATGACGAGCGATGAATTGATAAATGTTAGTGACTTGGCTAACGTTGTGACCATCTTCGCTTAAAACTCTGCGAGGCCATTTAGCCCATAGGGGAGTGCTGACCCGTTCCTTAAGCACAGGAGCAAGAAGATCAAGACCTTGGCGGACAAGAATCTTGGCTTCGTTCTGATGCGTCTTGAGCAAGTGAACATAAATCTGAACAACCATTTTTGAAAGAGTATCATAAGCAGCGATGAAGTAAGCAATGAGAACGTAGGCGGCCTGCTTGCTTACAATATCTTCAAGCTTGATATTGCTCCAACCAAACTTGATAATGTCTTTTCGAGCATCAGCAATAAGGCTAGGACAATGCTTCAAAAGCAAAGCGGACACATTAAGCAGCTCAAAACGGAAATAATCAATTGTGCCATAAGTGTCCTCATGAGCATCAGGACCGGTATTTTTCCAAACTTTATCATGAACGACATCCAAAAATGTCTCACCTTTGCCGTTACCAAGAGGTTTTTCAAGTAGCTCAAGCAGGTTTTCGTTTCTGCTTGCTTCAACAATGAGAGTAGCGTTAATAATATATTTGAAAACAAATCCTCTTGCGTCAACATGATTAGATTTGGTAGTGCCAGCATCAATACTCTTCAAAAGATACTTGCGGCGAGCTTGCACGTCTTTTGAAGAAACCATATTGTTGAAGATAAAGTCATGAAGTTCACTATTAACCTTGATATTAATTGAAGAAATCACATTAATGACAGACAGAAGAAGGTCGGTGTCATCCGTCTGTTCCAAGTAAGATACCAAGATGAGCTGATATTTTTCAATAGATTGTTCAGTCTGTAGTAACACATCAGAGAGGTTGGACTCATTGCGGGCAGTGGTGATGAAAGTAGGAAAAAGCTTTTTCAAATCAACCAAAAGGTCTCGCTGATCTTTAATCCACACCTTGTCATCAACCATGAGAGCATCGATGACATGAATCATGTTAGAAATTAGGTAGCACTTCTCACGGCCTTCAACTTCTTGGGTGAGTTTGCTAGTGAGTTCAGTGAGATTTTCACGAATGTGCTTCCTGAAGTCAGCACAAGAATCCATTGCCAAAAGAGAAGAAAAAATTCTGCCATAAGTACGATCGGTGAAATTACTTGAAAAGAAATTCCAGGATTCAACAGGATATCTGTTCACAAACTTAGCTATTGGCTCTCTAAAAGGGGAGTTGTGCTGGCGACGGATGCGATTCTCAAGATCCAGCAACGTCTTCATCAAACCCTTCATGAAAATGAATGCACCAGAAGGAAGAAGATGGAAAACGTTCAAGATAGCAACAATGATGTTAATATGGTTTTCGCCTTGCAACGTTTTGATTGAGTATTGTTGTAAAACCTCTGGTTCAGCCCAGGCATTCAGGTGGTCCAAGAGTTTGTTACCAATCTCGACCTTAAAATAGTTGGTTAAAACCTCCAATAAACGAGCTAGGCCTTCTAAGCCAGACACTTTAAGACGTTTGTGGTCAGATAGTGTGAGCAATATGGGACGAAGACCGTTTTGAAGAATGTCCTTGGGAAGGCGGGTGTTATGCGCAACCACGGCTCTCAAACCAGCATGGGCTGCATCGACAACCTTACTAGACTTATTGTAAAGAGTCTTGAAAAACACAGCCATGATCTTAGACCTAGTCTGAGTCTGCTGAATAAGGTGATAATCAGGGAGAGTGAGAGCAAGTGAAAGTAACTTGATACTAACAATACGCAGTTGGACTAGCTGCTCAGCAGTTCTATGCTCAGATGCGCGGTGGGCACTGGTAAGAGAGTCGTCCTCAGCATCTATCAATGCAAGAGCTTCTAGCACAAGACGATTTAACTCATCATTGAACTCTAAGAAGGTATCCTTCAACCCAAGACAGAAAGTAATAGCATCAATGTGGCCAATCTGCATCAAGAAAGGCAGAGCACGCAAAGGCTTTGTGAAAATAGGAGGCAGCAGAATGTTTTTAACAGGCAAAATGATTTGGGTAACAGTTTTACCAGTAACTTTAGAAAGAACCTGGAGAGCCTCCTGAGAAGTTTTTCTTACAACTGCATTTGCATTAGCCAGCTCATAAGCGAGTAACCCAGTAAGTTGTTTGTATGCGCGCTGAGACATTTGTGCCTCAGAGATATCCTTATTGCAATTTTCAAGAACATAGAGCAGAAGATCATGCGCCTCGAATTTGACCTGAGAAGGAACATCATTTGGAATATCCTTAATCACAAAGAACATGGTACGAACAAACTCAAGTTGACGATCACTGATCCAAGAAAGTGAGATGCCGAGTTCTTGTATAAGAGTTTTCAGACCAAGACAAGCACCAGCCTTTCTATAGTACTGGGCTTCAAAACAAGTGTGAGAGAGCTTTCCAAAGAAAGTCTTAAACATAGGAAACTTCTGAACCTCATCAGTAGATCCAATGACAGCCAAGCCAGCCTCAAAAATGTAGTGAATAGACTTCTTACCGGTCTCTTTTACATCGTTATCGTAGTGACAGAGAGCATATACAATGGCACTAAGAATAGATTTCGGATCAAGATGAGCAATTCCCTCGTGTTCATCTAGATTGAATGGCATGACAGCACGACGCTTCTCAATGACAAAATTACCAACTTCTAGCAGAACACAATGCTCACACAAGTTTTTAACCAGCTCAAGCGCTTCCTCCTTAACCTCAGGAATAGAAGTGGCATAAAACACGGCTTGCAAAAGACGCTCAAATAATTGGTTTTGAAGTCTCTTTTGATTAACATCTCTAGATGGATCGTTTTCAAGATGCTTGTCAATCTCAGGGAAGTCAGATCCAAGTATGATGCTTACACATGACTGAATCTGGTCAGCAAGCTCTTCAGGTGCAGGGGCAGTATTGAAAAAGAGTTTTAACACAGTTGAAAGATAATTGTAAGCCTCTTTTCTATAATGAGTAGTGATTCTATGATCTTCTAACACATTGAGAGCGCAAGTAATAGAGGGTGTAAGCTTCAAAGGCTGTAGCTCATTGATACCATCCAAGTTTAGTAGAACACTGGCCTCCTGTTCCAACACAGAAATGTTTTTGAGATCAGTTGGAGGGGTTAAATAACGACGGTTTCTGCCACCGAGCTTACCTAAAATACGAAAAGTGGTGTGACTGTGTTGATGGTTATAAGGAAGAGGTTTAAGGTGCTTCCAAAGAGCTTGCATGATCTCTCCAACAACAGGTTCCATGATTGGATCAAAATACTCTGAAGTCAAGTTATCAACACAAAGCTCAAGAGTCCGTAAACCTTGATTGACCAGCTCAGCACTGCCATTAAGGGCCAGAACTAGTGGTCTCATGAGGTATCCCAAATGGGGAACCAAGACACTAAGTCTGACAGGAACGGTCAAGCAGAGTTCAACATAGATATCACGCTCCTGGGGTCTCCTTGCCGTAGTAAGAAGATTATTCAAGGAGGCAAGAAGAACTTGGAGCAAAGGAAGAACTTCCTTGTATAACTGCTCAAATCTGCCACCACCAATGCTTCTAAATAAGGTACGAAGCAAGTGGAAGTATACAATTGGCTCCTTGGCAGTGGTGGTAAGATCCAGAGAACCAATTATCAGACTTCGGAGATGAGGAAGCAAAATATTTTCGTTTTGCATCGGGAATAAATTGACACCCATGAAGCAGAGCTTGAACAAACGAATCAAAATACCGGATTTAATAGGGTCCCCAGCACCTAACTCAGGAAGCTTCTTCTTCAAAAAGGAAATAAGCAAACCAGCAAAATTAGAAGAAGTGCTTTCGTTGGCTAAGAAAAATTGAGGAATATAAAGAAGAGTTGCATTTTTGAATGTAGCTTCATAAAGAAATGGCAACTCTGCTTCGACAATCTCGTTAAAAGAAGCCGGATCAATATGAATAAAGACAGTAGCAAAGGTCTCCATTAGTTCAGTCTCATCCTTAGCACTATTATTAGGCAAGTTAGAGCTAGAGAGGTCAAATCCATTTTTGGTTAGCTCTTGAGGAGAGCTCTGGGCGTAAAACAGATGTCCCAGAATACCTTCTCGGAAGAGCTTTCTGAAAATGACAATCTGCTCATAGTTGAACATTCTAGCTGACTCTTGCCATTGCTGGGGATTAAAATCAGCAGGAGGAGGGGGGTTACAAGACTTCAATCCAAACATGACAGTCTTCAAAAAGTTCATGAGATTCTTAAAGAGGTACTTGGCGTCACGCAGTTCGTCCGGGTTCTGATCAGCATGGATTTGAATAGTGTTTTCTTTCAAAACAGTGAAAAAGTCCAGCTCTTTCTTGCTTTCCTTCTCCTTTTTAACATTTGACGACTCAGACTTGTTGTTTTGAGTAGAGTGGTTGACATTAGTGGATGTCGAATCGGCTGAAGTTAGAGGGACATCGTAGGAAAGCTCAAGATTAGTCGAATACTTGCGCTTCATATCCTCTTTAGTCTTCTTCTCTTTTTCTAAAAATGCCTTATGGCTTTTCATAACGTGGTCATATGTTCTGTTGAGAGTGGCAAATCTTTGTACAAAGGCATTGAGAATAAGAACCATGATTTGGCGGCCTTCTGCCTTGTTGGGCAGCTTCATTATCCGTTCAACAAGATTAAGAAGAAGTTTAGCACTCATGATCTGGAAACTAGTTGGGAGGGTATCGTCCTGCATGTTTTTGCAATACACCTTAACCGTTTTCCAAATCTGCTCAGGCGTAAGTTCAGCTCTGACATGATGAACCAGGTCAGCAATAGTACTGTAAGCCAGAGGTCTGAGAGTTTCATGAACAGTGAGACCATTGCCAATAAGAACGCGTTCATTAAGCAAAATATCGACCTTGGGAATAAAAATCGTTCTAAAATCAGTCGACAAAATATGTCTAGTGGCAACTAGCAGTTCTTTTCTGGCCGCCGATAGCTCACATGGACAGTCCTGTAAAAGTCTAACAACAAAGTCGGGAATTAGCGAATGATATTGTTTTAGCGCACTTGAGAAACTCCGAAGAGCATAGGCAAGAAATGACATAGATTTAACCTGCGCGGTGATAAATTCGCCGTACGCAGCTCTGTTCTTTATCTGAGGTGAAATCGAAGTGTGAATCTCGCCCCTCGAGGCAGCGGCAGCATGGGCGTTCGCCTGAGGAGGAGCTTGCAGTTTGAGCATCTCGATAATATGTGGAATAAATGTGGCAAGCGAAGTACGCACAAGGTGCTTATGTGTCGAATAGAGCAAGACAACAATAATAGGACATTCTGTGAGAACCTTGAAACTGTAAAGACATCTCTGCAGAGGCTTAGAAGCGTGTTCGTTTGAAAAGTCAGCACCCATTGATGGTGAAAGTGGCCGAGGAGAATGAAAAGTTGTCACTGGAGTATTACCGGAAGATGGGACTGCATTGATTGCAAAGGTTTCTCGGACAACTTGGGGGATGTTTTTGTAAATTTCGATAACTAGATTGAGGAATGGCTCGACTTGGTCTTGAATGTGGGTTTTGTAGGAGCGATGAAAGCTAGTAAGAATCTTCATGCAAAGGACGCCATTGTCTTCATTTTCCGTGCGTAAAAGTGTCATAAGCTCTTTGAGAATCGATGGTGCATACTCTTTAAGCGCATCATTGGTAGTCAAGCGTAGAATAATATCAAGAGTGCAGTTTCTTAGTCGCTACATTAAAAACGTTAGAGTTGACAAGATGGATTGATATCAGAATAATTATACTTACATGCTCAAAAGAAGTACTGTTAAAGCTGATATTAACATGCTTCAGAATGTGAAGAAGAGCAGGGACAACGTGTGACAAAAAGTTAGCATAGTCAGCAGGACTCTGATGAAACTCGATAGCCTCGCGTAGCTCAGTGGCAGTCTGTAGCTTTGTTTTCAAGTCTGTACGATGGAATGTTAGAATTGCATAGGCAAGAAAAAACGATGAAAGGAATCCATACCCAAATTGTCATCTAACAACTTTTCTGCGAAAGATTCAACCTGTGAGGTTGAGCTCGCCATTGTTTATTAAAACTGGAAATCTTTGAATGTAAATATTAGTAACCTACACGCAAAACATAAACATGAAGAGCAGGAAAAATCATACAGATCGGTTCAAAGAAAATAGAAGAAACGTTATGCGTAAGAAAAAAAAGAAAATGACGCGTAATAAATTATTCGTTAAAAATGTTATTGGATGTAGTAAAGACTGTGGTGGTGTTTAGGCGTGCAGTGATGTTAACAAGTTCGTCATGAAGTCTTGGAGATCAAAAAAAAAAAATAGAAAAATAAAAAAGACGGGAAATTCATTTTGAAAAATCTGATTACTGTTTGATTATCTAATACATAATTTGTCATTATTATCTAATCTTTGTATTTTAATCGACTTTTGATATATGTAGGGACCCGCGAATCTATTGGGTCCCAAAACATATTAAATAATACACCATCATATTAATTTTTGAAAAATATCGTTGCCATACATTACCATTGTAGCAACTATACTCTATCTACTATTATGAGAGCTTTCTCTTTTTCTATCTTATTTAGTTCTTCATCTAATAATCTAGCTAACTGTTTATCGATTACATTTGATGTTATTTATGTAGCCTGCAAGAACGAATTGTATGTCCAATTTCTCCACACTTTGAACACTTCGAGGGTGCTTTTCTCTTAGTTATCTTCTGGGTTGATGTTTTGTTGCTTTGATATGATACGCGAGTTGGTGGTGGTGTTGGTGGTGGTAATACAGGAATGTGTGTTTGTGGTGGTAATACAGGAAGTGGTGCTTGTGGCGGTAGTACAGTAACTGGTGGTGATAATGGCAATACAGGAACTGGTGTTGATGGTAATACAGGAGCTGGTTCTGGTAGATGCTCAGGTATGTTATCACTAAGGCCAACTCTCCAAAATTGATTGATATCACTGAGTGGGATTGGTTGATCTGTTGATAATAAGTAAGCGATTCGGTGGGCACATGGAAGGCCCATTGTCCTAGTGAATATATTAGTGCAAGAAGATAAAAGGGCTTCGGAGGTAGCTCTTTTAGCTATACTAGCTTGGTCATAGATTAGACGTAGCGAACATTGTGATACTTTTCGTAAAACCCTCGAATAGAGATAGTTAAAGCAGAAAGTTAGTGCCTTGATCTTATCTTCTGAAAGATCTGATAAGAGTTTTTAATGTTCCATTATTAATTCACATTTAATTCGTTCAAAAACACAGAGTACATCATCTGTTAATGCTATATGCTTTGTCAAACTAGCATGGGTGCCTTCCACTCGTGAGGTTACCCAATTACCAAGGTGAAGATGTTGCCCTGTCCAAGCCCTAATAAATATCTCTTTATAGGTTAGCCAAGTCTCTTTCACATATTGAAAAGCAGCAGGAGCAAGACAAAATCTTACCTCAAACTTAGCTAGTTGATCGTTATGTTCAACTATAGTAGATGAATTGATAAGATCTTTCCATGATCTAACAAAAGCAACAAATTCCCCATTTAAAGAGAAATATTGCTTTGTATTTGCAAATATGTTCTGGTTAATATACCAAATGCATAGTAAATGTGGGCTTTGAGGACAGATAGATTTAATTACACCTAATAAAGCAAGATTTCTGTCAGTAAAAAAAAACAGGAAAAAAGGGTAAAGGATCAAGCCATAAAAAGAAGGTCTGTAAAACCCATCTATAGCTTTCTTCCACCTCATTTTGTATAAAACAGAAAGCAATATTATAAGATTAGTTTGATGGTGAAAGGCCAACAATATGCAAAAGCGGCATATTATATCTTTTTGCCTTATAAGCGCAGTCCAGGAGAAAGACCCTATTATATTTATTATCAAGCCTTATTGATTCCGGCCGAGCAAACATAAATAAAAGAACATCGCCTTCAGCATCCTTCTTAAATGCATATTTCCAACCATTATTTTCAAGTGTCTCTTTTAGAGATTCCAATGGTGTTTGATTATCAAGTCTTTTGCGTTTCAATTCTGCTTGGATATTATAGATATCCCTTAGTTTAATCAATATATTAGACTCTTTTTGTATTAAATCAATGATATCCTGTGTCTTTGATCCAATATTAGAGAGACGCTGTATATTTCTAATTTGATCTTTGTTCAATTGTCGACGTCGTGCTATAGGATGTGATATCATACTATTATCAGCATTATGATTATGATCTGGGTTTCTTACATGAAGTTTCCATAGATCAGTATCAACAAGCCTCTTCGCATAGAGACGAAAGGGGCAACCTATGCGTCTCGAACTAGTTTTCCTGCATTTCGCCCCATCCGGGGCATTAATATGATCATGGTGAGCACCTCCTCTATCACAACCAATAAATAGATTCTTATCTTTATTAGAACGAAGTATAGTGGTTGCATAACCACAAGATAGGGCATGTTGTTGTACTGAAGTAACCAGCTGCTCTCTAGTCTCAAAGACTTGTTCTCTTGGTGGCTCCATGACGGGATAAAACAAGATGAATAATCAGATGAAAAATTAAATAGAGTATAAGATGAAGAAATAGGAAGCTCCTCTAACAGTAGTAGAAATAATGTAGTTACTATAGTGGTAAATGAATGCTGTGGTAATGTATGGTATCTATGTTTTGAAAAATTGACTGTGATGGAGTATTATATAATATGTGATAAAAATTATTACATAATGCGTAGTGCTACTAATAAATGTGTGGTTCTCATATCAATATTTGTTTGAATCATGATAGTTGTATTATATAATTAGTACATGAACTTATTACTTGAAGCTTTATACTTAGTCTGTAATGCCTATAGTTTGCTTTGAAGGTGAAATCTTACTAGAACAGCTGTATCAGCACATAAATTTGGAGGTCAACCCCAGAATTCTGAAATTCTTTTCGGCTTATTAGATCCTATTATAAATATATCAATTTTGTCATAAGACACATTTCTCAAGAATTTTGAGGTCCTAAAACTTGCTCAAGAGTCAAAGATAAAACAATATAGTAATAAGATTGGCTTGTATCCCAATATCTAAAAGTTATAAAATAAAAAGAAACTTGAATACGATTATAAGGATATGTGTATATATATGAAACAAAAAATGTATTAAATTCTGGATCACTTGCTTCAACAAGACTGGTCAAGCGATTGTCACAACAGATAGTTAAGGCTTTAACGTTTAATGATGCTAAATTATTTATGGGCGCAGCTCTTATGGCATAAGAAACTCACCAAGATCATCACTATTACCAATGCAACCCAGTGGGAAAGTAGATTTGTAAAGGCTTGACAAGTTATGCTGTTGAACTAACCAAAAGTATAAACAGTTACACAAAAAAAGAATTGAATAACAAGATTGTGGTAAAAAGGCCCTCTTTTTACAGAGGATATGCATCTTTAATAACTGCAGAGTGATATTATTACCATGCATTGGAATTTTTAGCAGATATCCTTTAGAAAGTATGTATATGCAGTGAGAAGCTTAACAACATAACTATTGTATCAGTGGGGATCTTTGAGATATCGTGCAGAAAGTCTTAGATTTCATAAAATTAAAATTAAATTCCCACTTAGAATGCTATCAAATAATAAGTTTTATAAAACGCGATTTATTAATTAATTTAAAAGTGGGATTTGCTTAATCTTTGCTTAACGATGCTATTATTACTGGAAAAAAAGCGACTAGTCATGCTCACTATAGTCAGGATTAAACGAATCAATGGAATTTAAAACATAGGGCTTCAGATGGTTTAGTCGAGTATTGTTAATCAAGTTAATTTTTACAAAGAAATGGTGGGTCCAGTAAAAAGTCAATTATCTTACATAATAGATAAGATGTCCACTTGAAAGAATAGAAAAGAAAAACTGAAAAATGAAACATAAAAAATGAATAAATAAAGCAGCGCAAATCCCAACTTAGTCCCCTAAGTTTTGCTGTGCTTGCACTTCTGACGATTGATAATTTAGCAAATTCTTTTCGAAGTTCATTGGTTTGATTCAAACTAAAGTATCGGTTTTTCTTTCTTCAAAAAGATCATAGTGATTTGAAGAAAATTTTCTTTTTTTTGAGATAAGTGGATAGATAATCTCTTTTACTAAATATGCCACATGTTCTATAATAGTGGCTGAAACGAAGGAGGTTTGTGCTGCTTGCGGTTTATTTCGTCGTTTTAATAAAAGCCTTTCAAATTGCTGCCTCCCCATCAGTACACTATCTGAAAACTGTCATTACGCATAAAATTTCCTTAAAGACCTCATAAGAAGGCTTTATAGAATCATTTTATGCGTTTAGGTTATTCCATATAGACCTTTGACCTGCCTTATGGAATAGATTCTTCTTTTCAGTTCATTTGACGCCTCAGTTTTTTTTTTCCATTTCTATTAGGCTACAAAATGAAGTATTCGTAGAGCATGTCTTTTCTTGTTTGTACCCAGTGAGCAAAGCTGTTATATACTACATGTTCATGTTTAGTGCCCCAGTTGCCCGTTGCCAGTTTCAATCGTTTTTTGTATACCCACATGGAAGACTAGTTTGCTTGTAAACTAAAATCTTAATTTGGTTTAAACGACAGTAATACCAATACTGTAGGTATATCAGGTACATTAGAAACTTGGTCGCCTTTTAGGCGGACAATAATTCCGTTGATAAAAAACAAGTAAAATCAAATCAAATCAAAAATTTTGAAAGAAATCTTATTTATACAGTCTCGCGCGCACAATTTCGATCACCATCGCCGTATATCAGAGCACATCCTTTGACAAAAATTCAGTGCGAAAATGTTTCATGTTATTCACGATAGTATGCATAGGCCAATAAACATGCACAGTTATCAAGGTGAAAACAATTTAGTATACAAAATTTCAATATTATAATCATAATGGGTGGCCACATCTATCATAAAGCTTTGCTGGTAATAAACCTTGAGGACTAAGCTCCTGGCATATAATATGCAATCAGTGTAGGTTTCTATCTACAGTTGTTGTTGTTACGGGTTTGTGGCATAATGCCGTTTGATGCAAGCCAATGATAGGACTTCGAGGATCGTTATCACAAAGTTCCTATTTGGTTGCTGGGCTCATGGGGTCTCACTGAAGTCATCAAGAAAGGGGTCTATAAAGGTACGGAAAAGGCGTGGGAAATATGTCACTGGGTAGAAATAGAAGACAATAATTGCAGATTACTCCATCCATGTTTTCCAAAGATCTTTAACTCCGTCTCGAAGAAGCTTATCCCGAGACACGTTTTGTCAATTTTTACTTAAATTGTTAAAACACACTGACATTCAATGTCTGTTTGTCTTAAACATTGGCATGCGGTATGGGCAAGTTTTTTTAAGGCGGCTTTCAAATAAGTGAATAAACAAGTAAAAAAAATAAAAATGTAGTGTCTACTTCAAATCTTGAAAGTGTGAACAAGATTAGAAATTGAATATTAGGCATCTGCTAACAGATCTGGTTCAATATGTGAATATTCAGCAGCTGTCTAAAGCGAAACTCCATCTAACATGTATTTCTGGCAACTAAGGCATTCTTGGCAGCCTATTTATGAAACGTTTAGTCAGCTTTTCTTCTCCTAAAGAAATTTCATTAAGCATGCATTCTATCAAAAAAACAGTGCAGTTTTAGTATAAGACATTCAATCGGTGTTCAATTATCAGAAACTGGGTTGAAGTATGAGAAAAGTAGCGTATTCTTGGGCGTCCTTTTGATCTGTCATGTAGGTGGTTAAGTGAGTGTAAGCATGTACCTGGTCCCCACTTAAATAAAGTTAAAGCTGAAAGATTTTTTTTGAGAAAAAGTTTTTTTTTTGTTTTTTGGAAAGGTACAAATTCTGGACAATAATTACATGAGCAATCAGAGACAGTCAAACCAATACCAAAATACCTCGAGACGCGAAAAGTACGCAATTTAATACTAGATCAATATACTGCAGTATGAGTATATTGCTTAATATCGTATAGGTCTAACTTGCAGCTTTGAATGAGTAAGAGGTCTCAAAGGTAAAAAGCCCGAGACAACGTATAGACAGTGTTTATGTCGTCGGTTCTCTAGAAAACCGCCCTCACTATTCGGTATGTAGATAAACCTCGTAATAAGAAATAATTCTAGTGAGTGGTTTGTTTACTATCTCGGGTCTTTTCTCCTCGGGAATTCCCATTTGGTTATATATATTAGCTAAATTAAGCACACACACAACTACTAGCCCTAAACAGAGTTTTTTAATATGTATGCCTCGAATCAATAAAGTAACCATATACCACAATCATTTAAACAAGATCCGAATATCGGCATGATGTTTAATCCAATTTTTATTATTACAAGAAGCTCTTCATAGCGGTGAAACTCTTTGAAATATGCGTTCTCCCTCTTTAGCCTATTGTTCTTCAAATCATCGCATAAGGTAAAGGCACATTGAAGCCTCATTTGCAGAGACTTATGAAGGTTCTATTACCATCATCAACAGTCGCAGTAGCAGATTTATTGTTTTGGAAGCATACTAATTTACATAGAAAAGATCGTGGTCTCTTGGATTGTCTGCAACTTACTCTTGGACAGAATTCAAGAACTAAGCAGTCTTCATAATTTTATTTACATTAGATATCGACCGCCTATTAATGCCGGTTTGAACATCCTCTAGAAGTAGATAACCAACCATTGTTGGATTATTTTGGCCATTTAAGACTTTTTTGAAACATGCCTAAATAGTTTGGTCAGAAATATCGACTTTCCAAGCTCGAATTGCCCATCTTGGGGCAGTTAGACTTGCCATTGTTTCCACCGGATCGTTGCAACAGTCAAATCCCGTGATAATATAAATAATCCACTAATGTTCACAGCAGGTCTTCTATGTACAAATAATTCCTTGATCAAGCAACTAATCTTTAGTTAATGGATTCGCTAGTAACCATACAACTTCAACATTCCGAAGCCGTTAAAAAGTATCAAAATAAAGTGAGATTCGTGATTTATTCTTCTTCTACTCGGATATTGTGATGAATGTAATTCTTTAGCCAGAAGCCAACCTTCAAAATAGACCGGTTTCGTTAAATTAAAATTATCCTTAGTAAAAAAAAAAAAAAATTCTTGATAGCTTTACAAATTTTTACATATATATAAAGACTGCTTGTTTTGCTATGACATATCTTTAACCGAATGTTTCGGCAAGTTTGGAAGCGACAGATCCACTTATTGATGAAATGAGGCGGCTCTCTTCTTGAATGAAAAAGGGGCCAGAATTGAGTTGCTTTGGCCCTTAGAGTTTCCCGTCATGTTTAACTTTCAGTTTTTGCTGAATTGACTCATACAAACCCCCCTTAAGGCCTGTTCAGCTTTCTGTACGGCGCGTTCTATAGTTTGGCTGGTGATATTTTACGGTATCCAGCCAGTCATATTTTGCAAAAACAATTCGCGAGATATTATTTATTATTATTGACCTGTCCTTCAAACCACAACTGAAACTGAATCAAAAATAAATGGGCCCTCGATTTTTGTTTAGCAAGAAGGGCTGATCTCTGGCAATCTGTAACGGTATTTCGTTTGACCATCAACTTAGAATTTGAAGAGATGAATGTAGCCAAGGAAGAGATTTTTCTTTTTAGCTTTTTGATTTAAGAAACTTGTATGAAAGCAAATACCTTTTGTTTTTCTAAAGAAGGGGTACCGGTGTTTTAGAAGTTTGCATTTTAATCTATTTCAAATAGCGCTTTTTGTCGTTTGAATAGAGATTTTGATTAATACGGGATTTGTTATTGCAAAGGTACTTTGTACTTTTGTTAGAAATTTACAGATGTCGTTTTGTTTTTCAACAACATCTGCGTCATCCACATGGGATTAGGAACTGTATAATACCATAGAAATTTAAACATGTATCGTGGTGTTGACAAAGTGATACGTAAGTAGTGATTGGTTGATTTTGTATATTTACAATGGCGATGCTGTTTACCTTAACATTTTTGATGTTTACGGAAAATCAAAGCATTCATTTGAAACTTGCCTTACTGCAGTTTTTTCTTTTCATTGTGATTAACCATAATAACATCGACAAAAAAACCATTTGTAGATGCGCTTTTGCACATCTGTCTTACACAGCATCCTCACAATGCCATAGCCTTGTACACACGTTTTGATTATAAAATCCATTAACTAATCGTGCATGAAATTAAATGCAGAAGCCTCAACACTAACCTCGAATTGACCTTCAACGTTTCTTTTCCTGGAGCGACCAGTGAAACTTGCAGACTCAAATCTTGAGTGTATGCATACCCACTGAATGGGACTTGGGGTTCGAAAACTTGTTGTGGAAATAATAATAATTACTTTTCTTTTAATTTAAAAGAAAAAATAAAATATATCAAGGTTTAAGGTTGAAGAATTTCTTTTTCATTTTTTTTTTCACAACAATTTTTTTTCCACATTTTTCACCATCGTAGATACTTCTGTAGAATAATTCTGCAAAAGAAAAATTTATATAAAAACTTCAATTCCTCTTCTCGGTCTCCCTAAATTTCATCAGTCTTCTTTTCCCCTCTTCTCAATCATTATCATCATCACGATCAACCTTTTTGCATTTTTCTTATAAACATTCATAATGAGCGAAAAAAAGCTGGGACTCTTTCTCAGAACATTCAAAAACAAGAAGGCTCCAGAAGTGATCGTCAGCAATGAGCACGCAGAGCTGAATGAAGATCAGCAGGCTAATATCGGTGAAGCGCCATCAGATCTTACACACTCGTTATATAACATTTTTGGCATTCCACTAAAAGATGCTGCCGATATTAATGGCCTATTCGAGAACTCAAGTATCTTTACGCCAACATACAACTCTTGGGAGTCTCACTTGTGTCAACCCGAGTACCAACGGTTTGTTCCCAAGGCGATTCTAAAATGCATTAAATTCATCAACGATTTTGGTCTCCGCGAAGAGGGCCTGTATCGGGTCAGCGGCAGTAAAAGCGAAGTTGAGGAGCTGAAACAAAACTTTATTCAGTATGGGCCTGGCTACGACATCCCCCCGACAACAGACGTTCATGCCGTAACCACTTTAATAAAATCGTTTGCCAGAGACCTTCCTGAGGAACTGTTATCTGTCAAGCGTCACACTTTTTTAGCATATAAAAAGTCCGACTTCCCCAGCCCTACTGAGCTGGTATCCTTCAAAAACTTTAAGCTGTTCACCCCCGAGGAGGAGGATATGGACCCAGTGGTCATCCCCACCCAAATTTTACAAGAGATTCTCCAAAGTTTGAGTGCGCATCAGTTTGCTTTACTGCAAACTTTGACGCGCCATTTCTCGCTTGTTGTTGAGAACTCGAGTTACAATCGCATGACCCTGTCAAGTCTGTCAGTGATATTGTGCCCAACGCTGCGGATACATAAGTCAGTCTTCCACGCGCTTATTATCAAATCCCCTAACGTCTGGTCTCATATCCATCCCATTGAGTCGGAAATTTCCATTTCTTCCATCAAGTATGACCCACGAAATATTGTCAAGTACAGGTCACAGCATCATGAGATCGATGCTCCACCACTCTCAGCTAAGAGCAGCTCCTTTTTGCTAACCACCAGTAGCAGCTTCAGTTCAGACTCGATGGACAGCTTTAGCAATTCAATTCAGAGATCCAAGTTGAAGCAACGCCAGTCAATGATGATGCTGCGGTCGCCTGAGGACGATGATTTTTTTAATGACAATGCTATTTCGCTGGACTACAATAAGATTATGGCCCATCCTGTCGAGCCCATGCTATTGTCATCACTGTCATCATTCTCTGACTCTTCCTCCAATAGCAGTGGTCGTTTCTCTGACGATGGCGCCGCTGAGTTTTCTGACTGTCTCAGACATCCCCTTCCCCAATTCCTCAACCAAAATTCCTACGAATACAGGCTTCCGACCAAGGGTAATGAAATCCTTGCCGATAATGGCCGTCTCACGCCCACAAAAAAGCATTTTGAAATTACCCAGAATAGAAGGGTTTTTCTTAGAAGATAAGTGGGAGGTTACCTTGCTTGTTTTTCCATTCCTTTTTAACGTATTTAACTATTTCCAATGACTCTCTATATACACCCACTAATGTATGATAATAATTAATGTATTCTTAAATTTAAGCAAAATGCGCTATAAACATGCGTTATAGAGCTGTCTTTTTTTTTTTTTTTTTTTTTTTTTTGAGGTTAAGCTTTTGGGTCTAGAAGACAGTCAAAGTGGTCCGCCACCGCCCCCTAATAATTCTAGAACGCCGGCTTCATGGGAAAAGCTACTGCTAGGACCAAACACATCAGTAAAAAAACCGAAAGCCTAGTTTCTAGTATATAATTTTTCAACTTTTTTTTTTCTTTTTGGGTCGTACGTGTATATAATTAATTGATCTATTATTTCGCAGAGCGCTTAGCGTTTCTCTCCTGCTGAAGCTGGTTTTTCTTGACAAGCCTCTTGCGGTCCTGGCGGTTAAGAGTACGGGGATCCTTAAGCTCATCGCCCTCTTGACGCTTACGCTTGCCCTTCACATTATCGTCATCAACTTCCACCAGCCACTGGTTGTCGAGCTTCTTGTTGATACCGTTGTAACCCCACTTGGGCACCCACTTGCCAGCCTCTTCGTCGTACACCAGCTTGCCATCCTTGGCCTTCTTTTGAATACCCTTCTTAGCAGCAAAGAGCTCCCACTTGGTAGGTGCCTTAGGTTTAGGCAGAGGCTTTTCACGCGGCAACTGCGTCGATGGTTGTGGCAGCACAAAGAGCGTCATTGTGCTATCCTGCTTGCTGGACGAGTTGATTGATTCGACCGTCTTCTTAACTGGCAGTTGCAGCAGCTGGCCTACAAGAAGCTGCACGTTGTCGCGGGTAACAGCCTTGATATGCTCATCACGTACGCTCGCATCGCTGGATTCAAGCTTACTCCGGTCGAGGGGGTTGGGATCAAACACGGCAAGATTGCCAAAGTCGTAGTTCACGGGGATGTCTTTGCTGACCTTTGTTGTCCTTAAAAGAAAAGAACAAAAACCGTTAGTAACAATGAAAAGTTTTCAAGTATTTATGAAGCGTGGAGGGTACTTACTTGACTTCTGTAGACATTTTGTTGTATACGTTTGATATGTGTGGGTGGGTGTAGATGACGGAAAAGGATTGTGGGAGACTTCTGAATATAAAAATTTTTTTTCTTGCAAACGTTGGGAGGTTTGACTTTTTTTTGGGCTTTGCAAGCTGCCCAAGTGCTATGGCAAAAAAAAAAGATTGTATCATTACATAATCAACAAACAAAACTCAGCATCAAGTATCTAAAACGCTTACAATCTTGGATACGTAACGAAGCTTGTTAAGGCGATCAACAAGAATGTATTTTTAATAGAGCAGTTTCAACCATAATAGCTTTAAGACCCTTTTTTCTTGGAGGCCAAAGCGTTATTTCTTGCAGTGATCACTTTTTTTATCACTCCTTCTCATCTGGGCACAAGATCATTATCAATTTCTTTTTGCGATTGAATACTGCCGCTTACCTCCTCGCATAGTAAGCTGCGTTACAACGCATTCCCAGCAAGAACGGCTTACAGCACGCTTTATTTTTCATCTAGATATAGAGATTCATTTTGGTAAATTTTGTTGTATTTTTATTGATCTGCCTTGTATACGTAGTCACCTAGTTATGTTTATATTTTTAGTTTTTCGTCTTTTCACTCTCTAAGGGAAACCTACTACCATTAACAGTTACCTGTTGGAAAAATCTTAGTTACTATTTTTCCACTGATCTTATAGGCTAGTTGCTGCTTTGCATATTTCTTGGGGCAGACTTTTTGTTTTTAAAGAAGACAAAAAAGAACTGTCACTAATATAACCCAAGGTTTGAAACAATGAAGCACGTATATAGCGGGTGCTTTTTTATATTTAATTTTTTTTTAGCTATCTCATTTGTATTACGAAGGATGTCTGGCCTCATCAAGTTCATTTACCCTAGAACAAAAGGAGAATCAGATTTTATTTAGATGTGTCAACGCAGGAAGCAAGATTCACGATAACAATAAACAAAAGTTTTTTTTTTTTTAAACAATAATTTGAATCAAAAGCCTCTCAAATTTTGGCTATAAAAAATGGAGACAAAGGCATTGATATTATGGAAAATATTTCATATTTAACGTCATGTTAATACGAGCTTTTGTTTTGCATGTATATAAAAGCCGAGCAGAATTATCTTCTACGACTACATTGAGTTATGATATTTCTTTGAAAACATGAGAAGTTTATGTTGAAATAAAGACGTTCGGCTAATTGTCATTACGAGCATCAAAACGCTATCCAAATCTAGAATTTCTTTTTTTATTTTTTATTTTCTTTCCTAAGCATAATACCAGTCCCTTGGCCTAGTGACAATGCCATGCCTCCTACATAGTAGACAGAAACACTTTGGCCAAATCTGTGAAAGAATCGACGAATAATGCATCATCCCTTTGTTGATCAATCAATTAATTGTTCAATAGAATAATACCGGAACTACTAGAAGTGAATTCAAATGGCAAGTAATAATATTGTGATAATCTCACCCGAAAATATAATCTGGAAAGTAAGATTTTGGTAAAAATACAATGTAGATCCGGTGCGGGATGTAACTCGGTATTGCCGCTTTCTGGAGCAGCCAGCAGCAGTATAGTATATCTGATAAAGAGTATCAGGCCTCGGTTGTGTAAAATAGGTGGCTATACATAATAGAGTTTACCTGGTATCGGCATGGGGTTTATCTGGTTAGACATTCTGACATGATCGTGTACATGACTCTATCCTTAGATGTGATTGAAAGCAGATGGACACCAAAATCAGCAATCTCTTCCCCTTTTCAGATAGCAATTTCTTTCTTTTTTTTTTTTTTTTTTTTTTTTGGTAACCTAGATGTACATCTACGATCTTGTAAACCACCATTACTAAGCACACTTTAATTCCAAACTACAAAAGCTGTCTATATTAAGACGATTCGCCGCAACCCCCTCCCATACTCAAATCCACTTGCCTAAGTGGATATTCTATGTGATATTAAGTTTTCGAATAAGACATTTAGCGTTGCTGACAAAAATTCGCTGGACAGTGATCAGCACTTCTTTCGAATATAATTATGTACAGAACATGACTCTTAAAGGTCTTAAAACCTACAGATCTTTCACCAACTACGGGAAACGAATATGCCTTCATCTCGGAGGTCACCTTCTAAAAGTGAGTTGTGTAATCATAGTATGCTGAGCATACCTGAACCAGTAAAAACATAATGAAAAATGCGAGAATTAAGGTTGAAGTTCGAGTAGTTTTATGGGCATGCACACTGGCAAAGCTTTTCTGCAATTGAGGGCCGTAGACTGAAAAAAGTGAAATGGGATCTGGGCCATGTGAATATGAAAGAGGAACCGCGATTTCAAGCATGAAAAGTATATGCAGGTAATTTATGTACAGTACCGCTGAAGTTGACATATTATGTTTACGGCCCTCAATCTGCTATCTACAAAACTACGTAAAAGATACAATTTTCGTGGGCATAATGCTGATTTCAACCATTTTTCGATAAATGCTCTGTCAAATACTGGCTTTTAAGTCAAAAAGTCATAAATACTTTTTCTTTCCTACTTTTTAACCATTATTGTTGTGATTTCGTGCAAAACAAAATATTTTTCTTGGCTGCAGATTTTTTTTAATACAATGTAGTAACTGATCTTCATTTTCAACCTACATAACTCTGTCTGCTTCATTGGCCAATTTAGTTAAGATCCTCTTATATGTCGGACTATGTTTACTATCCACATAATGGCTTCCTCTAGTAATATAACCAATTTTATACATACATTTGAGGTACAAACGATGTCATACCTTAAGTTATAATTACAAAGGTTCACAATGAACTACTTAACTTTGACAGGGTCCTTAGAGCCGGCCAATAAAAGGCCAACTATCACGAATCTTCTTAGTGCAAATGTCTAAGTGAAAATATTTTTTCTCCTGGTATCGATCTACTGGGTGTTATGCATCGCAGATCTCCCTTCATACATGATGTTATTGATAGAGAATTCATCAAACGTCTGAACTTATAGTACACGCTGACACTGCTATCTTACCAGTCTCATAAAGAAATGTGTTTTGAAGTTCGTGTCTTCTTTGCATGTACTTTTACTTCATAATTTTGTTTGTAACTATTTGATGCAAGGACTGATCATCTATACAAGTATTTTTCTCAACGTGAGTACATACTTGTCATTCAACAATAAAGATTTAAAGAGAACAAATTCTTTTGTTTATTAAGTTAAAATCCATATGATTTCTTTTGAGCAGTCAAAATATAAATTTGCCAAATTTATTCAGTTGACATTTAGAATAGTAGTTTAGTCGGCTCTATTGGTATATTTCTTTAGTTGTTTATATCATATTCATTTAATAGTTATTAACACACTTCCACTCAAAGGCCATACTATTCAATACTTTGGTACTACCATGTAGTATCTCTACTTTAAAAAATCTATTCAGTCTAAACGGTATTCGAGTCTCCTGGTGTTCGGTCTCGTGAGTAAAGTTACGGGTTATGCTAGTACTGTATGCTTCATCAAGGAGGCATTGTATAGGTATAACATCGGGTAGGTTTGTATTTAATCTACCTTAATGTGCCATTGCTACTATTTTCAGTTTGGATCAAAATACAAAGCGTGATTTTATGCAACAATAGCTATCGATTATGTTTCTAGAAATTACAGCTACGTACACTAACTCACTCAAGACATAAATGCAAACCAAGTTTACATATGTGTATACTGTTCTATGATATTTTGTTAGTACAAAGTTTTTGATATCTTCAACTTTTTATTTTGTTTTTTATTCTTTTATTAATTTTTAATTTTATTTCCTTGTTCTAGTGACATTCATATTTCCTTGGGTTTAAACAGAATCTAGCCTAGTAATGAAAATTTTTTGAGGTTCTTCCGTGCTTGCAGATTAGTAGCGACATGTGTACAAGGGACCCCCTTGCGATATGCTTCTTTCAAAGTCGTTTCATTTGACTGGGAGAAGGATGGAGGTTGGTAATGCCGTAATTTCCAGCCAGCCAAAATGAAATAGAAGCAACTACAAGCGCTTCAGTAACGTTCTTAATAAAAAGAATTTTCCTCCATAGCAAAGCTTGTATCTGTTCTCCTGGTTGTAAGTGACGTATTAGCGATTTATGCTGTTTATTGTTTCTTTATTTCCAGAGTACTCTATCAAGGGAAATAACCAGCCTGCAATATGACTTGAATAACAAACACCGATCAAAGAACTAGAACGTGAATTGTCTAAATTATTGAGATATAAATAAACAACTCGTGTCTGCGATTCAAGTAGGCAAACCAAACCCGCATCCGGCTACTACTCATAATGAACATGCCTTCATTCACTTTAACCAACATGTAACTCATTTAGCTTCAAAGATGTTTTCGGCTTTATATGAAACAATGATGAATAAAGAGAGCCATTACTTAGTATTTACGCGGGGCAACCGGGCGAATCGCGTTTCAATTTTGTTTACTTTACTGCTGTGTTAATGTTCAAGTGTCTTTAAATCGGGGTTTAAAGCTACGCAAGTTTGCGCCAATCACTACACCCCATAGCCTACAAAAGCATTGAATGCTTGTTGACGTCATCACTACTATTTTGACCCTAGCCATAAATCCATTCAACGGCAGGAAACGCCTTACATTTTAATACTGAGAGTAGACATGGTACAGAAAACCCCCAATAAACAGTATTTTCACCTGGACATGTACCATAAAATGCAAGACAAAATTTAAAAAAAAACTTTTTGGAATTTGACCACTGTAGAACGGCGACCCGCTAAGTCATGTACCCTTTTTGGTTGGTTAAATCGCAGGACAACTCTAGCCGGTTATGACCACCTACGCAAATTGGGATGAGTGAAAGGACGTCTGTTGTTAGTTGGTTGCTACTTTTAAGTTTAAAAAGCTCTGATAACAGAAATTTTAGATCTCCGACTTTAGAACAACTTTCTATCTCTTTTCCAGGGAGATTCGTTTAGAGCTTTCAGAAGGGAAAAAGAATTATCTCAAAATAATGTCAAGCTCGAGACTTTTTTCAAGCTCGTAACAAAAACAAAAGTTGAGAGTGAAAATCTTGGCATCGCTTTTTACTCACTACTTTACATAATATATTATGAAAAACGTTCACATAGGATACGATAATAATTTGGAGTTCAATATTATGCAAGGTGCCTAAGTCGCCCAATCTAGACTATGCACATTTGTTCTTTTGCAATCTCCGACTGGGTAGATGATTGCAAAGAGGGATTGTTATTTCATCAATAACACAATTGAAATAACAAGTTTGGGGTTAGCGATATACTGTCAAAAAGCAGATGTAATAAACAGATTTTAATATATACACAGTACTTAATACAAGTGATGATGCTGCTTTTTCTGGGATTTTGATTTAAATACTAACCGATACATAGGACAGTATATGCAGTCTTTTTTTTTTTTTTTTTTTTTTTTTTTTTTTTTTTTTTTTTTAATTACTCTTTCTGCTAAATGTTGTCTTAAACACAATAGACTGTGAGTAGATATTGATAGATCTGCTGAATATATTCTTTAGCGATTTTGTGTCTTTTCAGTAGATGCTCGACAATCGACGATTTTAATGCTTACAATATCCAAACAACCGGTTTGTTTCACTTCATCTTAAGAGGAAAAAAATTCCTAAGACCCGTAAGCACTACTCCTAAACCACTTTGAGTCGCTTCTATTGATGCCAAAACATTCTTTTGGTTCATTTCAGATCCACACAGTTATTATGTAATAATTGGGTTAAATTCAAAGTTTGAAGGGTTAATATCACGCTTTCAGTAAGGATCTTCGCAACAATTTTACTAGAGCCCTTGGTGTGTGTTTGTTAATTGCTAAGGCAAAAAATAACAGTAAAACAAAATATTTCTGTTCGTTGTAATTTTAAATATGATTCCTACATCTATTCATTTCAAAGTCGTTTAAGTCATTGTCTCGAAAGCACTCTAAAGGATCTTAAATATATATAAATTTATTTTTTTATTTTTTTATTATGCATAAACTCAATTAGTTTCAAAAGTGCACGCATTTGCAGCTTTAAGAAAACCTGAATAATTAAACCATCTCTTGGGGTTTATGTAAATGCAATATTTTTGAAACAAAGTTAAGAATTAAGAAACGCCATGCATAGACTAACATTGAATTATATATGAGTGAATTGGAGGAGGGAAACAAAGGTTCTGTACAGATTATTGTCACACTTGTAGAAATTTTCAATTGTCGTGTAGTGGCTTTGACTGCAAATATTTATGGAATTCGTCTCTTATTTCCTCTTGCAATGAACTTCTGTGTCTATCCATCAGTGCCGCAAGGCAAAGAAAAAAAAGAGCTTGCCCCTTTGTATAGTTGTTGGTAAAAAAAAAGTAGCAGTTATTCAAATTTTTGGCTAACTGAAATTAAGTATCAGAAGGCCCTGAAAATATATAAAAAAGAACATTAGCATAATCACTATGTATATATGCTTATCCTGTTTATTCAAAATTTCAATAATTTTTAAATGCAGCTTGTAGATTTACTTTTTCTTCATAATGTTTAGCGAAAAAAACACCAATCCTGTGTTAAAGCTGTCGGTTATGCCAGTTGACAGTTCGTTTACGTGAGATTGACCTCCAGGAAAATAAGGTTGGAGTTTTAGAAAGCTTTTAGCTCGTATAGAACGCAGATCCTGTTTGCGTTGATATCTGTTCGCAGCCTCTTTTTTTTTTTTTTTTTAACTGGAGGTCAACCACCAACAATATACTTACAATGCAGGTACTGATCTGCGCTTTATCTAAATTTGACTAAATAGTTCAGACCAGTCAAGCTCGGCAAGATTCCTAAGAAATCCAGGAGTGAAGACTCAACGTCTAATCCCTATAGATTAAAGTCCTGAACCTGAAGTGACAAATGACCTCTAAATGTTCAGGTACCACCTGAAACCCCAACAATTGAAAATGCAATTGGATTTAGAAAGACTTTCTACCTGACGCTACATCGCTATTACAATTATTCAGTAATACCATCACAGTGATGTTATGACACATGAGGCCCGCTTCTCATCTCGGGAGAATCAGCTGAATTATAGTAAATACCCGTCATTGTAAAGAACCCGAGATATCATAGCTGTACCACGGTGCATGGTCCGACAGTAAGGTATGCCGTCTCATAATAATGCTAATTTGGGTTCTTTAATTTAACAAAGGTAGTCTCCGTCTCTATCACAACCTTCTGAAGGAGACGCTCAGTATGCTTCTTAAAAAACAGATAATACACCTAAGGCATACTGTGACATTGATTAAAAGTTTTTAATGAAAAGATTATAAAAATGTACAAGCTCTGGATCAGTAATTGATTTTCTTGACCATATTTTTTTTTTTTAACTGTACAAATATGTTTCCAAGAGACACACAAACTTCAAGTGCGATAATGAAGGTTTAAGCGTACTCTTTTTGTCTCCAGCCTTCACAATGGATTTCAAGTTTGTATATTGTGATAAAATTTGTTCCTTACTATCATTTTAGAGAAAAAACAAATTTTTGGCTATGAACAAAAAACTTTTCAAATATAAGAGCCAAAGCAAGTATTTCTTTTTATGAGGACCAAATCTTTGGTTCACAATAACTTCAACGCAAAAACCTAACAAATCTCAAAATAGACAATAAGGTTGTTTATCACAATCCACATAGTCTATAGATTGAGGAAATAATAAAATTAGGTACTTCAAAGGAGAACTCGCATATGTTGCTTAGTTAGGCTTGGGAATTTGCAGCTGAAACATGCTTTACATTTAACAAAATTTCACAACTATGCACACAGCATCGTTTGCAGCGCGCATATCTTTAGTACAATTAAGTTGAACCAGAATAACGGAAAGCATGCATCTGTGGATCTGAGATTCCTTACTTTCACATCCGTGCCAACAGAAAGACTTGAAAATCTAAGTTTTCGAGGTCTTAGTTTAAATTCCGTAAGCAGGCCATTCTGGTAATATGAGATCTAAATTTGGATCTGAAAGAACTTGATGTCAAAAAAAAGAATGGTTGAATCTGTGAATATAGCCACTAGCCAAGCAACTAAATTGTCCTCACCGTCAGCATCTAGGTCCAGTGCTAGTGAAAAGATCTCAAATCCACTCATCGTTAATAATCAACAACGATCTTTACTGAACCCTTATTTCCATGCAGGAGAGGCGCACCTTCTAAGGTGGCTGGTAAATCTTTCCTTGATTTGATGAATATATATATATTTAAATTGTTAACTTCAGGGTTACTGAATTCTCAAAACAGAACATTTTGGCGTTTCCAATCATTTCTTGGATAATGGAACTAGTATGTCTTAACCACAAAAAATAATTTTCCGTATAGCATGAATTTAGCAAGGATTTTCCATCTAAAAAACTTGTTGTTTAATCAAATGTGGGTTAAATAATTCTCATAAGTCAAAAAGTCAAAAAGTCAAAATCACAAATATCTATCTCTTTTTTTGGAGGTACGCGCAGTTAGTTGTGCAAGCGTAGTAACTAGCTAAAAATATATATTTGATTTAGGATATCGTATGGTTCTTGGAAATAAGTAGAGTGTTGCAGAACTTCATTGAACTAACTATATATATACTAAACATCGTGACGGAAAATAGTTATTTTTGGAGTTCAAAGACTTGTTACAATAGATCGAAAAGATAACATTTACATGTAGTTAGAGCCATATTAATTGATGCAATTAAAATTCATTTTGTGTAACAAGCCTTTAGCATGGAGGGCTATTTTCTTACTTTTATTGCTTGTTTAACACATGATTGAAGAAACCGAAAAAAGTTTTTTTAAATTGAAATTACTGCTTATAATTAAGCTAGAAATACTATATAGTTAAATATTGCCAAAAAAAAGTTATAAAACACTTGACCATCCCATAGTAGTCTGTCATAATTATTTATCTAGACTATAAGTAGCTGTACAGTAGTTGACTTTGTACGCAATGTTGAATTTATTGTCTAAGATATGATGATGTTCATGCTACCGCCGCAACAAAAACAACAACACCAGCAACAAGGCATCCAGCTCTAATTTGCCACATGTATTGCTATTGTCTCATCTACCAACAGAAATATTATCAAAAATTATTTTGAAATTTTTAAATGAAAGGGCTTTAATGAAGTCGATCAGTGGTACACCTCAAAGAGGATTACTGAGCATCTATAAACCATTATCAGAGCTATCAACTAATCGCATGATCCCTTTAATCCAAGTCAACAAATTTTTTTATGAACTTGTTTGGACTGTAACATTGAATCATTCCTATTGGAATCAGCACCTTTTCAAATATGAGGGGTATATGCGCTGTTTGGCTTTGTTCAGAACAAAATCGTTTGTTTTTACTAAACATATGCTACAGTCTAAAGGAATTGAGCCAGTGAATCAATTTTATCTACTTGGATCTCTTAGTCAAAACCAATTACGCTTTGTTTGTCATGTAGTTTTAGAGCGAATGTCATTTTTGCTATCATCTGTCGGAAGAGGATTACACAGATCTTTCACTATCCCCAAACTACAATATTTGACAACAATAAACATATATGCTACTTTTGTCGCAGTTTTAGCACATAATTATGAATTGGCTGAACGCAAATCTTGGATGTCTTGGATCGAACGCTATGTTCGACTGAACAATTCGGGCATAGGATCTCCACCATTCACTAATTGTTTCCTAAAGCAACACTCCAAACACTCTGAGTATCCGGGGGTTTTATTACCCAATATTAAACATATTTCTTGTATTTTGGAGTTTGATCTCACAGTAACTTCATCATCAATATTCTACAAAGGATACTATAAATATCTTGAGACCTTGTATCACAGTTTGCGTAATGTGAAACTTCTTAACATATCTTATAGGAATTGATTAAAATACCCACACACACTCGATTTCAATTTAGCATCAATACTGAATCTGATATTAAGAAATACTAGTTCAATTGCAATACTTTTGATTCACAAGCGCAATCAAACAGGTAATCTTTCATTTAAGAATTTGGCTGCAAAGTTGTGTATTGAATATGAAAAAAGCACTAAACACCTCGGATACATATATATTTACAACAGTACAACCACATATAAAAGGCTCGATGCACCTGACTTGATTCAAATTTTTTTTGACAATAAAAAAGATGAGATATGCGAAATGTCTCCATATAATCCAGGTGTCAAAAAGTTGTACAAAATCGATGGTGCTAAATTAGTAGACAAAAGAGATGCTGGAAGATGCCGGTTAGAGCTTGATATTTGTAGAATACGCAAGTTTTTCAAAGATATACTGTAGATTGAATTGGTTAATTTCAATGCAATTGGAATATATGATTTGATATAAATTTCTATACTTATCACTAAAAATAAAGTATTTTACACATAAGTTAAATATAGTTGATAAAATAAGGACAACAGTATTGCAAGATATGCGCCTCGCAAATATTGCGTCATAACTAGGATCCAGAGAAAACCCGGGAAGCTTATATACTTAAGACTTGCAAAAGTTGGGTTGGAATGATACTCTGAAGGCTAGTCCGAACAAGAAAGTTAGGGCATAGGTCAATTGCCTGAATATGTAGCAAACTAAACTGACAGAGAAATTTCACAAAATGATGGCTCTGAAAGTAAAATCAGTAGAGTGTAACAAACATTAGTATTGTAATAATTTTGAAATCAAAATAAGTGCATTCTGAAAAGCCAAACAACTAGCCAATATTGAACAATTCTCAAAACTTTAGCAAAAAGTCAAAGCTTCCAAACAGAGATTCCATAAAATGGCTTGCCAGTTTAAGGGTGATCTGAACCCAGATTTATGCATCAATAATGTACTACAACATTTAGGAAGATCCAAAGTTGACACTCTAAGTATGATAACGATCAAATACAACATTACAACTGAAAGGATATCATGTTATTTACATGTATTTAAGTACCTTATTTTTTTGATAGATGCATTATTTTAGACAGTCAATATAAGGGAACTTCTGCTCAGTTACAGACTCGTCCAAAGTGGCGACTGCGATTGCCTTACAGTTTTTGCAATTCAAAATTAAGATTAAACAATAAGACATCAAATAAGTGGATTAGTGTGCCACAATCAAACAAATCATATCCCATATGAAGCATGGTTGAGACCAACTAGAATAAAAAATTACTTGGAGACTTTAAGAATGAAAATTAGATGCGATCTCTCCCTTTCCACACATACTAAGTCACTTTGAATTAAGAAATAAACTTGAAAATTAAAATGGTTAAGAAACCAAACTCCATTAAAATATTTTGAACAAGCTTATAAAACAAAAAATTTATATATCGTGTTACCATCTTTGCTGTTGAAAAAGCAGAAATCTAAATTGCCACAATGTATTACAACCACTGGGTGGCAATGCCGTTTATTAACGAGAAACGGAAGATGAAAATACCTGTTTTCCTCAGCCTTGTAACCGTGATGGGCTGCCAGGTGCCAAAACCCACGTTATTGAGCAACCAGTTAGCAATTCTGACCACTCTAATCGCTGACTGTTGGATGTAGAAAATTTTTTTTCGCAAGATTTATCTTCAATAAAAACTTTTGTTCATCCCAAGTGCTGGGCAGGTGTAGTGACACGTCTTGGATCTTTCTATCATCATAGTAAGTACTCCTTTATTGCCTAGAGCCGCTTTGGTGTGCTTGACAACTGGACTGAGTCTAGGTCTGGCGACACCTCTGAAAGTGCCTTTCTTCAATGATTTTCTCTGGCAATACTTGACAATATGTTGTATATCTCAAACTCACTGCACTTGCAGTTGTAGTCATCTTTCGGTATTTATCTTTTCTGAAGTTATTCACCAGTATTTCCACAGTTCTCAATTGTGTTCTCCGGCTCAGTATTTCTCGGGAGTAACTCGAATATCTCAATAATGACTGGTTTTTTCATGTTGATAGTTGGACTTGCGACATTTCCCTTGGTAATTTCCTTGTACTAGCTAATGGCTTCGTTTGGAATAAACGGTTGATATCTGTCTTGCAATTTGCTCTGTCAGATCGTCTGATTTGCTCGTAGTCTGGCTCTTATTTTGCCATAATTAATGTCAACCTGTTTGAAAATGCGGCTTCCACTAAATGCGCGCTAATGACTTCCAATATATTAGCGGGTCCGTGATATTATGCAATTATTTTTATTATGTGCACACAAGCTCCCATGGTTACATGCATTAGATGCTCTTCAAGACGAGACTCTTCTTTTTAATCACTTTTACTCACACTGATATTTGAAAGCCGAGAATAACATAAAGCTACTTCTTGAGCATAGCCAGAATAATGAGCCAATTTGGGGTCAAAGCTGGCTCCCAAGGTTGAACACTTAGCGGGAGTCAAGTCGATTTGAAGTAGTTGACTTTTTTTTTAAGTTTATACATAATATTATTGGCTTATGTAATTTGCGGACCCGCAAATATATTGGGTCTCTTCGTGGACCCGCGCATTAGCTAAACAAGTATGATTATATAGGTATAAACAATGTCCTCCATCCCCAACTTGTACCAGCACTTTCTCTCGAGTCTACGGAGTTTTATGTTTACATAACCTACTGTGATTGTATAATGCACGGGAATCCATGCATTTAGCATGAGCCAAATAATCAATGAAAAAAAGAGATGTGACTTTAGCTATAGTTTATAGTACATATTACATATTACTTGAAAAGTTATATTAAGAGCTGTATTATAATGTGACATAAGCGTAACAACGCAATGACATTTAAAGCAATCTACACCCGCCAAAAAATTTTACTTTTAGGATTTCTATCAAGGTGCAATTTTCGTTGCTATTCGAATCAAATTCCAATCAATCAATCAATCAATCAATCAGTTAATAATGTCTGGACGTCAAGGTGGTAAACTCAAGCGTAAGTATCATTAACAATTTCATTTTGCTATTATTCTTTGTTTTTAACCTAGAGTCTTATACAGCTCTCAAGCAGGCCAAGAAGAAGGGAAATGACTATGAAGATGAGGAAGACATTGCTTTCAAGGCCAAGCAGAAGGCTGATGCCCAAGCCCGTAAGGAGATGGCCTCTAAGGCTACTAAGGGTGGCCCCCTTGTTGGTGGCGGTATCAAGAAGTATGTGACTATTATCTTTTCAAGCGTATTCTGTTTACGAGACTAACCCTTCGATTTTTTTTAGGTCTGGCAAGAAATAAACCACATCCGTTTTAAATACATAGTTTTTTTTGAATCATTTCTATTTTATATTTCTTTTGATTCCCATCTTCACTCTCTTACGTGTTTGGCGTAATAACTGCACGAGCCGTTTTCTTTCTTTCTTTTCTATCGTGGTTTGGCTGTATTGATGTATTGGTACTTTGGTTTACAGGAATTAAATCAATCTGCTTTACTTTTTAGGTTACTCGTATTAGGTCTTGGCTTGAAACCAAGCAAAGCTATAATATGCTGGTACCTTTGTATATGCAATCGTTCTCAGCAGGTCCCAAAAGAACTGGATTCCTGTAGTTTTATTCATAAATGATAATAATTTAAGTTGTTGTAGAGCAAACCTGTTTGTTGGATTTACTCTCCAGTTTGGATATTCAGGATTAGGCGGTTAGCAATAATTGTTGCGCATTGCTATGTAATTAAGAATGCTCTCTTCCAAAAAGAATGTCAAGCCTACATATGAAATTGAAAATCTACCTTAGATATAATCAGTAGCTCTATAAGAGCAGAAAGTAGACAGAATCTCTACATGATTTCTGGTGGTGGATCATCTGCTACGCGCAGATCTAAGTATACGCTCAACGTTCTGTACTCTTCACTTCAATACATATTGTACAAAGTAGACTTAAAATTTTCAGTTCTTATGTATGTACACGAATTAACTAACTGGAATTTGGATAAAACCTTTTTTTGCAATATATACCGTAGATAAACAAGTGAGACGGTATGTCTGTACACATAAGTTGGTGCACCTATGTTCGTGGTTTAATCATTATCTCAGATTTCAAAAGATCTAGTACATCTGTCAAGGATATTAAATCATAAATTTCTATAGACCTAAATATAAAGAATAGGATGTGTAAATCCAAAAATCATAGAGCGCGACATAAAGATAAAAACCTTTATAGATACCCATAAGTAGATACATATGCAATGGCTCAAAAGTATTAAGATGATGAATATAACTAATCTGCCATATATCGTATATAATAATGCTTTTTTATTGCCCTAATGTTTTTCACATACCAGCTAGTTCAGAAAATTCTTCCAAGCTTAGTAGTAGTAATATATTGTTTATTTAGGTGTCTATTGCAATTATATACACGAGTAGGCATTAGGCTGATCTGGGTCTGGGGTCATTTGCAGCGCGCCCGTACCTGTAGGCGCAAAAATTTGGGAAGACCGGAATTCTCCAATGAGCCGCAAGCCCTTCTCTTTGAGGAGGCCTGGTAAGCTGGCTTGAATTCTCGAGTAAATTTTACTCATAATAAAAAACCTACAAAAAACCTTTGGGTCACAAAAGCCTCTTAAAACATTAGAGATGAATCAGTGATTGACGTTCTAAATGCCGTCGCCAGTAATGGTGAAAAAAAAAAAGTATGACAGAAATTTTTCTATTGATTTCAAAAAAAAAAAAAAAAGGCGCTAAGTGATTCAATTGTGATCTATGCAGTAAAAAATCAAAAGAGGGTGTTCTTTTCTAATGTCTTTAAGAAAGAGCCTATCTAGAGTGTAAAAGAACTTTCCTATAAACTAGAATATGATTCTAAACTCGCCAGAAAATGAGTTGGATACTTTTACCTCTCCACTCCCAAAAGTCTTGGCAAATGCAATAGATCTTTACAAAACAGGGTCTTTGGTTTAGATACTGAGATTAGAACCTTTTGTACTGGATGTGATTCAAATAGTGTTAATACTAAACTAGAGAAATCTGATATTTTTAGAATTTATAGACTCTGTCGTTCTATTGATAAGTTCCATTGAAAATGGTCCTAACTGGAGATCAAGCATAGACGGAGTTACAGACAAAAAAGCATGAAAAAAAATTCAACATCAAAATCAAAATCTTGTTGATGAACCCCACAACAAGATAAGGAAGTATAACTGCAAATTTTACAATACTATATATATTTCTACTTAAACTCCAGATCCAAAAGGTTGTTTCTAAAACCCAGAGAAAAACCAACTCAAAGGCTGCTGAAAAGATACCTACTTTGAGTCACCACAAATTTAATAAATGATTAATGAACAAGACCAGTGAGCACCCAAACTGCATATTTATTATTTGCGGTGAAAAGTGCACTAGCAAAACTTATATTGAATGTGGTTCTCATTGCCCCAATCTTGGAGGCTCAAAGAAATTCAAATGTCCACAATGCAATCAAAAATCTGATAGAGACTTCAATAGAGCTAGGGCTATTCTTTTGAAAAGCATCAGTCTAGTATTCAATAATTAGACGTTAAGCCATCAATTACCTCTGGAATCTTTAGGAATCTTGCGAAAACTTGATTAGGAATAGTCTAGATTAAAGCGTAATACCATTGTTCATGAAGTAAAAAAGCCCCTGTGTTTTGCTTAAGACACAATGGTGAATGGTCAATGCCTGTTTTTGCATCTCATCCCCTGTTTGTCTAATTAGTTTTGCAGTTTTGGTGACTTTGAAACTGAAAACTTTTGCTAAGTTATGATGCGATCTGTCTACCGGATCCCGACATTATTTTATTTCTCGGAACAACGCTTGTCTACAATCCCTCCAGATACTCCTGTATTCCTTTTATCTGGAGTCACATGATCAGATAAGACAAGCTTAGACGCTTTTGTTTATTGCTGACCTCATCAAACTTTATCAGCCACAATCTTAATTAGGAACTAATTTTTCTATGAATGCCATAAACGGCAATTCGCGACATAGATTGATTATTTTTAGCCCTTAAATTAAATTGTAGAAAGCTGGCATCTTTAAATCTAATGAACAAGATAGATATCTTGTGGGCTTCTACATCTCCTTTGAGCTGGCAAATTTGCCGGAAAAAATATTCTCAATTAATGAGCCACAATAGGAATATATTTAAATTGAAAATGTTAAAGGCAAGGATGACTTGCAATCTGAATGATCTATGGCGTGCCGTTTCCCAACCTTAACAAATCTATAAATACTGGATTATCCTTTTTTTTGTCCTTTTTTTTCTTCTTTTTCATTCTATTGGTAATTTACCATTTTACTGACTTATACATCAAAATAACATCAATGGCTGAAAAGGTTCTTCTCACTGGCGCTTCAGGCTTCATCGCTGGCCATATTCTCAAACTTCTGATAGACGCTGGATACTTTGTTATCGGAACAGTAAGATCTGAGGGCAAGGGTGAGTTTCTCAAGAACCTCTATCCCAAGTCTTTCGATTATGTTATTGTTCAAGACGTTGCGGCGCCAAATGCTTTCAACGAAGCTTTTAAATCCAATCCTGACATCAAGTATGTCCAGCACACTGCATCCCCTTTTAGCTTTAATGAGGGTAACAAGGCGCAGGATTATTTAGAACCTGCAGTCAAGGGAACTGTTTCGGTCCTCAAAACAACCAAAGAGTTTGGATCTAACGTGAAAAAAGTTGTTATTACGTCTTCTTTTGCTGCTGTGATCCATACTAATCCTACTGATGATCCCAACTTTGTCTACACAGAGAAGGATTGGAATAATATTACCCTCGAGCAAGCTAGCGATGACTCAGTTTTGATTAACGCATACCTAGGTTCAAAGACTTTTGCTGAGCGGGCTGCCTGGGAGTTTTCGGATAAAGAAAAGCCTAGCTTTGCAATTTCCACCGTTCAATTTCCTTTGGTTTGGGGTCCTCCTATTAATGACATTGGTCTCAGCACTTTAAACACTTCAAATAATGTACTGCTAAATGTTCTCAAGCTTCCTAAGGACACCACTGAATTCAATGATCATTCTCCTCACTGGGTCGACGTAAGAGATGTTGCCAAAGCACATGTGGTTGCGCAGACTTCTGAAGAGCTTGACAATGAGCGTGCTTTTATCTACTCTGGCGTTGCTGGAACTCAGTTGGTACTAGATGTTCTTCGTGAGGTGAGACCTGACCTCAGAGAAAAACTGCCTGTTGGCAAGCCAGGTAGTTTTGACCCCAGCAAATTCCCGAAAGTCGATAGCTCCAAGTCACAAAAAGCCCTTGGTTTTGAAGTCACTCCGTTGGCTACCACCTTGCTTGATGTGTTTAACTGGGTTGATGCCCACTCTGAAAACTAAATTTTTATAACTGTGTATAGGAACTGAATATGATGGTAGATAGATAAATAGAAAACCAGTTTATTGTTCTTATATCAAATAGTTACAAACAAGTTTAAAAAACAAAATGATATACAAAGAAGGCATAAATTTCAAGAATATTTGTCTTTACGAGACTGACAAGTTGGCCATGTAAGCGCTTATTATAAGTTTAAGCATTAGACAGCACCGAGTTTGCCATGAAGATTTTTATGTGTTAAGAGAAACCTGCGATACACAATATCCAGTAGATCGATACCAGATATTTACACTTAGTATAACCTTAACAATCTGGTTTAATCAAACTGATCCTCAGCAGAAGAGTTGCAGTAATGAATCTAAAAATTTGACTACCATTGCAAAGCCCTCTTTGGTATTAACGTCCAGGAAAACTTTTGTCATCAAGTCTCTTTCGACAGGATGGAAAGGAGACTTGTTGAGAACATGCCCAACTTTCCAATTGACCATAATAACAGTGAAAATTTTGCTCACTGGTGCAACTCAATTGAAAATACTTTTCCAGAACGCCATGATCTGTGTAATGCTGAAACAGCTTGCCAAAGATATGACGAAACATGTCACTTATGAAATATTCCAGTGAATTGGGTGTACTTTACTTCATACAGCTCCCGTTGGTTGGTGGAGTAGTACTGACGGAGCTCATCTGGTATTTCACAATCTGAATTTTATTTACCACGCGAAGCAATATAGAACGTGTATTTCAATTAGGCTTGAGTTGCAGAAGCGTTTTGAAAAGAAGTATAATCATAATATAACTCTCCCTATTATCACACAAATTCTCTCTTCCAAATATGCTGACAAAATGCTAAAAAAGTATTTTAGCTAGATGCCAAAAATTACCTCTCAAAAGTCTATCCAGAGCTTGAGGGGGCTCTATATGAGTGGATTAAGTATGCTGATTGAAATCAACTTGTTTGAATAAAAATTATGCACCACGAGCAACTGCTAATATAGTAAAAATGAATGAATAAGAAATTAAAACGAATACGATATTGATATTCTGACCTTATTTGCAGGACTAGAACATATAGCTAACTAACTCCCTGATAATCCTAGTCTACAGAATAGATTTTTGTCTGCCCACAGATGATGCGGACTAGAAAGAAGGGACAATTTCCATGATAACTATTTTTTCCAGGCAGTGGACCGCAATATGATCTAGCACACTCAGATCTACACAAGAACGAGTGTAGCATAATTCACTAACAGTCCTGCCGATAAAGAAAATGCAACTGCCCTAAGGCATAGACACGTATTGCGTCTCACCTATATATATAATGAAATTACTATAAAGAAACCACTTGATTTGAGACAAACTTAAAGGTGAATATGGTGTGCATTTGAGAAAGGTATTTGGTGCATGACAAGATGGCAATCAGGTTTAATAATCTTATATCCTAAAAGCTGTCGTGTGACAATATTGTATTGTTTCAAGAATAAACAATCAAGTGTTATACAGATTTCTAAAATAAATAACTAAAATTGAGGAATATACTTATTTAGATTAGTTGTTTATAAACAAGTATATATTGTTATGACTTTTAAATAGTATATAAGCAACTTAATGTTCTAGCTGATATGTTAATTTTTAAATCAGCGGTTGAAAGGAATAGTATGTGACTTTTGAATTTATTGAGAAGTAAATATTAATACAACCGACTTCTGTCATGATTTTTATTGAAAAGTCATTGAATATGTTTTTTTAAGAGTGAGTGAATGAAATATAACTGAATTCCAGCTCACAGGTATGAATTATGAGCTTAGCAAACAAGATTGAAAGATAAAAAGAAATCGTAACAAAGCAGTTCCTACTAACTAGCCAGCTTACTTCAGTATTTCAAACCTACTTATATTAATACTTTTCATTAAGATATATATACTTCATATATGTTGAATACATTTTTATCTCAAAATATATATATATATGATTCATCAAAGTATTTACTGCATAAACAGATCTAAACTAGCTTATTAAGAGCAAAACACAGGTTTCATATATCGAAGATGAAGCTTTAAAAAGAATTGATGTGATAATCTAAAAAAGCACTATCTACTGAAGACTACTGATTATTATTCAAAGTCTCTTAAGCTACTTGTATCGGTTTATAATTATACCAAAATGTAAAAAGATAGTTTAATAGTAAAATAAAGAATTAATTTTTTCACAAGTATATAAAATCCTAAAAATAAGTAAAAACAAAAACATAAAGCATCAAAGATCTAAGAAAAATAAATAAAAAGCTAACTCAAATTAGATCAAAAAAGCAGCCATAAAGAAGCAAGCGGCAGTAATACCGGAAATTCTTCTCGTAGAGGCACCATTAATTTGAGAGATAGTAGTGGATCCAGAAGGAACGACTACAGGAGGGACGTTACCTGAGCCACTAGAAGTGGGTTGGGCAACTCCAGAAGGACCATTAGAAACATGGCCACCATTTTCATTAGGAGCAGCAGGAGAACTGACCGGAGCACGTCCAGAAGGCACAGCAGGAGAAGAAATCTCAACAGCAAGAGTAGAAGACTCAAAAGTCTTGGGATGTACCGTGGAGTGCTCGACAGTCACAGTTTCCACGGCCTTGGTAAAGGTAACGATGGAACCAGAGATGGTGACAGGAGTGGACTTAGTAATAACAATTACAGTGGTCTCAGGGACGTTAGAAGTAGGAGCGACAATGGGGGTGATGGTGGGGTTGGGAACGATAGTAGTAATAGTAGTCTGGAAAGTGCTGTAGGTAGTGACAGAACCACTAACAACAGGAACAGGCTTGGTGCGAGTCAAAGTCAAAGTGATAGATTCAGAGGGAACTTCGGCAGCAGGGGTAGTAATAGTGACAGAAGGGCAGGTAGTGACTGTGGTGATGAACTGAGTGTAGATAGTAGACTCACCCGTGACAATGGTAGTGGGCTTGGTAAGAGTCAACGTGGAAGTGACAGAACCGGGCACAACAGTGGCAGGAGGGCAAGTGGTGACTGTGGTAATGAGCTGAGTGTAGATAGTAGACTCACCCGTGACAATGGTGGTGGGCTTGGTAAGAGTCAACGTGGAAGTGACAGAACCAGGCACAACAGTGGCAGGAGGGCAAGTGGTGACTGTGGTGATGAACTGAGTGTAGATAGTAGACTCATCCTTGACAATGGTAGTGGGCTTGGTAAGAGTCAACGTGGAAGTTACAGAACCGGGAACAACAGTGACAGGGGGACAAGTGGTGACTGTGGTAATGAGCTGAGTGTAGATAGTAGACTCATCCTTGACAATGGTAGTGGGCTTGGTAAGAGTCAACGTGGAAGTGACAGAACCGGGCACAACAGTGGCAGGAGGGCAAGTGGTGACTGTGGTGATGAACTGAGTGTAGATAGTAGACTCACCCGTGACAATGGTAGTGGGCTTGGTAAGAGTCAACGTGGAAGTGACAGAACCGGGCACAACAGTGGCAGGAGGGCAAGTGGTGACTGTGGTGATGAACTGAGTGTAGATAGTAGACTCACCCGTGACAATGGTAGTGGGCTTGGTAAGAGTCAACGTGGAAGTGACAGAACCGGGCACAACAGTGGCAGGAGGGCAAGTAGTGACTGTGGTAGTGAACTGAGTGTGGATAGTAGTCTTACCCTGTACGATGGTAGTGGGATTGGTAAGAGTCAACGTGGAAGTGACAGAACCGGGCACAACAGTGGCAGGAGGGCAAGTAGTGACTGTGGTGGTGAACTGAGTGTGGATAGTAGTCTTACCCTGTACGATGGTAGTGGGCTTGGTAAGAGTCAACGTGGAAGTGACAGTACCAGGAATCACAGTGGTAGAGGGAACTTCAGGGCAGGTGGTAATAGTCTCGGTAATGACCTTGTAAGAGGTGGTACTCTCAATAACAATAGGAATAGATTCAGTGAGAGTGAGAGTATAGGTAGGAGTAGGCTTCTTAACGCATGACACAGTGGTACCAGTGGAGAGACTGTAAGTGGTGACACCTTTAGAGACAACAGGATAAGAAGTGGTAACAGCAACAGTGACAGCAGATGAGCCTTTGCAGACATGAGGACCAGGACGGATGGAAGTAGGGGTCGAAGAAGCAACAGAAGAAGGACGAGCAGAGGCAACGGAAGAAGAGCCAGTGGAAGAACCAGTGGACAAAACACCAGAGGAAGTAATGGATGAAGCACCACGAGAAGAAGCAACTGAAGATGGAGTACCAGAAGTGACAGAAGAAAGACCAAAGGTAGAAACACTAGAGATAGACTCAGTAGAAGCGGTGTTGAAGGCAGACTTGGTAGACTCAGTAGAAGCAGTGCTGGATGCAGACTCAGTAGAAGCAGTAGAAGCAGTGCTGGATGCAGACTCAGTAGAAGCGGTGCTGGAGGCAGACTTGGTAGACTCAGTAGAAGCGGTGCTGGAGGCAGACTCAGTAGAAGCAGTAGAAGCAGTGCTGGATGCAGACTCAGTAGAAGCGGTGCTGGAGGCAGACTTGGTAGACTCAGTAGAAGCGGTGCTGGAGGCAGACTCAGTAGAAGCAGTAGAAGCAGTGCTGGATGCAGACTCAGTAGAAGCGGTGCTGGAGGCAGACTTGGTAGACTCAGTAGAAGCGGTGCTGGAGGCAGACTCAGTAGAAGCAGTAGAAGCAGTGCTGGATGCAGACTCAGTAGAAGCGGTGCTGGAGGCAGACTCAGTAGAAGCAGTAGAAGCAGTGCTGGAGGCAGACTCAGTAGAGGCAGTGCTGGACTCAGAAGAAGAGGTGCTGGAAGCAGACTCGATGGATGAAGTACTGGACTCAGCAGAAGAGGTACTGGATGCAGCTGAAGAAGTGCTGGACTCGGCAGAAGAGGTACTAGAAGCAGCAGAAGTGCTGGACTCGGCAGAAGAGGTACTAGAAGCAGAAGTGCTGGATTCAGCTGAAGAAGTACTAGATGCAGCAGAAGAAGTACTGGACTCAGCAGAAGAGGTACTAGACTCAGCAGAAGAGGTACTGGACTCAGCAGAAGAGGTACTGGATGCAGCTGAAGAAGTGCTGGACTCAGCAGAAGAGGTACTAGAAGCAGCAGAAGTGCTGGATTCAGCAGAAGAGGTACTAGATGCAGCAGAAGAAGTACTGGACTCAGCAGAAGAGGTACTAGACTCAGCAGAAGAGGTACTGGACTCAGCAGAAGAGGTACTGGATGCAGCTGAAGAAGTGCTGGACTCAGCAGAAGAGGTACTAGAAGCAGCAGAAGTGCTGGATTCAGCAGAAGAGGTACTAGATGCAGCAGAAGAAGTACTGGACTCAGCAGAAGAGGTACTAGACTCAGCAGAAGAGGTACTGGACTCAGCAGAAGAGGTACTGGACTCAGCAGAAGAGGTACTGGATGCAGCTGAAGAAGTGCTGGACTCAGCAGAAGAGGTACTAGAAGCAACAGAAGTGCTGGACTCGGCAGAAGAAGTACTAGATGC
>QQZM01000039.1:128646-205369 GCA_013365045.1 Geotrichum candidum | reverse complement strand
TTATATGTCATTTTGTTATATAATTTATTTGTAACCATTTGATGTAAGGACAATAAACAGATATTCTATCTATCTATCTATCTATGATGTAAAGGCAAAAAAACAGATGTTTACTTGGTCTCCAACTTTGCTATTAGGACAGACTGAAATAGGTATTTACCTCTCATAAAAGACTTTTAATTTAATAAATAGACTTGGATCCCTACTAACCGGTTGGAGTCCAGTAGATATGATTCCATAAATCTTTTTAACTATAATCTCATAAAGCCTGGTAATATCTGTAGAAAAGTACAATTCAAAACTATTCACATTGTCAAGTCGATGTCTACTCAGTGAATGTTGATATTTGTTGTATTTAAGTTCTAAAACTGGAGATAAGCTGTCTTTATTTCATTTTAAATTTTTCATTTTCTTGTTTTGGCATCCAAACTTCTTAGATTGCCTTTGTCCCATTGTGCTTATTTTTCTTTGAAGCAATCTGATCTTTGATTAAAATCCTTACATTTGCCTATTTTTCAGTGACTTTATATTTCCAATATATTATTACAGACTCAATTGGTTTTCAACTGTTTGTGCCGAAAAATAAAACCCTCTATATGTTTTTAGCAAATCTCGCTGACCGCTTATTTTATATTCCACCCGAGGCCAGGGAACGTGCACTTGACAGAATCAACCGGTCGAAGCCCGTTGAGGAGGATGGATTCCACTTTTATGCGCTGCCCCACGAAAAGGAGGAGCGATACAAATGGCTAAAACAGCCGGTGGCCCTTCAGTTTTACTACCATGGCAGGCTCTACAAGTACCACGGTGAGCGTACTGCTGGCGTTTTTGAACTTTTCCTAGATTTGCTCTATGTTGCCATCATCAGCCAATTCTCGTCGACCGTAGCTGAAAACCCAGACACCATTCACCTTGTCAAGTATGTGATTATTTTTCTTCATGCCTACCAGATTTGGCATGACCTAAGAGAAATTTTTAACAGTTTTTATACTGATGATATTCTACAGCGAGCACTGATCCTAGTTGTTATGGCCTTTATGGTTATTTTCGCCAATAATGCGGCAAAAATTGGCGATGATGATACCCCAGACGAAACTTCCTTTTACACCGCAGTGGCTGCCTACCAGCTCGTTCATTTCATTTTGATTGCGAATTGGTTCTTCTACTCTCTTTTTATCACTGAACATCTCATCCGCATGAGATTGATGGGCATAGTAAATGCAGTTAGTTTTTTGGTTCGGATGGGGCTTCTGTTCGTCGGCTGGCGGGGTCGAATTATACTGGCGATCACTGCACTGGCCATTGAGCGCGGGTTTTGGTTTTACCTCTATTCGCCTTATTTCAGAAGTCATGTTGACAGTGAGTTTTCTACTGCAGTAAACATAGAGCACGAGAGTGATCGCATGACAGCTCTGTTTATTATTGTCTTGGGCGAATTCTTAAATGCGATTGTGGTGGGTGCGCCAGCGAGCGATGGTCTCACGTCGCGGTCACTACGCGCGGTTCTGATATTGGTCATTGCCTTTACCCTAAATTGGATTTATGTGACCAATGACGCATCTAACCGTCCGGTTCATCCACTTCGACGCTCAGCTGTTTCAGCTATCCTTTGGTTCTGGCTCCATGAGCCTCTATGCGCTGTACTCGTCTTGTCCGGTGATATTGCTGCGGAATTCACAAAGGAATCGCATATCGATCACCGCGCTTTACAATGGGTTTTTAGCGAGTCTATTGCTATAGGCCTCTTTTGCCTCTGGGCCCTGTCTATGTGCTTCAAATCTCGCGAGGTGCTGTCTTTTTCTAAGCCGTTAAGAATGGGTCTCCGCCTGGTCGACGTGGTAGCAATTGGCCTGCTGCCACTGACGGAGTGGTCAACGACGACCCACTTGGAGGTGATTACTGGCCTTCTGATTGTGACCGTTGTATGGGAGTCTTACACGAGCGTACCATGTCATAGCCTTGATGCAGTGAATCTGCAGACCAATGAGACGACCGCGCTGTTAACAGACGGTTTGCGTAACTCGACAATTGAAACTGCAGAATAAACAGACTCTATGGAGGATGATATATGGCTTGATTTTTAATTGAAAAGTTGATCTAACTGGAAATTTAAATTCTTAACAGTTTTAAATAAGTACTTGGGGGATTTACTATCAAGAAGCAATCTAGGCTGCTTCTAAATTCTATTTTTGTTGAAAGAGATATGGAGAGAGTCTTTGGTAGGACTGTAAATGTTTAAAAATTTATAATTTATCAAATGACAATCAACTTCCACGGAGTTTTAAGGGATTTTGAGTTTTTTTTTTTTTTTTTTAAGAACTATCTAGTCTTTCATATCAATTTACTCCGCATTTAGAAGACATCTTATTTTCACGATTCGTAGCCATATTAATTTATTTTCCACTGCAGTCAAGTGGAAGAGAGTTTTTTATTTCATCATTTGCAAGAGCCTAATTTCTAGTTTATATCTGACCTAATAACCAATTGCAGGATTGTGAAATACACAATGCGGTTTGTATGCTATTTACACCTACATATGCGATGAAAAGATTTAATCTGATTGAGCTGACTTGAGTAGCAGGTGGCAACTGGTCAAACTAAGAAACACTGATACATACACACTCTAAATGCTTAATGCAAATTAGCAGAACAGAAGTGTTCAGTATATTCATGTATTGGTATATGCAATCCGTGTAGCTTGGTTGTGCTCTAAATCCATCAGTCAGTTTGTGATTCTTCAATCTAAAGTAAGCCTTCTATTGCTGGACGACTAAAAAAATTAATAATTTAAAGATTTTATTGAAACATAAAAGAATTCTCAATTTCTGGGGTTTTCATTCAAAACACAAAGTCTTGACAATACAAGCGTTTGCCGTTTTGAGTGTTGTAATTACGTAACGAATCTGGAGACCTGTCAATGCCAAGATCTCAGCGAGGATTTTTTGGAATCGTGGAGGTTCCAGACTCAGACCTCCCATCTGTCTAGAAGGTTGGGTCTATGGAAGTTTATTCGGTTTTTTTTTTTTTTTTTTTTTTTTTTTTTTTTTTTCCTAAAGTTTTCTTCTTTCTTCAACAATTTTTTTTTTTTTTTTTTTTTTACCTACCAGCTTCACTGCTACCAACTTTTCACGAAACAAATCCATCTATGAGCCTACGGACAGCTTTGAGAACGTCACTGTCGCATATCCGCCACACACGCTCATTTCAATCGGCCGCGATAGCGGCCAAGAACCCATACTACTTTTACGACCTTGTTTCCAAAACACCCAAGACATCATTTGACCCGGCGCAGTTTTCGTTTAATCATGGGCATCTATCAGCTTCGGAGCGGGCGGCGCTTGTTTTTGGCCAGATTGGAAATCGCCAGGATAGACGACTTGATGCACAGCGACGGGCGATGCGTATAGCCGGACTTGTCCTCCCCGCGCGCCCGGATGAGCCTAACAACTGTTGCATGAGCGGTTGCATTGATTGCGTGTGGGAGCTCTACAAGGAGGATTTGGCCGATTGGAAACAAAAGCGCAAGGAGATTCGCCACAAACTTCTTGTTGAGCGCACCGATCTTGACTGGCCTGAGAGCGTGCTAGGCCCGGAGCCGGTCGACCGGAAGAAGGGAACCAGTATAGCTATGGCTGACAAGTTTGTCGAGGATAATGGAGATGATGATCTTGACCCAAATATCAAGGCATTCTTGAAGACAGAGATGAAACTGAAGGAAAAGAAGCGGAAGCTGCTCGAACAGCAAAAGGCTGCTCAAGCTGCGACCTCATCAGCTCAGACCCCTCAACAACAGGCTTCTACCAACGTTGCATAGACCTGGGACTTCTCGGTGTCTCATTTTCTTAATTACATTACATTACACTAAATTATTGTCATCCCGTTATATTCATATTCTATCCTATCTATGATCATTACACATAAAATAAATAAACCATTAAAGTATATAGTGGTTGCAAATACAAATGTTCATATCTCAGCATGGAATCTGTTATTGTGGTTTAGTGTTATTTCGACCCAATCCATGCTGCGCCAAAATATCCCGCGTGATCTGCCCAATACTAGAGAGGGCTTGATTTTGTCGAACAGACCTGCCTGGCCGAGTTTTCGTTGTTAACCTTCTACTATTTTTGCTTGGTTTATCGCTGCTGTTATTGGCCAGCGCCGCTGCAGGGACTTCATACACCCACTCGTTGCCTACCAGCGTGTTTGCTAGTGTGACCGTCGCAGGAGTACTAAGCAGATTGGCAAGTGAGCCAACGAGGATGAGCTTGCTACGCGCGCGTGTGCATCCAAGCCGAAGGCTGTTTAGGTACGAGCGCATGTTGAGTGGATCTAAGACCAATATGACACAGTCGCGATCCAGTCCATGGCTCTTGCTGGTACTGACCATCTCGAGGCCAGATTTTGGACGGCGTTTGGCATACGCACGAACTGCAGTTCGTTTATCAAAAAGAATTGCTATCCGGGTCTCATCAATACCGAGATTTTTCAGCCGGTCAAGTAAGATGTCAATAATCAGTGGTATCGAGTTATCACCGGTTTTGTCAGTATCAAGAAACACAACTTTGGCCCTAGTTATATAATAATGTTAATAGCTCGCCAAAAAAATAAATAAAAAAGACGCTGAGAAATGACTTACTGGTTAGCTAAAACGCGCCTAATCCACTCAGTCTCGCTAGATAGATTTTCAGCAGAGATACCCAAAACGCGTCCTGCAATTTCTGGTGACCCGCAGCGCAGAGCCCCGTTGTAGAAAACGCGATTTGCAAGCTCCGTGATGTCGTCGCACATTCTGTACTGCGTGTCTAGCCGGACAGTGGCGAGCGCTTCATGTACACTCAACCGCTCCATCAGGCTAATATTCTCTTTCAATGCAGACACAGGGCCTACATTATCAGTGCTTTTGATGCCGTGAAAATCACTATCATCCCCAACGAGAATGAACTTTTCCGCAAAGCAGACTGGGCCAAGAGCCGTAGGTAACGAGACCTGCGAGGCCTCGTCGATAATGCAATAGTCAAAACGGAGCCGTCGAGTAAAAACCCAGTGAGTGATCCCCAGACACGTCGTAGCCACAACAGGCGGTTCCATGTACATGGCGTGGACATCAGCCTCATTGTGTATTTTGGCGCTCACCGGCATGTGTGCAAGCACCGCGGGGTCGGCAGACCACCCACCAATACGTAGCACGCCAAATCCCCGACCGCCCATTTTCACAACAAGATCATCAACATCTCTATGTGTGTTTGCTGTGACGAGTACTGTTTTATGCTTCTGTGTGACAAGATACTCAACTATGGCAGCAATAGTATGGCTCTTGCCTGTTCCATGCATGCCGGAAACAATTGTGTAGTCCATACCAGAAGCGACTTTATTGAGAGCCGCTTGCTGGTCCGCGTTTAGTGAGATACTCTCAAGTTCTGGATGCCGTAGTATTTTGTTAAATACCGGTGGCTTGAGGTCTACAATCACGTTTAAGAGTCGGTTGCTGCCAAGCCGATTCAATAGCAGCTCAACCAAGTTGTTCCGCGCAATGTTCAGGTTGAATGCAAACTCGTTCTTGTCAACCCGGAACAGCTGCGGGGTAGCATCAGCCGGAGCTTCAAAGTTTTCCTGATCCCAATATGAGTGTAAGAGACTATTGTAAGACTGATTGGAATTAATATCAAACCCTAGCTGCTTTTGGAGAATATCTGGCAAGCGCTTTTTGACTTTGACAATAAGGTAGCTTTCAGATACCTCAAGTAGCACACCAGAGGTGAGAAAAATGTGTCCGTTTTCATCAGAGACAACAATCCTATCACCCGAATGCAATTCACTGCTTTTTAAATCAAACTTACGGCTTTCATATGGTGCAAGCTTGTAGGTATAATGCGCGGTAGTATCAGTGCTAATGTTTTGGCTCATCAACTCCTTAGTCTGGACCGAAGAAAAACATCTACCAACCTTTTCCCTAGTAGCACTTGTCATTTCCCAAAGCTCCTTCATATGATTTTCCATTCCTTGTTCTTCTTTGTCTAAAACTGTGTGCCAATGTTTGAAAAAATCAATATGTTTCTTTTTAACCTTGCCCACAAGATCGACATAGTCTCTAAGAATACCGGCCGCGGCCCCCATTTTCTCGACTGCTTTGCGACTGATAGTCGCATTGTTCTCTACACACTTGTAGACAACGCAATAATCAAGATACTCACAAAGACGGCACTGCCGCTCATTATCAATCATGGGTGGGAGACTATCTTTTTTGTTCAAACTCATGGCGATCTGATTGCGCTTGATGATAAGATCCATGACCTCCCGCTGGATTGTTGGAACAATGATTGTCGTGGCATTATCCGAGTAAACAAGCAAGCCAAAATCAATATCTATTTCATAACGTTCAGAGAGGAGGAGTGTGTAAAGAGTCGTCTGCGCTTGGTGCGTGAATGTGCTTTTTGGGTTAACCGAGGTCTTGATTTCAAGTGGGACTAGAAATCTTTTTATGTCAGTATCATCTCGGCTGGTTCTAATGCATGTCTCAACTGTGGCATCAACAAACCCACGAATGCCATATGTTGCGGACCACAACTCTTCTTCGATATCAATGATTTTGCCAATTGACACCAACTTTTGGGTTTGCGATCGCGTCTCTGTGACTTTTACTAATGGGTTTGAGCGCAAGAAATTGTTTCCCCATTGGCACAGCTTTGAAACTTTTGACTCCAAGTGCTCGCTTGCAATTTCTGCGGTGACACCTGCAAGTAGCAATTCTTCGGACCACTCTTGCACAAGAGCTGTAATCTTAGGTCGGATAAAACGACGTTTGAATTGGTTTTTTGCAAGACATGACTGGAAAATTTCATGGATTATAGAACCGTAGACAATTGCCGTGGTAGTGTCTCCGGCGGAGCGCAACCGGCTTCTAAGTACGACTTTGCGCTCGCAGTAGAGACTATCTGCTATGTTCGTACATGAGACCATAGTCCCCGGTTCAACAACAATCATATTTCTCTTTTCATTGTCAATGACTGCCATATTATTGTTAACAGGGTCAAACGTGCCGATATAATTGATGGTTGCACCAACGGGCGGTGTGCAATAAATCCAGTTGCCCATGAGAACTAGCAAAAATTGCTGGTTATTAGCGTTTTTAACTTTTAAATCCACCTGAATTACCATCGACTCATTTTTCTTCTTGTGTACCTCAGAGACCGTAAATCTATACATCGATGCCGTGCGGTGTTCTGGGGCTACAGGCTTGTCACTGTTCTTGTTAACGTTATATTCAAAATAAAAAATAAAAAGAAACCCCGTCATAAATACTAACCTTATGCTACTAATGTCGTTAGTATTGTTTTTGCGCTCATTTTCGGTTTCAACTTCTTCTAAAAAGCGCAGAATTTCATCATCTGAATCGCTGTTAAAGAAAAAATCTTCTATATTGTCTAGGCTATCATCAATACTGCCAGAATCTTTATTTTTGTCTTGAAAGTTATTGCCCAATGTTTTATCTTCGCTGGATATTATCGTATGGTCATTTCCACTGGCGCTTGCAGTACCATGTATCTCAGGAAAAAGCTCATTGGGGTTGAGAGCCTGGCCAGGTCTGGACACAGGTCTTGGGGTGGGCGGTACTAGCATCACTAAACTCGGTACTTGGTAACCACCATCACTCATATCAGTCACTGGGGGATCATCTTCAGCTGTATCTGGATCACCAATTTCAGCAACACTATCAAAGGTTCCTTCTCGGCTGGCATTTGTGCTTGTAACGCGACTACTACCCCGTGAGATCTGGTTCGCAAGCGTAAGCAATCGTTGGGAGTTGAGTACGGCTGGCGACGTAGCAAACCGTTTCAGTCCATTTCTTTTTGGTGTTGTTGCTGCTGTTGTCACTACTGCGATCGATGTTGTCGTTGTTGCTGCTGCTGGAACGGTTGATTTGGCTCGTACGATAAGGTCGTTGGACGCGATCACGCGCTGCCGCTTGCGCGCACTCCACCAAGATAGCTCTGAAGTTGATTGAGTACGACGTGAAGGACGCTTTCCATCCCTTCCTGGTGACTCATATTGATTATCAAGCTCAACCGGGTATGACGATGGAGGGAACTCAAAGCTGCGCGTCCGTCCACCGTTTAGATTGAACTTTGCTAGCAGTTGTGACTCCGGGTCGCCATAGACCCGGCGACCATTAATATCATCTCTTTTATCATTAAACCTGCTAGGATCATTAGGAAAAGGAGAGTGGAGACTGCTGGGGATCACAGGCTGATATGAGGATACATCCCAAGACACCTGCGACTGTTGGATGGGGGGTGGCGGAGGTTGCTCGCGAAGCGACCTACTCCAGAGACGACTTCTTAGCGCCAGAGCTCCTTCACCATGCTCCTCTTCTACACCCATTATTTTTTATAGTTCTCTGAGCATGAAATTCCGCGTAATAATGTTGTTCGTGCTGTTTCTGGAGGCTGTTGCTGCTTTTTCAATGACCATTTAAATCAGACTCAAAAAAAAATGAGAGAAAAGAAAATTGGGGCGTGAAGCCTTGACCTAACCCAGTAGTCAGCGACACAAAAAACGCGCGTGAATGATTTCCTTTTTTGGATTAATTGGCTTTTCACAGATGATTAGCAAACAGGTTCTAAGAAAGGTGATTACAATTAGGCTGACAGTACTTAGGAATGCTATTTTTGATTCAAAAAAAAAAAAAGAAACAATCCAAATATCTTACTTAATACTTTTAGTGCAAAGAGATGCTTTTATCTCACTACAAAGTACATATAAATATATACTTAGATTGACATTGTCTAGATGACGGCCAAATAATGGTGAAAAAAAAAAGAATTTTTTAATCCCATTGAAAACAGAGCATGAAGGAAACAAACTCTACATAAACACTCGACTGTTTTGATTGATGTTTTCAGTTCAATGTTTGAAAATTAAAGATGAATTGTAATTATGGCTTCAGACTCTGTTTTCTTTTTTTTTTTTCTAACGGCTCCCCACTAGAAGTTTTTGAAAATAGCAGTCGGAGGCCTTTTTTTTTTTAAAGCAAAGAAGCAGAGAGTGATCAGGGTTGGAAACCGTTCTTCCTACTTGTCTCTCTTCTCTTTCCCCAGGGTGCAAAACCAGCCGGGTCTAAAGTTGGTTTCGACCTGCCGGGGAAACAGTTCACCAGTAACAAAATGATAAAAAAAAAAAAGAAGGGGTGGAAAACGGTTGAATGCAACTGCCTGATCTCGCTAACCCTCTCGGCCCCCACGTGCCAGTCTTGCTAGATGGAAGCATGGGGTTTTTCGATTGACAGGTGTAAAGAATGTACCCTTGCAGTCTTAGTGCGCTAGTCCCACCAACTACAGACGACCCAAAAAAATAAAAAAAGGGACCAGGCACGACTCAGGGGCCCTACTCAAAAATTAATTCAGGGGCAGATTGGCAAAGCCCTAAATCAATCACAACTTTTGAATTCATGTGGTAACGCTACCTCTACAAATTTTCACTATGGTATATGTGTCCAGAATACTTTTTCACAGAACGCCTGTTATAATCATAATTATTGCAGGTATACGCACACACGTAAATAAATTCGTATAAAATTTCAATACATGATGGTAAATAAAATTAACATGACTAAACAATTCACTACAACAAAAGGCAAAGCCCTAATAAAAAAAAAGAAAGAAAGAAAGGATTAACAATGAGAAAAAAAAACTAGGTATTCATATCATAACGACGTCATGTTGGGGAGGTCTGTCACCGTTGTTGGTGCTGTAGTAGCGGCGGTTGGAGCGTCTTCTTCAGCGGCATGCTTGACACCCTCACGACGACACAACGGACAGGAATTGCGTCCACGTAATAGCCATTGGTCAATACACTCCTGATGAAACGAGTGACAACAGTCATTCAATTTGCGGCATTCATCACCAGAGACGTAATTGGAGAGACAAATTAAACAGCGGCTATCCTCTCCTATCGGTGGCTCAAGTTCCGAGCTTGAGCCAACTGTATACAAGCCTCCGGATCGTTCCACATCAGCGGCTGTCGCAACAGGTGGCTTTACCTGACCCATGAAGGACTCCAGTGTAATTAGGTCTTCATATGATGGGTTATCGGAAAACAATGAAGGAGCAAGAAGCACAGGGTGATCCATAGGATACGTTCCACCAAGCACAAAAATGACCCACGATTGCCGCGGTGACTCTTGGTTATTTCCATCATTATTGCGTGTGCTGGGGCTGTCATGGAGTGCAGTGTTTCTGAAAATAATACTATCAGCGTCCATATCGTCAACCTCACTATCCTCATCGCGCATAAAGAGGTCACGCCGCGAGCCAGTCTGACTGCCCCCAAGACTTGAGAATGGTGCCTGGGCGGGGCTGCTGCTACGGTTCTCTACCGGCCGCACCCCAACCATTAAAATTGGAACTTGGTTGGGCTCTGATGGTGACGGAGGGAATCTAAACATTCTGAAAAAGTTGACTGGTCTATTTGGCGGGGATTCATCGTCACCAGTAGTTGAATTATTGGAGGTAGAACTGTCATTGTTAAAGGAGCTGGAGAGCTCGGACGCGAGAAGCCCTGTGCGCAGACTAGACAAAAATCCCGTAAATGTTGTTTCGTTTTCGTTTGTGGCACCATTGCCGGAGGATGAGGGGCTACCCAATATAGTGTGGCCAGTTAGGTTGCTGTCAATAAGTCGACTATTGTCAACTAAAGAGATTGCAGTTGCAGTCGCAGCAATAGCTAGTAATTGTGCTAGAATGGTAGCTTGATCTTCAGTGTTATTGGACTCACTGCGTCGTGGCCAAGTAGATTGAGGAGGAGAGGGATCTTCACTCCGTGAAAAATCATTCGGACTAGGAGACTCCGAACGTACCAGGGAGAGACTTGATGATGACCTTCTCACTGGCAACTCATTTTCCGTGGACACATCAGACCATGTGTTGAGGTATATTGGGTCTGTGCTTGTTGTGTTGGATGCAATAAGCCTTGGGTTCGCTACTGGCTCGGAGGATGCAGGGGCCGGCAGATTGTCACGACGGTCGGGTCGAATTGAAGATAGCAGCGATGATCCAAATTGTGAAATGCGCGCACCTATTGCTGATGGAGAAAAGCGAGACCTACGACGCGATTCTCGCATTGATCTAGCATTTTGGGCGGGACTTGCGGGTTGTTCCGTTGCTCTTGAGGTGCTACCATGACCAGGCGAAGGTTGCTGAGCAGGGGGGTGGGATGATGGTCTAGAGCGAAGCGAGCCTAGCGACGAGAATATGCTGCGAGAGCGAGTGCGAGTGCGTGTGGTAGAAGTAGATGTGGAATTGATGTTGATATGCGTAACAGATCCGGAATTAGATGTTTGTGTATGGCTAGTGAAGTGCATAGAATGTGGGCTGTCGTGATCCATAGTTGCCACAAGAGAACGCAATATACTGGGATTGAAAGTAGGTATATAGAAGGCGGATTTCGTGCTAGCAAGACACGAGCGAAGCTGTAGTTAAATATGATTAAAAGAAATAATCTTGAAAAGTGGAAATTAATTGAGAGATATCACTCACTGATGGAAGACGCGATAAACTGAAGGCTGTTCAAATTAATAATTGGAAGGTAAAGAGGCGTTCACTCAGGGACAAACGGTTTTATTACTAAAATAAGTTACGTAAGTTGCGCATATTTGCTTAAGATGCGTATCAGCAAGATTTAGCTGCATAATGACACCTGCCTGGTGACTTGATGATTCAGCAGATGCAATTGTATTATGTAATAATATACGCAATAGATTCTCACCGATACGACCTGATATTGATGCATTTGTTTGCTGGTTCCTTGATTTTCCTGGTTTTCTTCAAGTTCTTGTCATATTTTCTGTTCCAAACGGCTCAGAGTCTATTGTTTCTAGTAATGAAAATCTGTGATTATGGACGAGAAGTCTTTAGTAAGTTTATTGGTGAAATCTCCATTAGGATTGGAAAGCTGTCTTTTTCCACATTTAACTCAAAGAGTTCAAAACCAAATCTACACAATTAGACCTTGTATAGGACAGTAATTCCTTCAATTTCTCCAGAATGGACTAGGTTCAAAATGATTGTGAAAGCTTTTTTTGAAGAAAGTCTACTTAAGATATATTTAATGGGTTCTGTTCCTGACTACAATTCATCTAGGATTTCAACTTACCTCTCGAGGTTTTTGATGATCCGATGACACTCGGGGGTAGCAGATTTTTTTTCTTGGTGATATCAATGAAGTATTCAAATATTCCAGAAACATCAATTCTATATTACAATAGGTTCCCTCCTGGGGTTCTTATGGATGTAATTACTCCATCGTCCCATCAACAATGCAATGAATTAGTGGATAATTAGCAACTCAATTTGAAGACAGTAATGTATCCCGTAGTTATTTTAAAATCAAAAGGATACAGTAAAACAAAAAGAAAAAAACAAAGCTTTGGTTTTATTTTAAAGGCTACCATTAAAAATTTTTAAAGAACATAGAATACACTTGAGATGTAATGTTTGCGTAACGTTGATTAACAATCTTTGAAATAAAATATCACGTCGCACGGTATTAATAATGACGATGATGACAAAGTCACTCACCAATGAAAACGAAAATAAAATATCTTTGTTTTCAAAGCGACTTCCATAGAAGCCTTTTAAATTACAAAATCAAATTGTAATTAACAGTAGGATAAAAAAAAAGGTTCTCACATGAGGGAAAATACTTATGAAGTCCAATTCTAAACACTCTGCATTTAAGTAAGTCTTTTTTTTTTGGAAACCAAGTCTTTGATGGTTTGCCATTTAAAAAAATTGCTACTCTCGGAGCTGGTCCATACGTTGCTGACATGTATCATTACTTTATATATATGCTCTGGTTAAGAAATCAAAACTTATGCTACAAATTGCAGATCATATCAGAAAAGTCGTTTCATTTGCTTTTCTGAATCATAAAAGATAACAAAGTGGTTACTAACTGACTAGAGTCAAGGGCAACAGATCTACATTGTAATATATTTCCACCCGCCATAACTCTTTAGAGCATCTATAGGCCGTTTATCTGGGAACGCGACAATGATAACTCCGTCTAGAAATTAAGAATATCAAAAGATGCTGAGGACTTCTGACTAAGCACAATTGATAGCATCTTTGATACAAATATTGAATCTGTAGACATATCAGTAGACACAGAACATCAGCTCACATCAACGATGATCAGTTCTTTTATAGACTCCGGTTAGAAAATTAGAGTCGGCCAGGGCCAAAAATATGACGGGTTTTGTGTCAAGTAAACTTCTAGGTCCAGAATATCAACACTGAGATGTCGTTTTTCTCATCTTCGGCATTTTGTCTTTTCATACATGCTGTTGGGGCCTTGTTTTGAGCCCATCCGACTCTCAGTCTGCCGTTTTGTCAGTAGTACTAATTAGCATTGCCCTAACAACTCAAAGCCAGCTCGTCAAGCGCAATCATTTTATCTCTAAAAACGGTAAATAGCCCCTTTTATGCTGGGCTTCTCATTGCTATTTTGACAAAGCAAGAAAAAAAAAAACTTTTTGGTCTCCTTTAAACCACTCATAGAGCTCTTTGTCGAGTCTTTTTTTTTTTTTTCGCCGTCACCACCCCAGCCAGTTCGGGCACCCGCCAAAAATAGAAGACAAAAATGTTTTGACTGAATAAACCGCCCCCCTCCTCCAATTTCTCTCGACCAAATTCTCGCCAACACCACCCTTCCTACGGAAGATAAACACCACTTCTCACTAAATTCACATTACAAGACATGTCCACACCTAGCCCCCAGCCACTACCTTGCCAGTACAAAACTGTAAGTCTCATATCGAAAGCAAATTTTCATCTACTCTGCTAACTTATTCCCCTTGCAGGGACGCACCCTTGGGCACGGAACGTACTCTGTTGTCAAAGAGGCTGTCCATATCCAAACTGGCAAGCAGTACGCCACCAAAGTCATCAGCAAACGACTGATGAAGGGCCGCGAGCACATGGTCAAGAATGAGATTGTTGTGCTCAAGCGCATCTCGCAAGGCCACAAGAACATTCTCACGCTCGTCGACTACTTTGAAACGCCCAACAATCTCTACCTCGTGACAGACCTTGCTCGTGGCAATGAGCTGTTCGACAGAATTTATCACAAGGGCTCATTTTACGAGTCGGATGCCGCAAACATTATTCGTTCGATTGCATCAGGTGTGGCGTATCTGCACAGTCATGGCATCGTGCACCGCGACCTCAAGCCCGAAAACCTCTTGTTTCAAACCCCCGACGAGGACTCGGACTTGCTTATTGCAGACTTTGGACTTTCGCGCATTATTGACGAAGAAAAATTCCGCATGTTGACGACGACATGTGGCACACCAGCTTACATGGCGCCAGAGATTTTTAAGAAGAGCGGACACGGTAAGCCCGTAGATGTGTGGGCTATTGGCGTCATCACGTATTTTTTGCTTTGTGGATATACGCCATTTGATCGCGACTCAAGTGCCGAAGAGATGCAGGCAATTCTGGCTTGCGACTACTCATTTGAGCCCGAGGAGTACTGGCAAGATGTTTCAGAGGACGCACGCGACTTTATTTCCAAGTGTCTACAAATCGACGTTGACAAGCGCATCACTGCAGAGGAGTGTCTAAAGCATCCTTTCTTGCGTGAGCGGGAGAAGAAGCCCGTGAGCGAGGCTCCAGAAAGCGCGGCTGAAAGCGCGGAGACCAAGAGCAAGGACGATGATGCTGTCAAGAACAATGCTGAAGAAACTAATGGCGATGAAACTGAAAACGGTGAGGCAGCGGAGACTACCGAAGTAGGGGAGGATGGTGTTGCCAAGCCTAAGAAGCGCGAAACTGATCTGCTGCCGACAGTCAAGTCCAACCTAAACCTGCGCGGTCGGATCACGCCGAGTGGAAGCGTGGACAAACTGACAAATCTTAGCATGACTCCCGCGACACCAGCACCAGTACCATCAGCGGCAGCACCAAAGTCGAGTGACAGTTCGACCAGCACTATGGAAGGTGCTTTTAGCCAGAGCCCCGATGTGGCAAAACCGTTATTGACCCCTCTAACACCGGTGAACAAGACCAAAGATTAGATTTATTTCTGTGCTTTTGTTTTCATTTCTTTTTGCTGAAAATGAAGTGAGAATATAAGCAAGTTTTGAGGGCGACATTTTGTTAAGAATGCGTTTAACGGCCAGGTTCACCAGACATATTACAATGTATTAATATTTATTGATTCTTGAATGATTCCTTATGTATATCTTTCTAAAAAGAAAAAAAAATGGTTTTTTTTACCTTCTAGTCTTTATACTTATATTTACTAAACACCGTGATCTTGACTAGAAGCTAGTTTCTCCATCTGTGAACCTGAATAATCCTGTGTTGTGGTAACCTAGCTCAACGGTGATTTAAAAAAAAAAAAGAAATAGGCCGCTCATGTAAGTACAAACCGAGCCATAATCACCATCATTATAATTCTTAACATGATAAATCCACATGCATATAAAAATAAATAAAAAAAGTTTAAAGATTAAATCGATAGGCCTGCTCATAGCCACTATCGTTAAATTATAGAGGGGGAAGGGCGGGATGTCCACTCCTGAACGAAATGGTTGTTTCGTGTGCTCTTGTCAGTGCTTAAAAAAGCGGAGATTTGGGCCTATCGTAATAAGAACGAAAAATATATCTGCAAACACCCACAACAATAAAAATACGTCATCAGGGTATTTATAAAATAAAAAATAAAAAAATTATTTTATTTCTAGAGCGGAAATGTCCCCACAGAGTTGAATTCAAGGTCTTTAACGGCATTTTCTGATAGTTGGTAGACAGAAATAAAAACCCTGATGAGAGTTCTTGTGTCTGGAAACCTAGGCTCTACTGATCATATTATACAGGCTAACTGAAAAATGGGATTTTGAGTCAATTGACGAGTGCTACTTCTAGGATCTTCTTCCCCGCTTGCGATTACAGATTGGCCGGATCTCATAATATATACAATTATCTTTTTTTTTTTTTTTTGACATGGGTATGAACTAAAATTGGAAAGACCTTCTTAGCATGTCACATACGTTTAATAAGTAAAAGAATTAATATAAAGCTGGATTTGAGCATGGAAGCAGTAAGTATCAGATTGGAGATGGCCAAGAACAACTATCTAGAACTACATAAGTGTTTTGCTAAAGATACAAGATATCTCTCTGTAGAATTATTCCACTGAGGTCAGAGAATTGCAGATGAAGCACAAGTAGCAGCGCCAATATGTAATCTCAGAAGCTAGTACAAATATTGTTAATATTTCAATAGTGTATACAAAATCGTGAGCTAAAAGTTGAAGCATTGTTTAGCCATGGACTGTTGGTTTTGAAATATTATCATGTGTTTTAAAACAAATATTTGGTCCAGCAATTGCACAATAAATATCAAAACACCCGTAGCTGCCAACACCAGGACAGAGCCGGCACAATAAACGACAAGAAAATGAATTGATTGAGCCCGCTTTTCTAGTTCAAAACAAAAATAATGATAATACTAAATTTAAGAAAATGGTAAAAAAAAAAAAAGTACTTAAGTGCCACGCAAACGAAATGTAGTTTGCTGTAGCTAATGAAAAAACCCGGCTTTCAGCTGTATCCAGTAAGTCTGCATTGAAATAACATTTTTCGCATTTACATCATTAGAATTGATGTTGAGAGTACATCAGCACCTAGCCCTTGGCAAGCCCATGCTTTTGAATAAGGGGGTGAGAGGAGGCAAATTTTATTTCCCTTGCTTTTCAACCCGCTTACCAGGCTTTGACCGAAAATTATTGCGACCCACTCGTCAGCATCCTATCAGTTGCGACTTATATAAACATTTTACGATTAAAAAGCTATATGAATCTTTGATTACCTTAATCACTCCCCCAAGAGGACTTTTTTTTTAAAGCTTGCGCTTCAATCGTTAACGGGAATTTGACAAACTGAAACTCGGAATGCTTTTATTTTCGTGATAATTTTTTTTTTTCATTGTTAAGGTCATGTTATAACAAAAATCTTACCCAAACATCAGCCAGAAAAAAAAAGTTTTCTTCTGCACATGCAGAGTCGATGATCATAAATTACAATTTTTTTCTTTTGAGTTTTGTAAATCTCCGGGAGAATACCTGCATCTAAATGGTCTCAATGCTTTTCTGTTTTTCTTTTTCTCCAATGTGCATGCAAATAGGTTTGAGTACCACTATAATCTGAAATCAACGGACAAACAACAACAACAAAAAGAGTTTACGTAAATGAGAACCATGTAACCTTGCAATATCGTAAGATATTGTTGAATCAGAATTTGCTACGGGGAAGGCATCATTTACCAATGGCTGGCAACAATGTAAGAAAAAAAAAAAGAGCTGGCAAAGGCGCGCCGTTCAAGGCATTAAAAGAAGTGCCATCTGTTAGATTAGAAAATGCCGTTGCAACATTTAGAATCCTACCAGTGGGCAACGCAAAGTTGCAACAGATACCAATGTGCCTGCTAGACTCCAACGACCTCCATCTACTACTACCTCTATTAAAGAACCGGATCGTTCTAGTTGCCAGGAAGAGGGGGAGGGCTTGTTATTGATCCAACCAGGCGGCAAACACAAATGGAGTCCCAGCGGCAACAAAGCGCTTGAAAAAAAAAAAAAAAAAAAAAAAAAAAAAAGACTGCCGGGTTTCCTGACAGGCTTGGCTATTCCAGGGTTCAGCTGTCATGGTCTCTCCCACAGTGCTGCGTTCTTTTTCTTGTTCCGTCATCCACGATCTTCCTTGTCTATTCGCCACGTCGCATACACATGGCGAATCTTACCCATAATTTTTATCTGACATGGCCGTAAGTTTGTCGCGGGGATAGCACTGATTAGTCACGTGAACGGAGCTGTACCTGCCCAAAGAAGAAGAAAAGGCCCTGCGGAATAAAACTTCCTTTTTTTGCCGACCTTTGTATGTCTCACAACAAGACGCTTGCAACCCACCACCTGGCTCTTAATACACAGTGCCTATCACTTGTAGTTTCTGCCAAAAACGAACTCTTAAAAAAATAAATAAATAAAAAATAAAGAATAATAAAGAAAAATAAAATGTCTGATGCTTCTCTTGGTGTTATTACTGCTCGCTAGTTTTTAACGAGCTGAGTCTGGGCCGATTTCTCCTCCTTCTTGGGTTGTTCTTTGGTGATGGTAGTTTGCAGTCTAGTACGGAGAAAGCATGAAAAAGAAAATTTAGGGTTTTAGTTATCTGTTATCTGCACCAATAATATTTCACGGATACGTTTTAAGCGCAGTTTGGGGCATTTGTTTAGTCACAGTAGTCACAGACCAAACTCAACCCCCAACTCGGTCCCAGCTAGGCGCTCAGAGCGCTGGGAGCAGAAGGGCGAACCTGCCAAACATGAAAAAAAAAAAAAAAAAAAAAAAAAAAAAAAAAAAAAAAAAAAATTCAAATGAAATTGAAATTGAAATAAAACAAGTCAAATAAAAAAAAAAAAAATTTAAAAATAAAACCAAACAAAAAAAATAAAAAATTTAAATAAAACCAGGGCTAAAGGACCTGCCCTGATCACTTTCCGGTCTCCTTTCTTTTTTCTTCACGTTAATCATGTTCGCCATATCAACCCCTTCAAGCTCTGGCACTACTCTTACCAGTAGTGGCAGCAGCAACAACAGCATTACTGCCTCTCGCCAGGCTCGCACGTCGCGGGCCTGCGAAGGCTGCCGCCGCCGCAAAATCAAGTGCTCTGGCGGCCTCACATGTGAGAGCTGTGCCAAGTCGAACGAACCCTGCAAGTATCGCCAGCATTACCGGGCGCTCAAGGGCTACCCGATAAAAATCATCAGCAATCCGGGCGAGCGTGTAAAGCGCCGCAAGTCGTCATCGGCGGCGTCATCAATGTCCGCCGCTATCGGCGTACTCTCTATTTCGTCTTCATCCCCTAATGTGATTGGTGGCAGCGGGTCGCTTCCCGTTGACATCAGCCGGATCCCCTCACAGTCGTCCATCTCGTCAACTTCAACAGCAACACTGGCCAGCGGTTCCTCACCGCCTTCGTCATACTCGTCCTCCACTAGTTCAAGCTATGGCTCGCCGCTTTTCAAGTCTAACCCCTTCTCATCGCCGCAGCAGCAAAAATCTGGTATCGACTCTCTGGACCCTAAGTCCCGGCTGCCGTCGATATCGAACTTTCAAAACATGCTTGCGCCTATCACCCCGCCGCCATCAACGACCAGTTTTTTTTTTGGACAGAGCGGAAACGCTGCTGCCACCAGCACTTCGAAAAATAGCTTTAGTTTTACTAGCTCAAACAAAAACATCAGTAACATTGACAATACCGGCAGTAATAACAATAGCCACAACACCTTGCATCTCCAACTTCCCCAGCTCTCTTCATCCTATTCTTCCTATTCCACCTCAACTTCTTTTCAGACCTTGCCTAGCATTGTGGCACAAAGCCCCGCGGCCGCGCGAAAGCAGGCATCCATGCGCATGGCGCCCCACAAGTCCTCAGCCATCCCCGCAACGCTTCATCTTACTGAAGAGCAGATGCTCCAGTGTCTCTCCAGCTACTTTAACATCTATCAGCCGCTTTTCCCCATGCTTGACCCTGAGGCGTGGATCCGCAAAGCCAAGACCGCATGGCGCTCACTCGAATCCCGCCAGGTGCTCTCATTCAACCAGATTGAGCTTGCCATTGTTTACACGCTGGTGGCACTTGGTGCTCGTGAAAGTGCTCCCGCGCTGTTTTTGAGCATTCCGGCTGCCGACTGGGCATTTGAGTACTACGACCGCACCATGCTGATAATTCCAAATGTGTTTGAAGTGCCAACATGTTTACTAATCACGCAGTACATGCTGCTGGCATCCATGTTCACAGCGCTTGTAGACCGTGCGTGCTCACATAAGCTTGCGAGTGCAGCCTTCCGCACAGCGACGGCGCTGGGCCTGCACACTTTGACCGACAGCACGCGCTACGCAAACATCCCGGCACTCAACGCAAGCGAGTCCCACCGCACGTTTGTGTCCGCGCATTTGTGGAGCCAGGTCGCCGCGCTGGCGGCGGGGAGTTCGCCTGCAGAGTACTCGGCTCCTGTGGCCCTCAACCCGCGCGCATTTAGTGATATTGGCTACCATAACGTCAATATCCTGACCCACCGACTAAAGATGATTGAAATCATGCGCACAGTGCCCACGGCAACACCGCCAAGAGTAGAAGACGTCGAAGCTGGCCTGGCACGCACGCTCGGTGATCGCTCGCGCTATCTACAACCCACGCCGCCCGCTCTCGTGTCGAGCGGCATTGCCAGCCAGCTTAATCGCAGCGTGGGCACGCGCGAGTGGCTGCATTACCGCTTACTCTACTGGGTTACTGAGGTCATTCAGTACCGCCCCTTTTTGGTTGCTGCTGTGGCTGCACCTAACGACCCACAATGGTCCGCGGGTGCTGCGAAATGTCTTGGGGCGGCGACCGAGCTCTACCAGCTTGTGGCGCACAACACCGTTGCATCGCCGGCTCTGCTCGATGCCTGGCTCTTTTCTGCTTTTGCGGAGCTCTCGCTTGCCATCTATCTGTTCCGCGCCGTGGCTGGCGACTCCGCGTGCTTGGCACAGTTCCGCGAGTGCGCTGATTTTGTCGGTCTTGCCGATCGCGAGGGCGTGTTTGCAGGGCTCCGGACGGGGCTAGGATGGCGCGAAGTTGCGCAAAAGCTGTTTGGGCAAGACGACGGCACCGGTGCTCGTAGTCCCCACAGCAAAGCTGGCAGTCCCGCTGCTAAAAGCAATGACCTATGGAATGTGGTGATCAGCGTTCTCCAGTAACTTTTGCGCAAATGCAAACTGTCGAGGGCGGCCAAGCACTCCCTGGGTAAGCATTGCTGGTCACAAGCTATAGCACTCAGATGCAAGGCAGATGCCAGGCATATGCCAGGCGTATGTCCGTCGGACAAACCCGATTTTGTTTTTCCTTTGCATTACCAAACACACCAAAAAAAAAAAAAAAAAGTTACAATTATTCAAATGACCTTTTTCGCCATATAATATCCTGCCATAAGCTGCTTGTCATGCTACTGGCGCTCTTGTTAACGACTGTTTTATAATAATGTATTAATGTTCTTTCTTCCTTCATTTAACCGTTTTTCTGTATTGTCTTTTTAAAGTGTAACTTGTTCTCTTGTATGTTGTATGATGGTGATTTTAATCTAGTTTGTAAACCCTTTTGTACAGGTCCAGTATTTTTACAATATGAGACGCAATTCTAACTGAGTCTGTTGTAATAAAAAATCGTCTCTATGACATTGTGTGCTAGATAAAATTTACATAGTAGTCCCTTCAATTATCACGAACCTATATCTACTAAATACTGCCTGTAATATTCTACCGTAGGGAAAATCTAATGTGTCAAAGAATAGAATGTGTTCTTTGATCAATACCAAAATCCAAAGAAATAATAAAATAAAAAAAAAGATAACTTGCAGGTTTCAATAAACATGACTGATATACAGCAGGATATATACACAAAAGAATAAAAGAATAAAATGATAAAATAAAATATTAAAAGAGGAATAAAGCGGCACGACAGCAAGAGAGCCAGTCAGCCGCCCGGGCATCATTATGATGGTGTTTGGTTCGGGTTGTCGTTGCAATAGTACTTTGAAAAAGAGATGGAGTCGAGTAATGATGGAGTAAGATATTTGTCGTTGTTCGTTTTCATTCACAAAAAGGAAGTAGCAGCAGTGGACACCGCTTAAAGCTTGCCCTCCTGCTCTGCGAGCTTGCGCAGTCTCTGGCGCTCACCCTCGATAGCAGCGCTCTTTTCCTCCTGTTCGTGCCGCAGCCATGCGATTTCCTGCTTCCTAAGACTCTCAGGCATGCCAGCCAGGCCCTCACCAACTAGGCGGCCCTCGTCGGCGCCCGTGCCGGTGACGCGGTTATCGTAGACGGCCCGCTTACCGCGGCCATCCTCGCCAGGGACCATGCCGCTGGGAATCTCTCCGGTCATCCAGATCGGGTCCTTGCTCTGCGCCGTCTTGTGTGCCTCATCTACGGCCCAGTTGGAAATGTAGCGGCGACGGTCACGCTCCTCGTAGTACTTTTTCTTGAGTTCTGGTGATAGCTTGCTTATTAACTCTTCATCTGTGGGCGTGTTGTAGATGAAATTGAGGGCGCCAAACCCAATAATACTGCCACCAGCAATGCCGGCCTTGATCCACTGTCCAAATCCCATTATGTATTTTCGTGTGGTTTGTTAAAGACTATTTTTCGTTTGTTGGCTAGTGCTGTGTTTGTCTGAACAAGGTGGTAAGATTCAGACTCAGATGGTAGCTCTAAAATTTTTTTTTTTGTTTTTTTATGATTCTCAGTAAAAACTATGAAAAATCAAACTCCCAACAAGGCCAATCACCGCCCGGCAATTGCCAATTCAGCAAATACTTGTGCCACTTGCCTAGGAAGAATGGCTTAACAGCGCCAGTAACAAGCCACTCTTGCTGGGCAAAAGCGCTATACTACAAGTGAACAACACCAATGATGATTAATACTCATAACTCACATTTCATTAAAACTACATCATATAAATTTTTTTTTTGTGCAACTGCATGATTTACAACTTAGCAGCAACAGAGTCAACGGTGGTGACCTTGTCGTAGAGCAAAGTGGTCAAGAAGTCAGAGTACTTCTCGTCAGTAATTTCGGGCTTGAGGTATCTGGCAGCCTCGGCAAACTTGTTGCCCTTGGGACCAGACTGCTCAGCCTTCTTGGTCTCGTCAGCAAGAAGGGCCAGGATGTAATCCTTGGTGACCTTCTTACCCTCAGAGGTAGTGACACCGTGCTTAACCCACTGGTTAAGCTGAGATCTGGAAACCTCGGCAGTGGCAGCGTCCTCCATCAGGTAGTTAATAGGGACACAGCCAACACCTCTGAGCCAAGCCTCCATGTAGCCCAGACCAATGAAGAGGTTCTTGCGAATACCAGCCTCGGAAATCTTGCCACCGGGAATGTAGGGGTTGATGAGGTCACGAGCAGTGACATGGACCTCCTCGCGGCGCAGGAAGATCTGGTTGGGAGTAGGCATGTGCTTGTTGAAGACCTCAAGGGCAATGTGAGCAAGCTGGGGATGAGCAACCCAAGTACCGTCATGGCCAGCAAGAGCCTCTCTCAACTTATCCTTGTAGACACCCTCCATGGCGACCTTGTTAGCCTGAGCATCATCCTTAATAGGAATCTGAGCAGCCATACCACCCATAGCGTGAACACCACGCTTGTGGCAGGTCTGAATGAGAAGCTTGACGTAAGAGGACATGAAAGGAACGGTCATAGTGACGTCGTTACGCTCGGGCAGAACAAACTCGGGGTGGTTTCTCAACTTCTTGATGAAAGAGAAGATGTAGTCCCATCTACCACAGTTAAGACCGGAAGAGTGCTCACGGAGCTCGTAGATGATCTCGTCCATCTCGAAAACACCGAGGATGGTCTCAATGAGAACGGTACCACGGATGGTACCACGGGGGATACCAATCCAGTCCTGGGAAACCTTGAAGATATCGTTCCAAAGACGGGCCTCGAGGTGAGACTCCATCTTGGGAAGGTAGAAGTAAGGACCAAAGCCCTGGGCAATGGCTTCCTTAGCGTTGTGGAAGAAGTAGAGACCAAAGTCAAAGATACCACCAGAGATGGGCTCACCGTCAACAAGGAAGTGAGACTCATCCAGGTGCCAGCCACGGGGTCTGACAATAAGAGTGGGGACAGGTCTGTCGGTTCTCAGCTTGTAAGACTTGCTGCCCTGCTGGAGAGAGATAGTTCTTCTGACAGCATCGTAAAGGTTGACCTGACCACCGATCATGTTGTTCCAGGTAGGAGTAGAAGAGTCCTCAAAATCAGACATGTAGGTGTAAACATCGGCGTTCAAAGCGTTGATGACCATCTTTCTATCAGTGGGACCGGTGATCTCAACACGTCTGTCCTCCAAACCAGGAGCGGGGGGAGCACCCTGCCAGATAGGGTCTTCTCTGATGTGCTTGGTCTCGGGGAGGAAATCGGGGAGAGCACCGTTGTCAATCTCCTTCTGGCGCTCAACACGGCGGGCCAAAAGCTCCTTGCGGCGACCGTTGAAAGTTCTGTGGAGGGTGGCCAGGAACGCAACGGCGTCCTTGGTGAGGATATGGCGAGCATTGTCAGGGATGGGGGCTCTGACCTCAATGCCGTTGAAAAGAATATTAGTAGGGACAACCATTGTGAATATGTAGATATGGGATGGAGTTACAGAAAAAACAAGATTGAAGAAGAGAAAAATGAAAAAAAAGATAAAAAATATCGGGAATTTCGTGGGTTTTTATAGAAAAATATCAACTACTATTTTAAAAGTAGAAAAAAAAGTTTTAAAATTGCGGAGGAAACATGGAACTTTCAGAGACTTCGTCGGAGCAGATATCGCAGTGACTGCTGCTGCCGCTACTGCGATAGCAACTGCGTCACTAATCTGGTGAAAAGTTCCGGGCCTGCGCCATGAGGCCTACCCTTCCATACGTGCAATTGTCGGTGGATTAAGAGCAAAAGCTATAGTGTCCTTGAAGGATTTTCTCGTCATCTTCTCGGAACCCATTGAAGAGTCACTTTTCACGTTCAACAAAGATCTTTTTCTGCCCCTGGGTTTATACTTTTTTTTTTTCTGGCTTTGGGTCTGGTGGCTTCAAGGCCTTGAATTGGCCCCCATTGTTTAAGTTTTTTTTTTTTGTTTTTTGCATTGGCGTTTTGACTGAAAAGCCCTCGGGAAAATGAAATCTCCCCGTGTTACCTGCAAACCTTGAATGAGAAAATCTGGGGAAATAGGGCTAGGGTGATGAACACCCGTCTTATTGGTTGGATTCACTAGTACCTTGTAACATAGTGCTTAGTGGGTTAGGTTTTGTTAAAAACTCCGGCAAACCGAGGCTCGTAAAAGATCTTTGCTTATGTCAGCGTTATATGATGACTAAAAATAATATGGGCTGTGGTTATCAACATGCCGCGAATCGTCCTGTTGAGATACCGACGATCCGAACATGAATGTAACGTGTTTGTCAAAAGACTTAGGACTTAGTAATATTATATTTACTTACCATGTCATATGTACTATATTATAATTTGCTTAGTAAGTCTAAGTAACAATTCTTATGTCATCAAATGCCTTGCCCTTTTCTTTGCCGTCTCTTTGCCCTCACGCCCTTTTCGGCTCACCATCATCATTATCAACTGTCTCAGCATTCACGCCACGATATCTACGCCTATACATTATGATTCATTCAGTGATAGTAGGTATGTTGCATGTATTTGGATGCTCTTTTCTTTTTTCTTTTTTTTTTTTGGTGATTGCTAACAATCCGTAAAGTCAACAACAGCGGCTTGCCGCGTCTTATGAAATTCTACACACCCGTCGATCTACCAACGCAGGCGCTGTTGCTGAAACAGGTGCACTCCATTCTGTCGACGCGATCGTCCGAGCAGTGCTCATTTCTCACACCTCCGCCACTGCTCGATGGCATGGATGACATCCGTGTTATCTACCGACACTACGCCACTTTATATTTTGTTTTCATTGTTGATGAACAAGAATCTGAATTGGGTATTCTTGACTTGATCCATGTGTTTGTCGAGTCGCTCGAGTGGTGCTTTGGCAATGTCTGCGAGGTTGACTTAGTGTTTGGCTGGCAAGAAATGCAAACTGTTTTGGGTGAAATTGTCCAGGGTGGAATGGTGGTTGAGTGCGACCGGCGCAAGATTGTGGCGGCAATTGATCTTGCCAATAAAGGCAAAGACCTGCGTGGGAACAATGGCATTGGCAATGGCCTAGGAAGCAGCCGGGGTCAGGATTTTATTACCACTGCGTCAGCAGCGTCGGCAAAGGCATTTTCATCAGCAACAATGGCATTTCAGCAGATGACAAGAGAAGGCAATATTTGGCCCGGCAGATAAATTTGCATTTATAGCTAATCAGGATTAAAAGTGCTAATCAGAGAGATTTTTTACTTTTTTTTATCTTGCTCTGGCTGTTTAGCAAATGGGTCTGGTAATGGCCTAAAGATGCTTTCATGAAGAGAACCGGGTTAATTTTTTTTATTATTATCTGTATTCTGGATCACAGCCACCTCAGTTATTTGTATGTCTCCTGAAATGCTGGGCCGATCTTAGTAACGGACAGGTTGAAAAACATCCTAGAACAAGACTATGCTATGACAGTTATTTAATTTCTTTGTTTGTTTGTTTGTTTTTATTAATTTTTATTTTCGTCTCCACCATTAGCTTGAGCCCACGATTATTACTGATCTTAATTTTGATTCATCGGTCTGCTTCTATAAATGGCGCATATTTTGTATTTTAGTAGGATGGAGTGTTTGTTAATGGTTATAACCATTTCCAAACTTGAAACCTACTCAAACTGAGCTGTTTTCTTTCCAGTGAAAAAAAAAAAAAAAAAAAAAAAAAAGCAGTTTCCCCGAGGATGAAAGCGTCTTAACTCTAGGTCTCTTGTAAAGCGGTTGTCAGCAAGCTGTTCTGGTGCACACACGGTGGCTTAACCCCCTGGGATATGATTTTTTTTTTCTCCAACAAAAATTTTGCTATTACAATTCTGTAACACTTTGCAAGAATGCATAATAATTATTTATCCTTGATACCAATTTTCATAAGAAATACATAGCTTCTTGTCTGTTTCCATGTGACGAATTAGTCGCAGATTACCCTTGTTCACCAGCTGCGTTTGAGTAAAAACTTGGTGGAGGCTACAAAAAAATAACTCTTGTCCAATTAGGCCAACTATAGAGTCACGAAAGCGTTACAATTCAAAGGGTTGTTTCTGTACCAAATTGCACACCATCTAGTCGTTTAGTAAACAGCTCAGCTCTGTAGATAACCGGCCCAGTATTACTTTCTGACTCTGCTGCTGTTGTGTTGGTTTTTGTCTTCCCCTATCGGGCTTCCTTTATAATCATAGGAACAGTAGCTTATGTGTCTCAGGACACACTCCGAACTTCCACCAAAAAAAGTAATAATGATAATGCCGCAAGGAAAAATCAACGTTGTTTAGATCCTGTTTGTTTTTTTTTGTTTTTGTTTTGTTTTGATTTTGATTTTGATTTTTTTGGGATGTAAATTTATCGTTCTTATATCACCGCACATCCGCCAGCAATATACCAGCCAACAAACGCTTCCAAAGACAATGAAGGGCCAGTCGACAAATGTGGCTGGCCATGCTTCCAGGGTCCTTAATGGTGATTGGTTTTCCTGCGGAGTTTTTTTCTTTCTTTCTTTTTTACGCTTATTGTTATATATTGACTACTGACGATAATATCAGTGATGGCACTGGAAAACCTCCTCCGTAATTTTGCCAGGACAACCAGCGGCCGTTTTTCTCAGTTAAGCTCGGCAGCATGACAGCACTGTGTTTCAGCTATAATTTATCCAGGTAAATTTGTCCGGATTTTTAGTTAGGTTACCTATACATATTCTAGAAGTTTGGGAAAAAAAAATAGAGTATGCAAGTTTGCGTGTTTTTTTTTTTTTTTTTCATAAAACATTAAATTTTCAGTAGACATAACGTCTTTTATATCATCATTACAGTAAAACTTTATTTAAATAGCAACAGACTTGTGGAAAGCGGCGCCAGCGTAGATAGCCTTGTCGCCGAGCTCCTCCTCAATACGGAGAATCTCGTTAAGCTTGGCAAGACGCTCAGAACGGGCAGGGGCACCAGCCTTGATCTGGCCGGATCTAAGACCGACAGCAATCTCAGCAATGGTGGTGTCCTCAGTCTCACCAGATCTGTGAGAAACCATAACACCCCAGCCAGCAGCGTAGGAGTCCTTGGCAGCCTGAATGGACTCAGAAAGAGTACCGATCTGGTTGACCTTAAGAAGAAGAGCGTTAGCAGCCTTCTTCTCAATGGCAGTCTTAATACGGACGGGGTTGGTAACGGTCAAGTCATCACCAACAATCTGAGTCTTGTCAGCAGCCTTGGAGTAAAAGTGAACCCAAGTCTCCCAGTCATCCTCAGCAAAGGGATCCTCAAGAGAAACAATGGGATACTTCTCCATCAGACTCAAGTAGAGATCAGCAAGCTGCTCACCAGTGAGCCACTTAGAGGGATCAGACTCAGGGTTCTTGAAGTCAAGATCGTACTTGCCGTCCTTGAAAAACTCGGAAGAGGCAGCATCGATAGCAATAGAAACCTTGCCAGTGTAGCCAGCCTGCTCAATTGCATCAGTGATGAGAGTAAGAGCCTCATCAGGGGTCTGAATATCGGGGGCAACACCACCCTCATCACCGACGTTACCGGCGGAGGTGCCGTATCTCTTCTTGGCAAGAGACTTGAGGATCTGGTAAACCTCAGCACCGGCACGCATGGCCTCAGTGAAAGTGGGGAAGTCAAGGGGAACAATCATGAACTCCTGGATGGCGAGACGGCCACCAGCGTGAGAACCACCGTTCAGGACGTTCTGGAAAGGAACGGGGAGAACGTAGGGAGCAGGAGTCTTAGCGAGCTCAGCAATGTGCTGGTAAAGGGGAACACCCTTTTGGCCAGCACCAGCCTTGGAGGCGGCAAGAGAGACACCGAGGATGGCGTTAGCACCAAGCTTGGACTTGTTCTCGGTACCATCAAGCTTCAGGAGGAAGTTGTCAATGGCAGATTGATCAGCAACATCAAGGTTAGCCTCAATGAGGGCAGGAGCAATGATGTTGTTGACGTTAGAAACAGCGGTCAGGACACCCTTACCACCCCACTTGGACTTGTCGTGGTCACGGAGCTCAAGAGCCTCGTGGATACCAGTAGAGGCACCGGAGGGGACGATAGCGCGGAAGAGACCCTTCTCAGTGTGAAGGTCGACCTCGACGGTGGGGTTACCTAATGTCAGAGTTAGCAATTGAGTTGCAAGAGCTATTAAAAATAAAAATGCAATCAAAGGATCAGTACTTACCACGAGAGTCGTAGACGGAGCGAGCATGAATCTTGGAAATAGCCATTGTGAGAAATAGTGATGAACGAAAGCGAATTGATGAAGAAGAGAAAAAAGGAAAGAAGAAAAAAAAAAGAAGAACAAGAAAAATTTCACGGTTTTTATAGTTGAAGAACCTGGTGATGGTATTGTACTGACGACCTGTTTTTCTGTTGTTTTTTGTATGGCTGGTGGCCTCTTTTTTCGTCGTGGTATATACAACCAAGTGAGGGGCATTTTTCCTTTTTCGCTGTAAATGCTTGTGTACGATATTAGATATTTGTAGTGATATAGTGGGCGGGCAGTTATTATGTATTTTCATCGCTTACTGATACCCAGAAGTCTTATACCAATTGTTGTTTATGACTAATAATAGACAGATGACTAATATAATATTTATTATATAATAATTTTTCCTTTTTTGATTGTGATGAGTGACGTTTTATTCAAAACTGAATGTTTTTCAAGAGTCCACAATGGTCAAAATTCTGCACGATTCTCTTTTAAGCGGATTCCAGGAGTAAAAGACTCAATGGCAAATACCTAAAGATCAACCCATACAATTTAATCCCTAAATACGAGGCCCATGTGCTTTTCAATAGAGTATTTTCAGTTCCATTAGTATCTCGATAAGATTATTGTTCACATCGTGGGAATTTGAACTTGTTTAAGCATTCAAGCTCGTTGTGATGAAACCCACATTCACGGCAAGTTTGACTACTGTAGTACTCACTACAAATAACAACTCTGCAGTTTGGGTATTCTTTGGGTTTTTGCTCATTAATCATGTCTTAAATATGTAGTCACTTCAAGTAAGCATGCTTCTAGCAATACTTGAGTTGATTTTTTCTCTGACTTCTATAAATCATCTTCTGGGTCTCAAATCTGGGCAGGAATATAGTATTGTGGTTTTTGCAAGTCTGTTTTATTACCTTTTTTGTATAATCTACTACCCAGTTTTTTCAAATTCAAAGTTGAATTCTTGCTCCTGTTGGGTCTTTGGTTGAGGCCATTCGCTCTGCAGCTCATCACAAGAATAACAGATTCCATAAATTTTCGCGGTATCTGATTTTCTTACTTCCATAATGATCCCATCTACATCATATTCAACATAAAAGGCTTTGATCCCAGGATCAAAAGCAATGACTGTGTTTTGTAAAGAACCATTGTATTTGACGAGTTTTTTGGGTATGCAGAGGTAGAAATGTCCAAGACGTGTTCTGATGAACTTAGAATAATATTTTAGTTGATCTAGATTTACTATTATAGGCATTCAGAAGATCAATTATTGCTACATCTTTACTATCATGGGGGGATTTTGTGATCTAAGGTAATTTTTAATTTTAAATATTGATCGATTTTGATTAAAAAAAATCCTTTTTGATACGAGATGTTCTTCTATGTATTGAAGATACCATTGGATTCTAGGCCCATTTCGCTATCCCGAACCACTTATCAATTATTCTGTGGGGTTTATTGGGGGTACAGCCTAATATTTATGTTTTTCTCTGCTGGTTCTTTATCTTTCTTGATTTCTTCCAAGTCTTGGCCTTCTCAGATTTCTTCGAGTTTTTTTTTTTTTTTTTTTTTGTCGTCTCTTCCTGCTCTAACCAGCTCAGAGTTATTTGTTTCTAGAACCGAAACCAATGGCTTGTAATGAGTTTTCATTACTATGGTTCAAGTTCTTGGTTAGTAGACACAGCTTACATGAAAAAAAGGATTGAGGAAGTGGTAGCTCTGGGACTATAAACGCTTATGTTTTGTGATATCTCTAGTCTAACAATTCAGCAAACCTTAAGTAGTGATCAGTTTAGACATTATCTCTAGGTATGACCTCTGATATATACATAAGGACTCACAATTAGTATTTCAGAATACTTACTTCATGTGTTAGGAATCAGGCCGGATTGTAATCTCTGTTATGTGTGGCATTGTACAGATGGGCTTATGAGCAAGTGATGATACTTTGTTGATAATAAGATTCAGGAGTTTTTAAGAATCTTTGCAATGATACTAACCGGGGTTGGGCGCATTCCACACAAAATAAAGTATTTTAGCATAAATTAAATTCAATTTAACACTCATATTATGGTTTAGTTTTGAAATTTTCTTGCTAGCCGCTACTGGTAATCGGCTAATCATCATTTTTCCAAGGGAGAATTCAGGCCATAATCACATCTGGATCACAAAATCATCATTATCTTGTCTTGAAAGTTTTTTAAATCTATATTAATAAGGTAAAGTCAAAGTTTTATATAAAAAAGAAATTAGTTATACTTTGTTAAATCATCTAGAAAAACTGGGTTGTCATCTACGATGGTTGGATCATGCATCATAAGTAAATTACCAGTGGTTCCGTGATCACCGCCAAATGAATAATCCATGATGTTACTGAAATCTTCATCATCCAGAACAGTTGCGCTACTGGTGAAGATGGTAGTGTCATCACCGTCAAACATGTAGACGTCATTGTCAGGCTTTATATCGTCGTGAGCCAGAACACCAGGTTCAGACTTTATTTCAGGAACTATAGTCAGTGGAGAATTGCCACTTGAAGCTGCAGTAGTAGTCAACGCTGTATTAGTTTCTGCGGGAGCGGAATCTGAGCTTGTACTTTCTGTGGAGACGGTGGTCATCGAAGAATCCATCAATGCCATAGATGGGTTTTCCCTACCGTTCTTTAAATTATCAGACCCAGGATCTTTATTCTCTTCCTTCTTAAAACTCTTTTCAATATCCTCGTTTTCTTCCTTAACCATGGATACCCGTTTTTTGGCGGCTTGCGTTGAACTACGTGCTTTCAAAGTCTTATCCTTGCTGTCGTTCTTTTGCTGTTTTTGTTTCTGCTTCAACCTTCGGTCTTCAGGCGTCATCGGCTTTTCATACTGGTGAAACGTCAGTACCTCAAACCTACCCATGCCGTTATTAGCATTCTGAGCATTGGCTCTACTCCGACCACTAAAAGAAGTTTCCTTGCCGTGATTGGCGCTGGTGCTGGCGTTTCCGCTTAATGTTGCAATTGATTCATTCTCGAATTGGTTGGCTCCATTGACTGGATTTAATGGGAATACTAGTTGCTGCCCTTGGCTGCCAAAGGAAGACACACCGGCGCTACCAATATTCACACTAAACGTACTGGTCGTGGGCTTGTTATTATCCTTCTTAGCTACTGCGGAGCTCACTGTGGAAGTGGAAAACGAGCCTGATATAGGAGACCGTACAATTGTCGTATTGTTGAATCGCCCAGCATTTTTCTTAGTCGACAAGGTCTTGGTGGTAGTGTTTGAAGCCATGGTTGTGGTAGTCGTGATGGTCGGGGCAGAAACAGTAGATGAAGAAGTAGTGGCAGGTATAGTAGGTACAGAAGGTGTGGAAGCAATATGAGTATCGTTGGTCGAGTTTGCAGAGGGGGCAGGCGTTAAAGGTTTCCGTGAGGAGTTGCATGGAGAGGAAGAGATACTCTTAGGAGAAGTAACATCACCCACAGGACGAACACTAGTTTCACTAGTAGATGAAAGACGGCGAACAATCTGCGAACCTTGAGTGTTGGATCTTTGCCGTTTGGTCGGCTCAATCAAATCATGGTCGCCATTTGATGCTACCTCGTCAACACTATAGTCCTGGTTTGGACGTTTGGAATCGGTAGGAAATCTTATAGCAGGCATGTTGGGCATAAATGGAGACACGATAGGGGAAGCAAGGGATGCAATATCGTCGTAAGTCTCAATTTCAGAAATTGTAGTAGAGGGGGAGGGGATCTGGTTCACCTGAAACGTCGGACTGTTAGGGGACATTACTGCTGACGACAGATCGGTATTAGAAAAATGAATGTTGGCATGGATATATGGTCCTTTCTGAGTGGAACGAGCGGGGGCCTTGTGGACAGTTGAGGAAGCAGTTTGTGATAGCGGTGAGCTGGTTGAGAAAGATCGTCTGATCCTTGGTCCGGGAGGGACCTGATTTCGAAAATTGCTTTGGCGGGTAGGAATAGCTGCAGCAGTTGTGGCCAGAGGGGTGCTTTGGAAAGATGTTGAAGCAGCTGGACTGGATGTAAACATTTGTCCAGGTTTCTGAGCCGTGGTCGACAAAGGAGAAGGCATCTGGGGCGAGGCAGGTCCGCCAGGAACCTGCCTAAAGACGAACTGAGGATTTTGTACCCTTTGAGCCATTTGCTGCTGCTGCTGTTGTTGACGCAATTGAGCTTGCTGGTACTGCTGAAATTGCTGAAATTGCTTTAGCTGCTGCTGTTGGTTAACAAAGTTAAACTGCTGTGGGATTACCATAGGTTGCGGCTGCTGCTGCTGCTGTTGTTGCTGTTGTAGTTGTTGCTGTTGTAGTTGTTGCTGTTGTAGTTGTAGTTGTTGTTGTTGAAGTTTCAACAACTCCTGGTCATTGTAAATGACCATTGGAGGAGCTTGAACTGTTTGTGCAAATGCCCCTGGCTGTGTGAAAATGATTGGCTGTTGGGGGTATGCATACTGCTGCTGAACGGACTTTGCTGATCCAGCAGACATTGAGTTATTGTACGGAGTCTGAAGGACCTGAGGTTTTTGGAAGGTCACAGGTTGTTGAAAATTATTGCCGTCTGCAGTGGTGGTGCCAGAAACGATGGCCATGTTTTGAGAAACTTTTAAGGAGTTAGCTTCTTGGGATGACAGGCCTGTATCTAGCGAGCTAGTCGAAAGATTGGCTGAATAGAGGGTGTCGTGGTTGATAGATGAGGGAGACGGGGTGGTTGCAGGTGACGTCAAATGTGATTGGTGGAAGGAGTATGATGGATTAACATTCTTCAGATTTGTGAGATTAGATTGAACCAGATTGAGGGAAAGGTGACCTCTATCGGGTTTCTGGGTCAATTCTGTTGTCGAATTTAGGTCCACCCCGGTCAGCGGCTCAGTACCAGTGGTCTTTGCCATCATCTCCTCCTCCTTGGACCTTGCTTTTGCACGTCGGTTTTGGAACCAAATCTAGTAGCAACAAAAAAAAGTGGTTAGTACATGAAACCTGAAAAAGTTGGTTTGTTAGATAATTATGCAGATAGGGGCGGCATACTTGAATGTTACGGATAGGAAGATTGGTCTCCTTAGATAACGCGTCTCTGCTATCGCGGTCAGGCTTTGGATTTTTCTGAAAGGAAGCCTCAAGTATCTGGGTTTTGGCAGCAGGGATCCGTTTTCTTGTGTTTGGTGTTGATGTCTCGGTTTTGGTTACATGAGGAAATGTTGTAGGTTTAATGTTTGGCATAGATGCAACAGTCTTGAGAATAGGTTTGGAGACATAGGAGAGACCATTGTCGGATGGGACCATGAATTGAGAATCCTGAGAGAGAGCCATGTTGTCGAGAACACCATGAAAATACTGCTGCTGCTGATGGTCTTGTTGAGGCTGATGAGGCTGCTGAGGATGTTGTGATTGTTGTTGTTGTGACTGCTGCTGTGGATCCAGTAGGCCAGGCTGGAAGAAAGAGGTAGAAGGCTGCTGGATAAACTGAGCAGAGCCAATATTATTGTTGGTGGTATCAATGACAGATGAGAATGGTGTCATGTAAGTAGAGGAGATATCCATATCCTGCGAGACATCCTGAAGGAACTCTAGCGAAGACCCAGAGTAGTAGAGATTGTTGTCAGAGCCGCTGATGGAAAATGGCTCTTGGTTTGACATGATGGATGCGATGGAATGCGACGAGAAGGAAAGTCTATTTATTTGTTTCTCTCCTTCTCTGTATAGCTTTTATGGGGGAAAGAGAAAAAAGACTAGAGGGTGGACTACTTTCAGAAAAGGCTTTCCAGTGACGGGGCCTGGAACAAACGAAACGAGTGTAAATGCTTTGAGAAGGTCGGTAGTGATCAAGTGCTGGGAGATGATTTGTTGGCGATATATAGAAGGATACAGCAATGAGGGATCAATCCATCTGCTGGTGCTGGCATGAATTGAGAATGGTTAGAGTGGTTTAAATTTACAATTTCAGTCTCTTCATAGAAACAGTTAAGGTGGAAGGATGTTTATGGTTTAGGAGAAGAATGGGGATGCAAGCAAAGAGAGGGAGGTTGGTGGAGGGCAGACAAATACAGAAAAATATGAATAGACAACAGCCGAACCGGTATTAAAACGAGAAGGGAGTCGGTTAAAAAAAAAAAATTTTGAGTGGGAAGCGGTGGATTCTTTTCGGAAAAAAATAAAAATAATAAATATTTAACAACAATAAATAAAAATTAAAAAAAAAAAAATTAAAACAAATAACAAAAATGCATCAATAGAAAGATAAAGAATTACAACCTGTCTTGTTCATTTTTATGAAATTTTCATAACCTTCTTAAAGGAGGTGGGTAAGCACCGACAGTGCTTGATGTTAGTTTTTCGACCCCTTTCCTCTTTCCTTTACGGGTCTTTCGGGTGCCGTTTGAGATCAGATAAACTGTGCTAATTTGTGCTAATTTACCATAACTTGTCATAATTCTTGTCTCTTAGTATGGCTTTTTTGTCTGTTTCTCCTGCAAAACATCTCGCAGCCTTAGTGTTCTTGTTTCATTGCAATAAATATTCTCTATATCGCGATCTTTTTGTCTACTTCCATTACCATGGCATGAAGATCATGCGATTCTCAGAAATGGCCTGTTTGGGTCAACTAGGCAAAGCCCTTTGCCAACGGCTGGTCTACCAGCACATGTTTATAGTTAGCAGACCAAACATGGGTTCTAGACTCTCAAATTCGCGGCCCCCTTTAATCTTAACGCGAAAACTGTAAATGCAGGTTTTCTAGACCAGCAAATGATGGTGACAGTATATCCTAAATATCGAAAGCATTGACTGAAAACTCTTTTATTTTTTTTTTATATATACTAAAGATCACCATATCATTGGGTACTGATGTAAGTCAAAAGTTCGGCTACCGAGATCGCCATGTTGAAGCACTGGTACCTTAATTTCGCTGGTTTCATCCTTGTTTTAGTTCTAAATTTTTCAGATAGTGATTTTTCTATTTAGCTGGGGTTTATGTCACCCTGAAATTTTATCCCCACTTAATATAATTTAAGACAGTTTATGAATTGATCTAGTGAAATGGATAGATGGATAGATGGATAGAAAATCGGTTTATTGTCTTAATATATAGGCATTACATAACAAAATATTCTGGTAGAATCTCTGTACTTTTTAGGGGTATTTTTATCGAATCCTTTGCTGGTAAAATGCAAAAAAAAAAACAAGAGTACAGACTGACAAGACAAGAGGTTTTACTACGTTTCACTGTCGACTAGAAATAAAAACGAATAAGTGGCATGCAAAGGGCTCTTAACCTTTAAAACTCAGAAATCATTAGCAAGTAAATAGAATGCATAGTATTGGCAGTTAGACCATATTAGTCGCTCTCATCAACAATTGAGATTTCTTAATCAAATTTCCTCATATTAGAGCTCATCCACCTAATAATTAGGCAAGGAGCTCTGATGTCTTGGTTGTCAAAGATCGTCCTTGACGCGTACAAGCCTGCTCAAGTCTTGCACTGATAGAATTACCAGCTAAACCATGAAATACATGCAGTTGATAATTCCATGGCCAACTGCATGTATTTCTGCTTTCATTTGCCAAACGGGCATCTCCATCTTGGATTTTAGAGCTTTTTGCCCTGATCTTTTTTGGACTTGGGTCTCTGCAGTTCACCTCAATCTTTTTATTGAGTCAGTCTCCATCGGATTAGGCACGCACCACACGTACCACCCTGCAGTAAACCGTTTGATGGTAGATCTCAGATTTTGATCTTCAGACCTGTCCAAAGCACAAATAGAATATCTATGCACCAATGTGAATAGAGCTACTCTAATGAATCACATATCACATGACAACTAAGACACTTCATAACGTGGCCTGGAAGTTTTATTCAGTGGTTTTGTTTAGAGCGCTTGTTTGTGTCCATTGGATTTTTGGGTGCTACTAGAAGTTTTGGCCTGAACTTTTGATCTTTGAGCTAAGAGAAGGATTTATGATAAATTGATCATTCATTATACTCGTCCCATATTTGGCAATCTCAAACACACAAAGGTTTTGGCTCAGAGATTTAAATTGTCAGACTATTTCTCTTTTTTGTTTTAAGAAAATAGTGATTGCATTTTTTTAGTCTTAGCCAAAGTTTTAATGTTCGTTTACATAAACAAACTAATATTTAGATTAGAACATTTCATCTTAGGACAGGCTTAGCTTGAAGCACAGCTTGATCATATGTCGTTCCTGATTATAGTGTAATCTCAATTCCGCACATGGTTATAAACTCAATTGTGTTAACTAGCAGATAAGTTAATCTTAACAGCTACAGACTCAAACGATTTCTAGCTTCTAGCAGAAACACATGATCGTGCTTTCTTTGGTTGAACATAATTTAAAATAATCGTAGGGATGCATGAAAAAAAGTGGCTGGACATGTATGGTAGGTTTTAATGATATTTCTATACGTCCCGGTATCGTTTAAAAAATCGTTTCTGTAAAATGTTGTGCAAAATAAATGGGTACAGAAATGCTGGTTTATGGCATTACCATCTGAAAGTCATATTACAAAACATAAAGACATCTAATATAAGCAATGGAAACACTTGATTGTTTAAAACTGTCTTATTTAGCCAGAGTTGACTTGCTTGTTTCATATCTAGCCGGTAAATAACAACCATTCAACACAATAAAATATTTTTGTGCAAAGAATAATCTTTATTTTCAGAAACAAGTATCTTCCTTGTGATACAGAGACACACATGGAACATGTATTACAAGTTTTAGTTCTCTATGACACTCATTTCCTCATAAATGTGTATCATAAGATTTTTTTTTTGGAATACATGGATTAGAGTATCGATATGGGTAAATTATAACCTGCATTGTTGTATGTTCAATGTGCATCAGAATGTTTCAACAAACCAAAAAAATAATTAGTGAGTAAAAAAGTAGGGCCCAACCGGGAATTGAACCCGGGACCTCTCGCAATCGTGCTTAGAAAACCCTAAGCGAGAATTATACCACTAAACCATCGGGCCTACTTTGATTTGTAAAGTTTTATAGTGTTATAGGACATTATTGAAAAATCCAATTCTTACTTTCTGCCTAATTAGGCAACACCCTTACCCTACTTAGATTTTCAAGACCGATCTGATGTAAGGGCAATAAATTGATTGACCATCTATCGATCCATTGTTTACTTTCATTTTAGTCATATAAGCTCTAATTATTAGCGAAATCAACAGACTTTTTGTAATCAGACTTCCCATTTTATTCATAACAAACTCCAAACATGAGGACAGGCTCTTATATTATTCTATTATTATGACCACAGGTCTTTGTATTCAACTCTCAAGATAGAAAATTAGTTTATTGTCCTTACATCAAATAGTTTCAAGTAAAGTATATAACAAAATAACATATATAGAAGACATGTGATTTCCAAGGCATTTGTTTCTATGAGACTGTCAAGGTAGTGGTCTCAGCGCGTGCTATTCAACTCTCAAGGCCCAGGGATTATGTCACGAGTTGTTTGTATTTTTAAACATGACTCGACCAACCCAAGACCAAAGAAGCAGCGCGTGGTGGGGGACCCCTTCCGGCCAGACCACCCCACGTAATATCATAATGTGGATTGTTGTTATTGTTTTTCGTGGCAAAGATACTGCTCAATTGCAGTGTCCTCGGATTCAAGGACCACCACCGCCACTAGTTCTACAGAAAAGAAAGAAAGAAAGAAAGAAAAGCCAGATCACAGCACTACTCGTGGCTATAGAGGTTATATTAAAAATTCATTATCATTATTAATAAATAAAAAGAAAACAAGGAAACAAAAACAAAATGCATGGGTAGGTGAGGTCGCCAGGACAATGAGTGATCCAGCTAGCAGGGGTAGCCATCAACAATAGAACAAAATTCTAATGAATACCAGTTACGCGTTTTGCTTTTGGGCAGTGACAAGACGGTCAATTCCAAGGCTTGCAACTTCAGCAGGCGGGGGCGTGATGCTTTTATCAATGCCAGCACTGTCAGCACTCTCGCTATCGCGTCTGCTGCGGCGACCGCCGCGCCGAGCAGTAGTGGCTGCGCCCTTGGGGGGAGAATTCTGGCGACGCGCGTAGCGACCATGCTGCGAGGACTTTGCCTGTGACTGCTGCGACTGCTTGTTGATACGCGCGTAGAAACACTTGCGGTAAAGTCGCTGGCCCACGTCAGTGTCCGCAGTTATGGCGGAGGACGAGGTGGCGGAAAAGGGCGACTTGTCTGAGGAAACAGAGGTTGAACGGCTTGTATTGGAATTCATTTTGATCTGGGAGAGGGAAGAGTGTGTGTATACTGGGAGTAGAAGGTTGTTGGTTGGCAGTGCAAAAACGAGGTGTAGGAAGATAGTAGTGAAATGTGATCTTGCTAATTGCAAATGTAAGAAATCTCGAGAAGAGCAGTGAAGTTAGAAGAAGAAGATGTACTTGGTAAGAAAAACAAAGAGGAGATGGTTTGAGAAAAATGGTGGATTTTAATGTTCGTCGTTAATTCTGTTTTTGGGTTTAAAGTGGGCACTCACCGCCCTTTTTTGGAAGCCATTTCGAATGATGTGTCCCTTGTTTCAAACCAAGATAAACACACACACATACAATTGAACTAATGAGGGTTTTCATAATTTCGACAATTTTGACTGTCTTGTTTACAATGTTTGAGTTCACAAAGTTATGCACTTTTTTGTTTGCATAACCGTACAGATTTATCCGATAAGCAAATTAATTAATAGTATGGCATAGTATGTAAAACGATATAAATAAGGAAAAAGTCACATGCGCGTTGTCTATTCAGATACAACTTCATTGGGGTTGGGCATCAATCTCACGTACGTGTTAAAACTGGCGGTATCAATGGCCTTTCTGCGGCCCTCAAGGTACTCCATCATTTCACTATACGTCTGCGGCATAACTCTGTAAAATTTGGGCTTGACATCTTCGGTGTTACCGGGGATTAACGACTTCTCGGCGTTGGCGGCAACAAAATACGAGTATGTGAACTGGCCAGTGTTTTGAGTTGTACCGTGCTTCAGATCGCGCACTGTCGAGTCAACACGCACCTGAATCAGAGTACCAGGAATAGAGTTCTGGTTGAAGTCATATTTACGCTCATTTTGTTTTTCGCCAGCCTCAGGGTTCAGCTTGCGATTGATGAACTCAGTGTAAACAACCGTCGCATTCAGGTACAAAACAGAGCCAACGGGGACAGGGTTGCGAAACGTAGTCGAGTCTAATGAGACAAAACGGGGAATATTGTGAGAGAACGCAGCAGCACATGAGTACGCGAGCTCAAAGGTCTGACGAAGCAAGTAGCCACCAAAGATCATGTAAGAATGACGGTTTCTGTATTGCGGCTGCATCATAGACGTCGAAAAGATACGGGTCTCTTGCATTAATTGTACCGAAACCTTATCAGTGGGATTCTCGGCGGGCAGGATCTCGCTTGCAGAAGTGACATCTGCGAAGGAAGAGGCCTTATCGGGATCAAGACGCTGTTGAAGCCACATCTTGTGCACAAGATTCGACTCCTCCTCCGATGGTGGAGTATGAATCAGGGCAGTTTTCATAGCCTCTTCACGCTTGTGTTTGTTGTACTGTTCCGCACGAACAAAGTCTGCACGTTCTTGGTCTGTGGTTGGGATAAGCTTGTTGATTGCAAATGACTTTTTGGTCTCAGGGTTTCTAGCAACAAAGGTGAAGTTGGCAGTAAGGAAGATATCCTCCTCCTTAATGTCTTCCTTGGTGAGCTTGGAGTCAACGGTGAGATCTCTGTTGTTAGTAGCAGCCTTGATAGTGATTTCCATTGACGAACGGCCAGTCCAGGTAACATTACCGGAGAGTGTGACATTGAGGTTGGCAATTGAATCGAGGCGCTTCTTCATGTAGATGCGGTCAACAGACGCTGTCACAATGACAGGCTGGGCGGGGTTACAGTGCTTGTAAGCAATGACTCCAGCCAGGGCGTCCAGATCCTGAAAGATCTGGCCAATACGGAGGCGGCCATATGCATTGATGTATGCATCGAGGAACCATTCGTCAGACTTGAACGGCAAAATCACGTAGGAAAATGAGTCCTTTGGAGAACGTTCAGCAACGTCAAGCGTGCCAACCTTGGTGTATGAATAAGACTCAAGGGGCAAATCATGAGGCGAAAGCTTGCCAGATTCAAGTTCGGCCTTGTGCTTGTTGATCCATTCGACCTTTTGCTTCTCGCGCGCACGCAGCGCGGTCAGCCAGGTGGTGTTGCGCCGCATGGGTGAAATAACAGATTGTGTGGCTAGAGGAGTGAAAACATGCTCCTTGGATGCATTCTTGATGATACTCGACGAGGCGAATCCACGCAGAGATTGTGATTGCCTTGCAATAAAGCGAGAAGATTTGTAGTAATTGAGCATAGTAGCAGGTATGATGGGGGGAGTGAACGATGTAGCGTTTGAGCAGAAGGCAAAAGGCTGGGAGTGAATATTTATATAAGCGTCAATGTTTGTTTGTTTCGGCCGAGGAAGAATTTGGGAGACTGTTGGGTCTATGGAAGTAAGGATCCGATTAGGGCTTGCGGTTTTTCTTTAGGTATTATAACAACAATCGTTTTCAAAGTGCCAAAAATAAATAGATAACTAAATGAAATGGAAAAAAAAAAATACCGAGATATCAACGATCTTTGACCGATCTTGATCAAGAGCATTTTTCCGTCCGATTTTTAGGCTGAAAGGGCTAGGTTCGGGATAAGACGGACCATGTAATTAAAGTTGCATCAAGGACAAATGCCGGAGATGATGAAAGATGCTGTTGAACTATTACCCACGAAAAAGCGCAGGATCAAAGAGAGTTAGTTATGACCCCTCGATGGCTTCTCGACTTGGATAAAGAAATAGTCATTGAGCACGAGGATCAGTAGAATTAATAAAAGAATAAAATAGGCCTCCAGGGGGTAGATGTAGAAACGAAAACATTCCAGTAACCCGGGCTCCCAAGTTTCTACAATTGTAAAGCAACCCGGCTTGATGTCGAAGATTTCTACGTTAAGAACCTTTTTTTTTTACCAGTTCTCGATATTAGTTCCGAGTAACGATAGCTGGCAAAGACCTTCAAACGTTGAGAACTTCAGACATTTTTGTCTGGACCCTGAAATCTGCAGAAATATGTGACCAGAAAACTTGGGAGATATTATCTATGCCTTTCTACCCACCCATCCCGTAACTGCTAGCCACACCAAACCCGCGAATTTGATCAAATTCTCGCTACATGCGCATTTTATCAACGTATTGTCGTAGGGTCTAAGAAAAATACCGCGCTGTTCTCTCGGGCTGCTCTTGCTGCATCAATTGAAGCCTCAGTTTCCTCTTGAGCTAGTTGTGGTGGCTCACAACCATATCTCTTATACTCTTTTACCAACCTTTTTTCTTTGGCTGCATCTGTTTTGGCCTTCCTGGTCACAATTGAGCGATTTGTATTACATATGGTTAACATACCAGCGTATCCAACCTCTTTGATCTGCCTCACAGCCTTAGGACGGTTAATATGTGATTGTGCGGCCCTAGTCCGCTTGATCGTCTCGTTGACCATACCTAATATATAACGATCCAATTATTATGGAGGATACACTCAAGATTTTGCTGGAGCTTCAATATACGGATTTCTACTTGTTTCGATACCTTTGCCTGGTTCCTCTGAAGGGCTTCGGTCGATTTCGGAGATGAATTCTCGACGCTAGACGATAAGAGGTTGGCTCCCGGTGATGGTGTGCGGGGCCGTAGTAACAAAGATCAGGTGCAGGGAGAACGGGTATATTATTCCATTCCCCATTAGATAGCTTACTTAGGACCTTACTACCATCAACTGGACAAATACTGTGTGATTTGAAAGATTCACGAATAATTCGCTGGTTAGAGGCCTTCGAATGTACGGGTCTGATCACCCGTAGAAATTCAGCCTTACCGCTCGGCTTTCCCGCCCAGTAAGAGACCTAATTATTCAGGCCGCGGAAGGGCTGTTTATAGCTCAGAAATAGCTTGTCATAAAATGGCTGGCAAAAAATTGTGACCAATGGGCTAAAAATTCTAAGGATAAAAATATTGTGGTCTTTGCATTTTTGTAACAATTAGAGGGTAAGGTGCGTGTCGTGGCAATCGAAGATTAGTATATGCTTTTTCGCCCCTATTGGTACGCTTGTGGGTAGCAGTAGCCTTGATAAACCTAGCAAACCGCTGGTTGGCTAATATATCAAACACCCAGTCATTTGGCGGGGTTCCAACCATGGCACTTGGTGATAGACTTTCGCCATAGTCGAATCAGCACTCAGGTGTTTTTAAATATGACCCCATCTGCCACCCATCGGCAACAATACACTCAAGCGCAGTAATGTTTTTCGCTTGTCTCGGTCTCAGCAAGATTAGAACAAGATCTCTTGCGATCCCTCCTACCAACAACATTCTCGTTTTTGTCCCTCGCGTGGCCGAAAGCCGCACGCATCAAAGTTATATACCAGCCGTGCAGGCACATCTTCAAACAGGTTCTTTTTAGCAGACCATACCAGTGGACCTACATCATTTGCCCAAATTCGCTTAGGTTCCTTTTTACGCTGCTTTATTGGACCGAGCTTTAGGTCTGGTGGGGCACGCTTAATAAAATAATATATCCGCATTTTGCTAACGGGCTGGTTAAGTTTCCCAGTGCGCGCGAGCAAGCGATATTCCCATGCCCCTATTAGCTTAAGGGTTGGTACCATACTCCAATTGTTCAATTGAACAACTCAGCGTATTAAAATTATTTCCTGGGTACTACTTAGTGTCTTTTTGACCGGTTTATTTGAAGATCTTGCGGTCAGGCCCTTTTTTTTGACGCGATTGTACAGAGTTAGTTGAAAAACACCATATTTACGCGCAATTTTAGAGATATTCGGGTTTTTTCTGCACACTCCACAGCTTCATAAATCTTAATTTGGCAATATTTGGCAATTTCAGGTATGATGGATGGAAAGTGTCTCTACGAAAGAGGTGGTTATGGGTGTTTTAATTAAATTAGACGTTTTTGGTGCCGTTGGCATTTACGGTGTGGGTTGGCAGAAAGCCACAGATAGTATTTAGTACATCGTGGTATTAAAATCAAGCACAAATTCATGTACAGAGTCACATGTTTCCCTTAGCACATGGAGATATTCATGGAAAATTAGGTGCCATCTAACATCTGAACTTATCGCGCGCGCTGACACCGCTACCTTGACAGTCTCATAGAGACAAATGTTTTTGAAATTTCATGTCTTCTTTGTATGCCATTTTGTTTTGTAAATTTGTTTGTAACCATTTGATGTAAGGACGATAAACTGATTATCTATCTATCTATGTACAGAGTCTTAGGCATAAGAGATATTTATGATAACAGTAAAGAAAAATTTTAATTTCAAGTTGATAATGAGTGTGAAAAAAAAACTCTAGAATTTGGCGACGGTGTAATCAAAGGTATTAGCGGCCGAATGCAATTGTTGCCGTAAGACTACTAGTCTCATGGCCAGTAACTATGCGGTTAGACGCAGCCAGTGACACGGTTCATACAATAAGTTGATATCCAAAGTGTTACTAAATTGAAATGTATTCCGTAGCCACATTGAAACTTGGAAATGAGCCAGGCTTTTGGCATCCGGAGGGTGCTGAAACCTTGATGTTTCTAGACATTTGTGATGCCTGTGGGTTGCGACGGCAAGCGATGGGCCAGCTGCATTGCACGGCAGCAACCATCCGCTGTCAAAGTGCAAAAAATTTCCCCCAGCATTGTAGGCACCAAATGAGACTTATTTTTAAAAGTGGAAAACCTTTGCATTTGTATACACTACAATCAAGCCGGCGGTGAAAAAACTTGTAAAAACAAAAAACCAGAATGGGCGTCGGTCAAGAGTTAGATCGTAAGACTTTTTTTTTTCTTCTTGGTTAACCTGCGGCCTACCGTATACCATGAAAGTAATTTTAATCTGCTGATAGTTGGTGCTAAAATGTTGAGCTTTAAGCGATCAGAGTACTTGTCGTGTGTTAATTCTAGACAACTATACTTGACACGTTGTGACTCAGCCCAAATAGCAACTTCCAACTACTAAAGACTCTTCTCTATGCCATTGTTATTTATTTATTTATTGAAATTGCAAGATACATAATATAATGCAGTACATTATTATTAACGATACATGTATGAGAAGTTCAGTATCCTTTCTAGAGAAAGGCTGCACAAGTTCTGAGTATTATAGCTCTAAGAAAAAAAAAAAGCTTAGTCCAGTGTCTAACTAGGGATTGGTGCCAACACCAGAAGACAGTTGATCATAAAATCTTTTTATTCTATGAGTTGGAGAGACCAAAAAAAGAAAAAAGAAAGAAAAAAAAAGTAATCCAAAAAAGAGATGAAATCATGAACGCATACAGAAAGCCACAATGGACCATTATATTCCGGTTCCTCCTCCAACCTTTTTGTTTATTGTTATTTTATTGAGTTTCAACAACCGCCAGTAGAAATTCTGCAGTCTGAAAGCAGAATAAAACGTTAAAACTAGTATCCAGGCCGCCAGCACACTTTTCAGTCGGGGTTTGAAGTGTTTTCTTGGGTTTTTTTTTAAATTTCTTTTTTTTTGGGGGGGGGGGGGGGGTTTTTTTGGTGTCAACAAGTTTGGCAGCTATCATGGCTCTGACAGTAGATCAATCCAATATGCGGATTCAGAGAGCTGCCCGCCGCCGCCATAATAGTTTTTATTTTTTTGATGAATATATTTAAACTATTTCAGTGGTTCCATGGCCACGGAGAAATTTCTTGGTTTACAAAGACGAGCTCTACTAGATACCAACTACTTAGCGGTCATAGCATACGTTTGGCGCACCAGCAGCTGGAGCCGAGATTTCCGAATACGAACTTACTCAGAAAGAAAAGCATTCTGTTCTACAGTTGAAAAAAGGTGAGACAAATCATGATTAAAAATACATCACCAACTGTCTCAAGCCGGGGACGTGCAGGAAGTAAGTTGTGATACTGAGGACGCGTTGTTGGGTACAGATGCAAGTCAGTGGCCCTAAACCCCCTTGTGGACTTTAAACTTGCAGGCTTGCTCATGGGAAGATATGATATAGTTGAGCTGATTAGGGACGATAAAATATTAGGTCTATCACGTTTTTTTTTTCTACCAGAGAAATGCCAATACCAATAACTTCATGAGGGTATGTTTGTAGTAGTTCTGGGATAAATCACTAACGTATGTACGCTTTCTATGGAGCTAAAACTATTGCGATATATGGACAGAATAGGATCATGATGATGACTTCCTTGACCTAGAGGCTGTTAGTTCAATTGGTAAAATCTTCTACGTGACTTGATTCAAATCATGCATGCTAGTATCTTGATTTTCCCTAATGGTTCAAAGTGTGCAAACCATCAATAACTTGAAAATAATTTTTTAATAGTAATTTTTTTTTTCTGTTGATATCGTTAGAAAAGCTATTGTTTTATTTTTATTTTTTAAACAACGTGAAATCAAAGCATCAAATTGTGCCATTATGCATTCTTATAATTCTGAACCAGCTCGCAGTGTACTGATGACGATCATTACAAAAAAGAACAGTATCAACTCTCAAAACCACACAATCGTTATCGTTTTCATGTGGTTGTTTTTACGTGAGTTTCACGGTTATCCTCCTCCTTGTTGGCATGTCTTATATTCCGCTGGTGCATGCCCCAGATTTCAGAGCCAACAGTAAAAACCCTCCCAATGTATGCAAAAGCGCCATGAACCAAAGCAAAACTCCTTGTTTTAGTAATGCGGTAAATCCGGTTTTGCAATTTCCCTGTATTTGGCAATAATGTCTCGTTTAAGACATTAAATCCCCAGGCACGCCTGTTGTTGACCCAGACCCAAGCAAGCTTAGCACCGGGTTTGCTGCTCTTTTTTTGGCCAATAAAGCACTGCCATTGAGATTGGATTTCACGTGATATGACATAAACATTTTTCCATTGTGCCTATGAAAAAAATAAAAAAAAACAGTCAAATTTTAAACTTTTTCTTCTCATTTGAACCGGGTCAAAGCAGCCCTAACCCCACTTGTTTTCAGATGATTTGTCATCGCATGTGTGAACTACACAGGACAACAATAAACCAATGAAAAAAGAAAAGTTAAACTTTTTTTTTTTTTTTGGCTTTTTCCTTAATTGAAATGGGCCTTCTTTCGGAGCAAAATTTTTGCTGAGTCTTTTTGCACCTGAAAAAAAAATCCCAAAAAGTCAGTGTTGCTGATATTATATAAATATTATTCCATTTCTTCTCATTTGTCAAACTTTTTTTTTTTTTTACTACTTTCTCCCTTCACCGTTATTCACCCTCGACACCCCCGTTTACCGTGATACCATGTCTCGCTTGAACGTTTCTCAGTTTATTGACAGTCTCAACTCGCTTGAGGATACCTTCGAGGAGTCTTATGATCTCCAGAACTCGTCAGCTCCTCTCCCACATACAATTCCGACTGCCCCGACGCATCAGGATGAAGACCTTTCCATCTTTGCCAACACCCATTTCTTTGATTTTGATATGGGCTGCGCGACCGACATTGCCGTCAACGTTGACGACCTGCTTATGCAGCAAGAAAAGCAGCTTCAGGCTGCCAACGACAGACAGGAAGTTAACTCTGTCATGAACAACAACAACACAAGCAATCCCTCACCCAGCAACTCATCAGTGTCCCCAACAGATTTTTCAAATCTGGGCCTGTATTTCAACCCACTAGAAAACCTGCAGCAATTCTCGCTTGCCAACGAGCTCCTTCCCACTGTCAACAACTTTGTTGAAGAGAGCAACGTTTCACCCACGAATAATGTCACTCCTCTACCTGCATCTACCATCCCCAACCCTCCCGCTACTACATTGAAGAGAAAGGCCAAGAGCGAAGCTTCGCCTCCGGCCCCAGTCATGTCTACTGCTGCGATTACCGCGGCGGCAGCTTCCAAGAAACGTAAGATGAGTAGTGTTGCGGCGACTCCCATTGACGGTGAGGCTGACCTCGACGATGATTCGCGCGTTGCATCTGAAGAGGACAAGCGCCGGAGAAATACGGCTGCATCTGCGCGCTTCAGAATCAAGAAGAAGATGCGCGAGCAGCAGATGGTGCGTACTGCAAAGGAGCTCCAAGAAAAGGTTGAGTCGCTGGAAACCAAGATTGTGCAGTTGGAGATGGAGAATCAGTGGTTAAAGGACCTGGTGGTGGCAAAGAACGACGCCCGCGACACGTCTGACATTCTGAGTCTGCGGAATCGTGTGCTAGGAAAGTCCGACTAGGCATCTCCCCAGGCGTCTAGCCCACAAACCTTTTAATGACTGATGATTTTTCCATTTTTGTTTTTATTTCTACATATACATATCTTTTTCATTTTTTTTTATATTTATGTTGACAGTTAATATCAATAGCCAGCAAGCTTGGCCTTGACACCGAAATGCAAGGGACGAGATTCCAAGTTTGACGTAGTTGCTGCGTCAACATGTGGTTGGTTTCAAAAAGTATAAATCCATTTCTCTGCCCAAAGGCATAAATACACGTTGGGCTGGCAGCGGAGCTTTGAGTAACTCCGTTTAATTATTATCAGTATTATTATTGATATTATTGATATTAATTTTTTTTTCCTACGTTATTTTGGTGCTAAAGAGAATAGACAGTTAATGCCGTTTTTATTAATTTTTTTTTTTTTTTTTGGCCTGTTTGGGGCTGTGGTTTTATTTTAGCCGCCATTATTATTTTGGCTTTTTTCTGCGTCATCCTCCGGAATCGCTCTTGTTATGTCAACTAGAATTTGGGCGAGGTTCGCCAGACCCACACAATTTGGGAGGTTTCAACTTTGACTGAACGAAGCCAATTCTTTATTTCTGTATTGATTCATGTGTTAAGTGCTGGCGTTGACGTCGAACCAAGCTGATCTATAGTTCACATACTTGTTGTTAGCGTTGGTGCTGACTCTTTCCCCCCCCCCCCCCCCCCCCCAAAGCGCCGATAATCGAATAAAAACGCCCAAATTGGGTGCTGTTAGTGCACTTGCTGCCGTCTTTTTTTTTTTTTTAAATTCTTTGTTCACAGTAATTGTGTCCTCATGGTCCAGGTGGTTTAAATTAACTTCAATGACGTTGAATCCATAGAGCTTCTACAAGATAAAATGAATAAATAAATAAATAAATAGAAATGAATTGGTAAAGCAAATTACGAAGATCGCATGCGCCCATTTTGGCAAGGACCCAGGTGCTGGCAGATCAGGTTTCAGTTGGCTGGTGATGGCTCTTGGCCAAGGTGCGTCGGTTGACGAATCCGACGGATACGATGAGACCTAATCCGGCCTAGTATGCTTTGTGCGTTGTACACATGTGCTCGTTCTCTTGCAGGGGCGACCTCTGCCAGGACAAGTGCCAGAAACGAGCCTCTTTGGGCTGTTCGGAGTTGGCCTTTCTTCTTCTTCTTACTGCCCATAGGCCTAGCACCGATAGATTCAGAGCAATGTGGGTTTTTGTCAGCAACGCATCAGTTATTATTTATTAAAAGCACAATCAAACTACGCATATCTTTTTTTTTTTTTTTTTTTTTTTTTTTTTCCCTGTGGAATTACTCTCTACATGGCCCGGATTAGCTGGCGGATTTTAAAACAATAGTCATCGTGGCTGAACCTGACTCGTGTCGGTGGCTCTACCCGTAGCAAGTTGCCCACCAGGGCGTAAGAAAAGATATAAATACAAAAGTTTACTACACAGCTGCCTAATCCATCCAAAATAAACAGAGAAAGAAGAGAAGAGAAACCTCGGCGTGGAACCCTGTATCCATCAGTACATTGCCTGTGACTTGATACTAGCGGTGATAGGTAGATACCACTGTGTCCATAATAGCGCTCGGTATAACTGCCCACAAGATGTCTTCACGGTGATTAAACTCGACGAGCTATTTTTTATTTTATTTTAATTTTTTTTTTTTTTTCCCGCAGCACACGGGCTGATGCATCGAGAAAGTCAGCGGCATAATCACCATCAGTCACTGTGATTTAGTTTTAATAAAGCGCAAAGTGTACTTTTTTTTTTTTTTTGTTGGTATCCCTTTGGAAATATCTGTATTACAAATCGACCAGATTGCTGGAAAGGCATCCTAAGGTCTTCTATCCATCTACCTACATACCCGGGGCACACAGATATCTTTTAGTCCGGGCTAAAAACAAGTCTTAGTCATGCCGACGGTAATTGTGCCTATATCTGGCAAGGTACTGTTGCCAGTCGATAAAAAAAAACTTTTTATACGAGGCCTTGTCAGGAGGGCAGGGAAACCTTCAGCTATCGATAGGTCTTCGATCCGATAAATCGAAAAAAGAATTAATAATAAAAATAATAATGGTAAAATAGAGACCAGACCAGCTGGCATCTGATTGGTTGGAAACAACCAGCTGGTAACTGACTCGGGAATGGAGATAAATAGTTTGAAATCCAAGTCTGTATGTCATTTCTGTTGTAACTATTTCATGTAAGGGCAGTACACTGATTATCCATCTACCTGACTCTGACCCAGATCAGGCCCCGTAAACTTAGAGAACCCCCCGGAAATGAGCGGGATAGATCAAGTTTTGTCAAGGAGGGTGGTTCAGAAATCAACTAATAATTGTTTTTTTTATTATTGATTTTTAGACAACTTGGAAACTGCTACTTTTTGTATTTCTAAACAATATCTCACGGAGTCTATAGCCAAAAAAAAATAAAAATAAACTGATTATCTATGTATCCACGAGACTCTCCAGTCACGGAGACTACGTCTATCTAAGGGCGGTTTTCTGGAGTCGTGTGGTGAAATTTTTTAGACAAACCCGTGGCAATGATGGACATGAAGAATCTGCCTTCATATCGGAGCGGGGATTCCGAACTTATAATGCCAGTAGAAAAGAAAAAAAGATTAGCAGCCCTCATCGCGTACCTAACTTCAAAGACTATTTCAGTTGAAACGGCTGTACTTTGTATAGGGCCCTCTTATCCTTTCATTCTTTTTCCGTGTTTCCATTTGGACCTGCTAGTTGTGATACTCCCGATAAAACCCATTGGCATAAACCGAGCCATGTCATATAATAAACAATTTCAATCAAGAAAATGAAAAAAAAAAAAAAAAAAAAAAAAAAAAAAAAAAAAAAATTTGACAGAAAATAAAGCTAAAGTCGACTATGGGCACACTAATTCTCTAATGTATATCAATAATATTAGTTATGTATCATATTTACGGCAGAAAAGTTTCGTGCCTTTTTCTTTTTTAATTTTTTTTTTCAGCACCCAGGCAAGCTACTCCTCGGTTTCCACAGGAGCCTGGTCGCCCTTGGCCGCAGCAGCATCCGCCTGGGCCTGCTTAACCTCCTTGCGGGACACATGCTCACCAGCATCTTCAACCTTTTCTTCGCTGACCGCAGCAAGAGCAGCAGCAGCAGCGGGGGCAGCAGCAACACCAGACGGCTTGGCGGTTTCGCCCTCGTCTGAGGGCTTAGTGCTGCCATGGTGCCGCCGTCTGCGCTTCTTGCCGGCTGTCGCTTCTCCCTCCTGCTTTGCATCACTCACGGCCTTGCGGGCCATCGTCGTGGGTGTCTTCTTCTTCTTGATACTCAGTGGGTTGGGCTGCTTCGGGCCTTTCCGCTTCTTCACCGTGGGCTTGTCGCCTTCCGCCTCGCTGCCCTCGCTGTCGCTGTCAGAGCCGTCCTCAGTCGTTTTGCGCTTTTTGCTGGCCGTGACAACCTCGTTCAGCCCGCCGACAAGCTTTCCGCGCTCAATCAGCTCGCGCGCGCGCTCCGTCACGCTGGACATGGGCTCCATGATCATGACACTGCGATTGACGTAGAGCAGCGGCACCGCCGGCACGCGCCGCAGGCGCTGGCGCAGCTTATCCTTTTGCGTGGCCACCACGTAGCGATGCTTATTCTGGCCGTCGACGACCACCACGTCCCACAGACAGTCGTGTGGTTTCTTGACGCCCTTGTCCTCCTGGGTCGGGTCTCGGTGGCCGCAGCGCCGGCGCTCAAACCGCTTGGCCAGCGTGATGGCGTCTTCGTTCTTGCTGCGATAGAGCGCCTCCATGCAGCACTGCGTGATCATCGGCTTCACGGGCGCCTGGATTGTGCGCTCGAGCGCGGCGCTAAGATTGAGCTTGATGCGCGATGACTCAAGCACAAGCTCGTCGTCCACGAGCACCTGGTAGGGCTCGCGGAACTTGAAATTGTACTTGTAGTAAGCCATCTGCTTACGGTAGGCCTTGGCGCGCTTTTGTCTCATTGCTCTTTTCTTGTTTGTCTGGGTGTGGGCTTCGTAACTTGATAATGTACAGTGAGGAAAGGGCAAAAGGATATTTGGGACATAAAAAATTTTTGGTGCTTCGGTGATTTGCAAGCTCCCAATGTGAGGAGGTTAGGGCTCTCAGCCGTGCCTAACGGGATCATCACCATGCTCAAACCGCGCTTTCTAGCTAGAGAAACTGGTAGTCCTAGAACCCGCAATGTGCGTAGAGGAAGTACTAAAAGAAAATACTGTATAGCAAAGTGCAATATATACATTTTCATTGGTATTGTTGAAGGTTTATAGCTTTGCCTTTAAAAATAGATTGCATGGATCTGGTCAGACTCAAAGCTCCAAACGATAAAATCCCTTAAGATATTTTATTTGTTTTTTTTATTTTTTTATTTTTCTTCTTCTTCTTCCACCATCTATGGACCCCAGTTGCCTTTTGAACATCTCCTCCATTGACCATGTTTAAATCTCCAACTACGTCTTTATTCCGGTCTCTTGTTAGCAGCAGCGGCTTCAGCCGGAGAGCCTCCCTGGGCTGCTTTTTCTCGACGCTACGCCGGACCCCCGGAATTTACTTCCACGAGTCCCCCACGGGCGCGACCTGGCACACCATCTCGCTGTCCAAGGACCCTGAGGCCCTGCCCCTGGGCTACACGGCCCACATGCCGACGTCGCCCGAGTTTGTCCCTATGGTTTCCAGCGAGGGCTCCGCCGGCTTTGACGACGCCCCCAGCTCCGGTAGCAACGACTCTGCGCCCAAGATCCCCAAGCCGATAAAATTCGAGCACAACCCGGCGTTTACCAAAAAGATTTTGGAGCGAGTCATGCTTGCCAATTTACACAAGGACCCAACTTACAACTCGCTGGCCGAAGCTGAGAGCTTTCGTGGGGGCGTCACTTTGCACATTTACGATTTCAGGAACCCGCCGCCCTATGGCCGCATCCCCGATGTTGATGATATTATTGGTATGGTCCGGATCCGCGCGCCGGACCATAACAAGGGCATCTCGTCCATTGTGCCCAATTCGTTTGAGTACAACCCCATGTACCGGCCCCTCACAATGAATGGGTTTATTGACGTGGGTGATTACCTCAACAAGAAGCTCGTGGAAGAGTGCGAGAAATAATCGTCAACAAAAAAGCGTCCAACCCCAGTGATTATGGATTTATATATATATATATATTTCCTTTAATTTGTACATAAATATTTAAAAACTGAGCATCAACTTTGAACCACCCTCCCCCAGACACGATGGAGTTTTATCCAATTGTTTTTGTTTTTCTTCATTGAAAACGCTGTAGCTTCAAAAGAATGAAACATAAATATACTTGATATAGCTGAATCAGGATAGAAAATTGAGCAACAATAGCAAACATGGGCTCTACACCAATTCTTGTTTTTTTTTTTTTTTTACAAGAAATCCCGGTGAGCATTGAGTAAAGTTGCATCACCCACCTTTTGACTTTGTAAAACATGCACCAGCCCCATGGTATAGTTTGCTACCCGCGCCAAATCGGGCTCGGCGGGTTGGTTGAGTGAAACCATAATTTTGGAAATGACTTCCTCGGCGAGTTTTTGTCGTTCGCGCTCAGACAGTAAAAATGCCACGCTTGAGTCCTGTCGGGGGTCCTCGTAGACCAATAGCGAGAAGCACTGTGCCAGCCGGTCCTGGACCTCGGGTCTGCTGTCGTTTTTGTAGGTGTCGCGCAGCTTTTGGCCAAACTGCACCAACTCTGTATATGCGGCATCCTTCTTGCCTGGCGAATCCAGAGTGCCATCATTTGATAAAGAGTCGTCAATGCGGCCTGGAATCGTAGCCCGAACCAGCTCGATAAATTTACAGCACTGTAGCTTGAGCATAATGATACCATCATTTTCTTCCAGAATCTTGGGGTAGTGTTCCTTCAGTAGCGAAATGGCTGCATCAATCTTTCCTACAGTTATAAGCGTTCGAATCGACTGCCGACTCTCAAACACTCGCAGCTTTGACTCCCAGGTTGTATCTTCAGGTACCGTCTGTGGAGCTTCTCGATTGATTGTCTGCTGCTGCTTCTTCGTCTCCTCATCAAAAAACTTGTAAGTTTGAGTGTATCCCAAGTATGAAAAGTAGCTCAGGAGCAATTGCTTCATAAAGTCGGGTACATTGCGATCGTTATCACCCCAGAATGAGCGCTGTGGAAGGCCGTCGGTCTTTCTGATCTCATTAAACAGCTGTCTTTTCTTGTTTCGTACATGCTGGTCGATATCATAGACAAACCGCTGGCCGCCAAAGTTGGTTCTGAAACTGAGACAAGATTTAAATCCCACGCAAGGGTAGAGAAGCTCACAGTATTGAGGCTCTAGTACGTCCAAGGCATAGCTACTCGACTTTGTCAAGTTTGTTCCTAGGAGTAGTCCATTCTTTGTGAAAAACATGGTATTTGTGCTGAAATCAAACCCACAGCCAATAGTGTCATGCATACCAAAGGGAGGTCCGAATTGTTGATTATGGCCTGGGTTGGAAGCAGTGCGGCCGTCATCGGAGTGGTATCCCCAAGAAAACTGATCGAGTCCAGGAAGTCTAGTCAATACTGTCTTAGAATGACAAAAGCCAACGCCAATAACGGTTTCACGTAGACAATGGTCAAAAGTGACCTCATAGTAGTAAATCCCACACAATTGAGGAATGGGGACGTTGCCCCGAAGCCAGCTGAATTCTTTACTGCTCTCATTCACATTCAAATCAGTTCTAACTTCAACTCCTTTACTTCCATGAAGAGTGGTGACTATTGTGTTGCTATCACGTTTGGTCCATGTTCGTGGAATCTCTGGGACTGGCTGATTGACGTCTACGGGTCGTGAACCAGTCCCGTATCTTTGAAAGTTGCCTAACCCTGAGCGGAATCTAATTTGATTTGGTGACTGGTAAATGGCAGTATCGTCTCCGTCCTCGTCATCATCCTCGTCATCAACCTCGTCGTCGTCCTCGTCGTCATCGTCATTGTTGTTTTCATAGTCAATGTCGTCATCATCAGTATCAAGGTTGTAATTGAGTGGACAAGGGACACTAGAGGTTGGGGTATCTGCTCGACTGCCCAAAACTGAATGAGCCAGAATGTCAGCCTGCGATGTTAACAAACCTTCATCTCTAAACCCAGGAAGTGTAGAAGGGGTGGGGACTGATAAGGCCGTGCCACTGAAATTGGAAACATTGGATATACTGTTTGGCAAGTTGGACTGGGGATTACGCAGCCCAGGAACTAGCTCCGAGTAGGGCACAGTGGAGGCTGGAACAGTTCTTTTGCCAATTGAGTTGTCATCAGAACCTGGGTTTGTGGCAACGTCTTGTGCAGCCGCCAGTCTATTAAATATGCGCTTAGTTGGGGTACGCCCGTTGCCCTGGTAGGGTAAGGATGAGTGATTGGCGCTTGAAGACGAGTCAAGGCCCGCCTTACGAAGAGAAATACGTTCGCCGTATGCGGTTAAAGAAAGGTACGTCGGTATAGAATCCATCAGGGTATGTTGGTGTCTAACTGATACAAAATGTGAGGTTTCGGTTGCGAGACTTGGAAGAAAAAGCGGATGTCAAAGAGGTTCAAATTGGTGGTTTGCAAGGATATATAATAAAAAAACAAGAATGTAAATTAAGAACAAAAAAAAAACCTGATTAAAAAGAACTGAGCAAAAAATTCCTCAAGCAATTTCGTTTCAGTCGTGAATAGAAGAGAAAGAGGAGCATTGACAATTGAACATAAAGGGTTTTGAAGTTCTCAGTTTGAACATTATGGACATAGGAAATAAAGGCATAGAGAACACTCAACTGATGGGCTGAGCATAAACCTAACCCCTACAGAAATTAAACAAAAGACTTGAGAAAATACATTTATATCAAGTTCTATGTTTCTTTTTTTTTTCAAACTCCGTTGAGGATTTTATTAATGAAGTCTTTAGGCAGCTTCGGGATCATTAAATAAACACAAACATAAAAATAACAAACCAAAATAAATAACTAAACGATTCGTAACTGAAAAAGATGCAGTTGATGCAAATTTATATATACAGAGTCAAAATCTGAGCAATACGCTTAGTATCTGTAGATCTCAGACTTGTAAGGACCCTCAATGGCGACACCAAGGTACTCAGACTGCTTGTCAGAAAGCTTGGAGAGTCTGACACCAAGGTGAGAAAGATGGAGACGGGCGACGGTCTCATCAAGAATCTTGGGGAGAACGTGGACACCAACGTCGAAGGGACCAGACTTGGCGAACTCAACGTACTCGCTTCTGAACTTCTCGTCCTTGGCCTTGTAAAGAGCGATCTGAGCAAGAACCTGGTTGGTGAAAGAGCAGGACATGACGAAAGAAGAGTGACCAGTGGCACAGCCAAGGTTGACAAGACGACCCTCAGCGAGGAGGATGATGTGTCTGCCGTTCTCCAAAAGGTAACGGTCAACCTGGGGCTTAATGTTGACAACGGACTTGGCAGAGGCCTTCAACCAAGCAACGTCAATCTCAATGTCAAAGTGACCAATGTTGCAGACAATAGCATCGTTGGGCATGACAGAGAAATGCTCACCAGTGATGATATCACGGCAACCGGTGGTGGTGACAAAGATCTGACCGACCTGGGCAGCCTCCTCCATGGGGAGAACCTGGTAACCAGAGACAGCAGCCTGGAGAGCGTTGATGGGATCAATCTCAGTGACAAGGACACGAGCACCCATGCTCTGGAGAGCAAGAGCACAACCCTTACCGACATCACCGAATCCGGCAACAACGGCGGTCTTACCGGCAATCATAACATCGGTGGCACGCTTGATACCATCGACAAGAGACTCACGGCAGCCGTAAAGGTTATCGAACTTGGACTTGGTAACGGAATCGTTAACGTTAATGGCAGGGACCTTAAGCTTGCCCTCCTTGAGCATGCGGTAAAGGTGATGGACACCAGTGGTGGTCTCCTCGGAAAGACCGTAACAGTCCTCCAAAAGCTCGGGGTGCTTCTCGTGGACGAGAGTGGTAAGATCACCACCATCATCGAGGATAAGGTTGAGCTTCTTGCCATCCTTGAAAGCGTTGAGCTGCTGCTCAATGCACCAAATGTACTCCTCCTCGGTCTCACCCTTCCAGGCGAAGACAGGGACGCCAGCAGCGGCAATAGCAGCGGCAGCGTGGTCCTGGGTGGAGAAAATGTTGCAGGAAGACCAGGTAACCTCAGCACCGAGAGCAACGAGGGTCTCAATGAGGACGGCAGTCTGGATGGTCATGTGGAGACAACCAGCAATGCGGGCACCAGCCAGGGGCTGCTCAGCAGCGTACTTGGCACGGGTCTGCATCAAACCGGGCATCTCGTTCTCGGCGAGCTCGATTTCCTTTCTACCGAAGGCAGCAAGACCGATATCAGCAACTTTGTAGTTAATGGCGCTCATTTTTAATGTATAGGAGGTTAATATGTGATAATCCAATGGGTGAATTGTAGGGAAAAGAAGAAGAAGAAGAAGAAAAGAAGAAAAGGAGAAACTAGGAAATTGATGAAGATTTATATAAAAAAATTTTTCTTTTTTTCTTTTTTTTTTTTTTTTTTTTTAAACTTTTTTATGTGAAAAATTTTGGTAATGCAAGGTAAGGGTTGTATGACAAGTAGTTGGGTAGGAACATGAATTTTCTTTTCGAACAAGTTGGGATACGATTTTAGCGAGAAACGAAAAGAAGAAAATCGCCTGAAATCCAACAATTTTGAAAACGTGAAAAAAGGGTCTTTGAGACAATAAAAAATAATGATAAAAAATACATTAAAAGCTACAGCAAGGCTAGAAAAGAACACGTACAGGCATCGAAAGTATAGCAAGAGCAACAGTATAATGAACAGAATGACATCCCGAGAACTGAGGTTTGCTCAGGTTATCTCAGTAATTGCTTTGCCAACATGTGGTTATTGAGGAAAAAAAAAAATTTTTTTTAAACAAATTATAAGGCATTGGCATTAGTGCTTCGAAGTATCAATTGGCCAACATCACCAACAACTTGGACTGATGTGCCATGTCTATGCAAGGTCTACGTATCTTTGGGTATTCCTAGATTATCACCCAACAGTTCTCAATTGTCTCTGGTTCCTATGACTGATGGAGGCTGATATTTTATTGGCATGTGAAAATTGGCGATGACCAAGGAAGAAAAAAAAAAAAAAAAAAAAAAAAAAAAAAAAAAAAAAAAAGCAATAATTGAATACTAAGGCCTCTCCTCCTATCGTTGCCCTTTTTACTTCCAAAGGGGCTGCAAATGTTCACGTATCTTAAGCAACAAACCCACTGGTTAGGTCAACAAGATAATGAACTTTTTTTTTTGGCAAAATGGTCGACTGTTGTTGCAAATGCTTGAGAGAAAGAACATGTAAAAACCCTAGCAATATATCTTGAGCACTCCCCATGGTTTGCCCCCACGTTGTTCAATTTTACGGCCCTTTTCTTTTATTTCTCGGGTACTTTGTACCTGAACTGTTACCATTTGATGACTGGTACATTATCAACCCGGGTTGCTTTGTCATTTTATTATTATCAATTGCTATATCAGTACTCTATTCTTCATGTGTTTTGTAGTTTATTATAATCGCATGTTTAGACATCGGGACTCGGAAAAGGAAAAGACTGGTCGTAATTTTCAAACGCGGGTTTACTATTACTATAGACAATCATGTATCAAATATTACTGGGCTCTATATTCATTTTATATCCTGATAAACAGGACTAATATTTATTACCCTCAGGGCCCTTAATAAACCAAATCTCACATGTCCCAATTGTTGGAAGTTTTAAACCCACGTTTTGTTTGTTGACACTCTGACGACTTTACCTTATTGATATCTACATGAGATTATCTTAATCAGATCAGCTTATAATTACCAATATGAAGTCATGGTATTCTTTTCAGGTAGATTTGACAACCAAGTCATTGATCTTTAATTTGTGGGTTTGATAATTATTCTTTTAAAACCAATAAAACATTAAAAATACATATATACATTTAATCTAAACTAGTTTTAACCTTTTGGATTGGCGTCATTACCACCCTCTTCAAAACTTTCATCCTCCTATTGTTTCTCCTGCTTTTTCCTTTTCTTCTTCGAATTCATTCTTCTTCTGATTGTTTTCTTTCTTTTTTAATTAGCCCCAAGACTGATCCCATTCTTTATAGATTCAAGGCTTTTCTACTTGCAGGCTCGCAATTGACTTCAGTATTGTTGACTGTAGCCTTTGTAGCATTAGTCTTGAGGATTGGTTTCTTCGATTGAATTTTCCAGTTCCTCATAGACTTCGACATCCTCACCAAAAGACGCATCTTCCGGTTCTTCTTTATACTGATTTCTCTCGCGCTCCATTCTAATCTGCGCTATCAAGATATCATCGGCTCTGGCCTTTAAACTACTCAAGTACTGAGCAGCTTCCTTAGCAAGGATATTGGCGGTTTCTTGTGCCTGTCTTAAAACAATGTTGATATCCTCCATGGGAATGTCAAATTCAATGAGATCCTGTCTAGTTTGAACCAAATGTTCCTTAAGCAGATGGAATTCCTTCCAATCACTCCACTTTGGATTTCTTTGGTTAGAAGAAGGAGCGCTTGAGTCGTCATTGTTGTCAGCAACCATCTTGCGGCCAATCTCCTGCAGCGCGACTTCAGAAAATTCATCCAGCACATCGATAGTAGCAGATCGAACTTCTTCAGTTTTGTTGAGAGCAAGTTCGGCAAAATGCTGGGAATACTCTCTAACAGCTAAGGCGGCATTTCTAACCTTTTCAGCATGCTCCTTAAAAATCGACTGAACAGAACTGGGGGTCCAGTAAAAGTCAATGTCCTCTAGTTCGATCTCCTTATCATTGTATAAAGCCAGAGTCCGTTCCATGTCCTTGACAAGTTTTGTCAATTGATTCAAGCCAGCCTTTTGCGCCTTTTGCAGTTCTTGCAAAAGCTTGGTGAATTTGGGGTTACTTCCAACAATTAAGGTCTCCTTTAGCTTGGTGATATCGGTTTGAAACGTGTCAAATGCATCTTTAGTTGTCTTGTTGACAACCTTTTTCCAGTTAGAAAGCTCAGACGAAATACTGCTGGCTCGGCGTCTAGCACGCTTTTTGTCTAATGGAGCTTGTGCCCGCACATCTTTGTTGAACTCATTAGGGCTAGATTTGGCATTAACTTTTTCATAAACCAAGTCAGCCGCGCGGTCATTTGAAGAAGGCTCAATAGTAGAGGATTCAGTTGAACCAAGAGTGGCGGTAGTGCTGGCGCTGTTAGTACCGATACTGCTACTAGGGGTGCTATTAGCATTACTGCTAATAGCCTGCGATTCTAATGTTCCAGTAGACTCTGATGGTGTAGCCGATCCAGAAGCAGAACTAGCCACAGTCTCACCTTCTGACGCAGAGCCCAAGTGGGTCGCACTGTATGTGGGCTGAGAAACTAAGGTTTTTTCAGGTGCAACTGTCGTAGGAACGTTAACCTCAGTATCTTGGAAAATGCGGTCAATGATCTTGTTTACCTGAGGCTCTACGCTAGACTCGTAAACTGCTGATATTTTGGGAGTAATAAAAGTAATTATCCACCTGAACACAAGTCTCACGTAGTTGTAAATTGTTCTCGATACTAGACTGACATACTTGTAGACCTTTGGAAAGATGTGAACCTGGGCACTAGCGATGACCTTGTTGATGTAAACGGCTACAGTTTTGTAGATGGGAGTAATAACTTTGGCGTTAAGTTTCGAAAACTGCTGGTACGTGGACTGTGAAAAAGGCACAACGTAATGAGACGTGAAATGCGAAACCTTGTCAGTGTATGGGGTAATTAATGCCAGATATTGTGAGTTAATTCTCTCCAGTAAAGGCTGAACATGTGCTTTTACTCTGTCCGCATTCTTTATCACAAGCGGGTGAGCGTGACTAAAGTAGAGGTCTGATCCCTTATTGACCACGGGAGAGACCGAGACGTGGTAAAGAGATTGTGCTTTTTCCACGTAGGGATGAGCAAGCTCGAGATATGGAGCAGCATAGCGCTCATAATGAGGTGAAAAGTAAGGGCTCAGGTAATTAACAGAGCTGTCCAAAGTGTGGCATAGTCGTGGGGAGGTTGAGTCGAGCTGAGAACCTGGAGGACATCTCCATATCGCAAGATATATCACGTAGTAAACAAAGAGTCGTGCGGAAAGTGATAGAAAGACTTGAAGTGGCGTTCTTCTTGACTTGGACTTTCTGGAGGCCTTTAGTTTCATTATGAGAAAATGTGGTAATCGGGATTACTTGTGTGTTATACGATATATCTGGTTTAAGGGAAGATCCATAAACTAGTCAGTAGCTATTGCGTGTAGTTTCGACGTTATTAATAGTATCGAAATAAAGATAAAGAAAAAAATATCTCTTTTTTGGATAATTTCCGAGTGGTGATGGTGATGCAGGTATAGTCTGTAAAGTAGGTGGTGAAAAATAGCTGATTTTAAGCCCAAGTGCTTATGAGGAGTTGATATTCAGCAGAGGTGTTAGAAAGTTTCAGAACCACGAAGGCGGCGGTTTTTAATTTTTTTTTTCAGCTTTTTTTTAAGGTTTGTTCCCTTCAAATTTAACTGATTACGTAAAGATATGTAATCAGGTTGTCATCACCTGAATTATAGTGTTTAGCACATGAGATTTGGGCTTTTTACCTACCCGTAATTTTATGTTTAGAAAAAAAAGAGCCCTAACCTCTTTGGCAAATTTTAGCCTACATCGCCCGATTCCAGACGGGGGATTTTTAGGAAGCATCACCAGTGTGTAGTTACGGGGAGAAAGGCACATCAATTGCTCTTGAGAAGTAAGATAATCATATATATATATATATACATACTGGCAAAAAAAAAAAAAAAAAGAAACGATAATAAAAAATCATTCAATGTTGAATGGACAGGGTAAAAGAAGAGTTGATTTCTATAGTGTATAATTTATATGTATAATTTATATGTTATTACTATTTGTTGTTGTTGTTGTTGTTGTTGTTGTTGTTGTTGTTGTTGTTGTTGTTGTTGTTGTTGTTGTTGCCATTGTTTTCTATACGTGTATGTATTTTTTACAGTCAAAAACCACAACGAATGTTTTGCTCTGTGTGTGTGTTTTTTATTATTTTTTTTATTTTTTTTATTTATTTTTTTTTTTTTGTCTTTTTTCAACACACCAAATTTTCTTTACATTTTTCCTTTTCTTCCTCCTTCTTTCTACTTTGCTTACCCTTTTTCTTGTACCTTCTTCTTCTTATTTTCCTCTTTTCTAATCCTTCATCTCTTCTAAATTAGCATTCGAAGAGACTCGCACTTGTATAAGAGGCTCTTTGTGTTCACAACCTTCTGGCATTTTGCAAAACTAGCCCCCAATTATCTGTTGTTGGTGGCCCACCTTGTAGCTCTAAAATTAGTCAAAGGCAGATTTTACATATAAAAGTACAAATCTGTCCACCCACCACCACTACCACCACTACCACCCCCAACCTTGAGTTGTACCAGCAACCCTAGTTACCTTTCGATTCTGGTTTAATCAATTACACTCACGACCTAAGATCTTTTTTTTCTTTTCAATCTATTCTTTGCAAATTTTCCAAATCCACTCTATATCCTGCTCTATCCCACACATACACACAATACAACATCATGGCATTCTGGAGGATTGGAAATGGTTTTAGCACCACTTCAGCCATAGACAAGCTGCTAGATAAAGAGGATCACACTTTGATCGACATTCTCGAGGAACCGGATATCCTCACCGAGCTCTCAACACCCAATACTAGACTTGTCGAGTATTTGAGAGAGCCCGAGATTATGCATCAGCTCGTCGGGTTAGTCACCGACTTGAGTCTGGCCCCTCACAATGATTTAACTTCAGAGGAAACTACAGACGTCTCGAAACCTGAATCTGATACACCACCAAAAGAAGCGATCAGTATAGTATCTTCTCTGAAGTCGACAGACACCAACTTAGATAATAACGAAAACAACGATAATTATGATGACACTACCAAGCCTGAACCGACTAGTCAGGATAATGATTCTAATGAAAACGATAATGTAACGACTCTTGATGAAAGCTCTAGCTTATCTCACCCTAATTTAGAGGACGAATACGGTGACAACGACGGCTCCTACTTTGATGAGGACTCTCGCCATCTTTTTGCTGATATTGCTTGCGAAATTCTCTCTGCTGATATTTGGTCTATAACGGAAGCATTAATGGAAAGCACTACTTTTATCGAAGAAATTTGGAGCATTCTCGACTACCCTGCTCCTCTCAGTCTTGCTCACTCTTCTCATTTCACCAAGATTAATGAACATTTGCTGGACAAAAAGACTGAAGAACTCACTGCCTTCATTAAATCGCAAGAAAACTTTGTTGCTAGGTTTATGAGGCATATTGATAACCCCCCAGTAATGGACTTTTTGCTCAAGGTTATCTCTTCCGATAAACCTGACAATCCCACGGGAACCATTGAGTTTCTCCAAAAGCAAAAGCTCATCCCGTCCTTAATTTCATTTTTGGGTCCTGACTATACATCCTCTGTTCATTCAGCTGCTGGTGATTTTTTGAAAGCATTTGTAACAATTTCAGCCAACTCCAACTCCGACAACACTACCATTGGTCCTAATGAGCTTTCTAGAGAATTGGTTAGTGAACCTTGTGTCAATGAACTAGTTCGTCTGATGCTTTTTGGTGGCTCTGGTCTTTCTACTGGTGTAGGTGTTGTCATTGAAATCATTAGAAAAAACAACTCTGACTATGATTTTGTTCCTGTTTTGTACATAACTATTGAGTCCCACCCACCCACTCCTAGAGACCCCATTTACCTAGGAACTTTAGTTAAGATATTTTCTGATAATATCCCCAAGTTTAATGAAATGCTTACCAGAAAGCATAACGAGATTTTAAAGACGCCATTTGGTCAGATTGAACCCCTTGGATTTGAGCGTTTTAAGATCTGCGAGTTGGTTGCTGAGTTGCTGCACTGTAGTAACATGGTTCTGCTCAATGACGAAAAGGGTGAGTCTATCGTCAAGGCTAGGGATGAAGAGCGCATTAGAGTGCAAAAAGAGATTGATGAAAATGCTGAAGCTGTCTCTGAGAATGCCGATGCTGATGTTAGCGAAGCCGATCCTGAGAATATTGACGCTCCTGAATCTGCTGCTGTCGTGGAAGATCCTGTCCCGGTCACTGATTCTTTGGCGACTCCTACTTCTGAGGATATTACCAATGCTATGGAAGCTTCTGAATCCTGTGATACTTTGGATACTCCTGATGCCAACAAATCCGATGAGACTAGCGAAGCTGATGCCGATGTCAGTGGAGGTTCAGTTGAGCCTCTCGCCACTGATATGGGCAGCCTTTCTTTGGAAAAGCCTGCTGAAGGCGAAGCAACTGAAAATGAAGGCGTCCCTACTGAAGAATCCTTCAGAGTGAACCCTGTCATTGGTGACAAGTTTAAGATTGCTTTGGCTGATAATCAAGTTGTCATTCATATTTTGAACATGTTTTTCCAGTTCCCTTGGAATAACTTTTTGCATAATGTTGTTTTTGATATTGTCCAGCAAATCTTTAATGGACCCATGACTCAAGGCTACAATCGGTATCTTGCTATTGATTTGTTCAAGACTGGCCAGTTGACCCATTTGATTTGTAAAGGCCAGACTGACTGTGCTGAGTATCAGAAGACCCACAAATGCCGTCTTGGGTACATGGGCCATTTGACTCTTATTTCTGAAGAGGTTGTCAAGTTTACCAGTACCTACCCTCCTGAGACTGTTAGCCCTATTGTCGAGGAAGCTGTGCAAGATAGCGAATGGGTGTTTTACGTCACTGACACTTTGACTAAATCAAGAGAGCAGTATGGTTCGGTCCTTGGTGGCATGATTAGCAGTGATGGAAACGGTAGCATTCCTGACATTGAGGCCGGCGAGATTGAAAGGAACGATCAGATTGAGCATGAAGATGAGGATATGCAGGATATTGAAGGCTCTGAAGATCGTAAGGAAGGTGAACCTGATGTATCTGGTCAGTTTTTCCGCTACGTTTCTCAACAAATGACTGTTGGCTCGCAGTTTGGTTCAAGTGATGAAGATGACGAGGACGAGGACTATGATCTCAATGTCAACAATGATCAGCAAGAATCTAGCGATACCACTGTGCAACTCTTAGGAGCCAGTGATGGCCATGATGATGAAGACGAAGATGATGATTCTGGTCTTGATCTCGTGCGCAGTAAGAGTATCCACAACAATTAAAAGTATACCAAAAGAAAAGAAGAAAAAAAATTATCAAGTAGAAAATGTTATTTAATCACCGTTCAAAAGAAATGTTTAATTTAAACTATTACAAGTATATAGTCAACCTAAATAAATGCAATATAAATTGAGCGATTCATCGTTCATTCAATATACTTGTATTATATATAGATGATCAGTTTATTGTCTTTACATCAAGTATTATATATATTTCACCTGATTTATTTTCTTCTTCTGCCACCAGCCTTCACAGCAGGCTTGGCCTTGAGCTTGGGCTTTTCTTCAGAGCTTTCGGACTCAGCAGCAGTCGAGGTAGAAACGTCAGAGTCGTCTTTAGTTCCAAGGACACGTCCCGGTTGCTTGGGAGGGAAAAATTGATGGAAAATCTTCAAGGGCAGGGTGTAAAGAACAGTATCCTTGAGCTCAGGATCGTGGATATCTTGCAACAGTAATGGGTATTCAACGTTATTCTCAATCAAGCTGACCCCACCGTCAGGATAGACCATAAAAACCTTGCCATTGGGCAGGGCAACCTTTTTCTTACCACCCTCGGGAAATCCACCGGGCCAAGCGGTAGACTTTGCATCCTCGATAATCATGGACATGTGCTTCCTGTGCTGGGAAGCAGTAATCTTGAGCGCCACATAGTGGCCAAATCCCACAAGTAAAAAGAGGAAAATGATAACAAAACCAACACCTGGGCGGTATCTCGAGTAAAAGTAGTCGGATCCACGCAATTTGGGGAAACCGTGCTCCAGGAAAAAGTCATAGCGTTCCTTGGAATCAGTGTCACGCAGGATCTTGTTAATGAGGCCCAACCGCGTGAAACGATCAGTAGCCTCCTTGATCCCCTTGGAGCCCACCTTCCGACGCACTTTATCCGGATGGATCTTACGGGAAAGGCGCTTGTAAGCGCGATGAATCTCCTCGGGACTAGCCGTGGCCGAGACTTCAAGCCAATCGTAAAAGGAGGTCTTTTCCCCCAAATCCTGGCTAACCTGATCGTTGAGCTTGAAGATTTCGCGGTCAAGGGGGCTCCACATGGTCGAGCCACCAGCGGCAATCACTGTGCACACACAAAGTGCCAAAAGGAGAATGAATTTTTTCATGTCGCCTGTGGGGGTGAATGGAGAATAAGGGGAGCGTGTCAAGCAGGAGTGGTAAAGAAGGGAAAGGAAGAGAAGACAAGCAGCAATAAGAGTAGTGGTAATAATATTATGGTATTTTTTTTTTTACACGTACAAATGTTTCGAGATCCAAAAATGCCAACAACAACAAAAAAAACAAAACATAAAAAAATAAAAAAAATAAAAAACCAGCACAACAATACAGGTGGCTACCGTCAATTTGACCAGAGCAGTATCTGTGATCCAACAAGTGTCTGACAAGTCCACCACATGTAACTGATAGCAGCAATGTCCGATAGAAGTTTAAAATTCTGCCCAGCACGTAACCTGATAGAACACCGGAGTGTTAACCGAAATTTGTTTATTTTTTGATGATATAAACCGACCGAATCCACTGATCAAAGACCGTTTTTTTTTTTTTCTCCAACAAAAATTGAATTTCAACACTCGAAAAGAATTTCGTGCGTTTTTTCTTTCTCTCTTTTCTTTCTCTTATATATATCTCTTTTCTGCCCCACAATCTACAGATATCCTGTATAATTGACCTCCTACCAGAAAAAAAAAATACATACATAAAATAATGGCAGCTCGTTCTACTCCCGCCAAGGTTTCCAAGGGCCCATCCCCTCTCGTGCACAAGTACTTGGTTGCCTATAATGCCGTCAGCGGCTTTCTTTGGGCTGCTGTGCTTGCAAGACTCGTCATTCTTTTCCCGCTGGTTGGCTCCGATTTTGTCTTCGAGGGACTCGATGAATTCACCCGCTGGGTTCAAACCCTCATGTTACTGGAGGTGGTTCATTCTGCCATTGGCATTGTGCGATCTCCCCTCGTCACGGCGGCCATGCAAGTCGCGTCAAGAATCCTCGTGGTTTGGGGCGTTTTGTATCTTTTCCCCAGTGTCGGCACTTCCTTTGCCTTCTCTACCTGCGTTCTTGCTTGGTCTGTCACTGAGATTCTTAGATACTCCTACTATGTCTATAGTCTTGTTAGACCTGGCGATGTCCCTTACGTCCTCACTTGGTTCAGATACTCTGCTTTCTTTGTCCTCTACCCCTTGGGCGCTGGATCTGAATGGATCCTTGTTTTGCTGAGTCTTCCTGAGGCCCAGAAGTACTCTACCATCTACTCGCTGTTTCTCAAGGCTATTTTGCTCATTTACATTCCTGGCTTTTATGTCATGTTCACTCACGTTCTCGCGCAAAGACGCAAGGTGTTTAGAAACCTCAACAAGAAGCAGGATTAAGCCAAGCATCTTTATATATTCACCAAGAATAATATAACCGGAAAAAAACAAAAAAGAAAAAGTCTATGATTTTTATATATGAGTAATGATTATAATAAAAACGAAAATAAATTAAAGATAATTATCCATTAAAGAAACTTGGAAAGGTCCTTGGCAATATCATCCATAAGGAGCTTGAAATCCTTTTCCGGCATGGTATCTTTTGATTCTAGAAGAAAAAAAGCAGTTAGTATCGATCTCAATGGCAGACTCTTGTAGGCATGAATAAATACGTACGTCTGGCCTCTCTGATTTTGTTGACTAGATCCTCTAAACTGTTTGGGTCAAAGGCTTCACCATCTTTGTCGGTTTGATGTGCCACAGAGTAGCCCTCGAGCAGTGGAAAGGCAAAACCAGAGTCAGCAAGAGCCTTATCTAGGTCCTTCTCGTCAAATGGCTGTTTGGCCTGGGGATCACTATCCAATATTTGATCAATTGCGCTGGACAAGGCATTGTTAGCACTATTCGCTGCCGCTTGTTTCTCTTCGGCCTCGGTAGAAGTGTCGGCTTCAAAGTTGCCCGAAAGAGCAATATGCGTTTCTAGCTTGTCTTTTAGCCCAGCAATGCCCAGGCGGTCACCGTCGCACGACACGCCTGAATCAGCCATGTCTAGAACGTCAATGCCGTGATCTGAGAAAAGCTCTGTGACGTGGTTGATAATCAATGTGCGCTCAGCTGAATGCTTGATCGGTTTTGAATCGGCCGTTAGTTTTTTCTTTGCCACGGCGAGCACGATTCCGTCCCATCCGTCCTCATCGAGTTTGTCAACAAATCGTAAAACGTTGGCAACTTGGCCGTCAAAATACTTTTTCAAATCTTTTGCAGGTCCTTTCTCTAAGTTATCCGGATTAGGCGAGGGATCAAATGTATACACTACGGCAAGAATGCTGTCGCGGACCATCTTGACATCCTCCTCATCGCTGCAAAATGCTTCAGTCCACAGCTGGCTTGCCATCAACTCATTATTACTTTGCTCGACGTTAGCCTCTTTCAGCAATTCGTCCGTAAACTCATCAATCCATACTGGCAGCGTTGCATTAAAATACTTGTTGTCGAATTTCACGCTATGGCTGATCCCGACGTGCGGTTCTTGAGTTGATGGTAAATCTACTGGCAATGATCCAGCAAGCTCTATCGTCAATTAGTATCAAAAGAAATGAGTGAAATGGAAAAAAAAAAAAAAAAAAAAAAAAAAAAAAAAAAAAAAAAAGCTCAACGCGTTGCAAGTAATTGATAGCATACCTTTGAGGAGTGACAGTTTTCCACTCTTAGAGTCACCTATGATGAGAATATATTGACGTCCAACAGCCATTGTTTTTGCTTTTACTTAGGTGCGTGATGATACTCAGCCATGTAACTTCAAATGGTAAGAAAGAACATAAGGACCGAAAGCAGCTTCACTCAGTCAGTTTTTGGGACTCCTGTCAACTAAACGCCGGTATCACGTGAACGGTACCTGGGTTTAATTGTAAAAGTATTTTGTGTTAAGTGATAAGTATTAAATACTATATCAACAAAGGCCCCGCACTGGAAGCGGTAAAAACCAACCAAGACCCCCATCCAACAAGAAGGAGGGGTCAGAGTTTGTAATGGCTTATGGTTCACCTTTGGGAACTTGTTGATCAGAAAAAGGAGGTGTACATTCACTCTAGTGAAGTGAAGACATGTGTATTTGATAATAACCCCCTTGTATCCGATCACAGTCTTGAGGAGAATGCATGTGTAACCAAAATAAACGATGCCTAATACGCGCCTAGAATCACTATGATGCCCAAAGGTTTCCTGAAAAGAAAAAAAAATCAGCTCTTTTTTCAACCAACTGCTTTTTTTTAGCAGTTTACTCTCAGTTAATATGATACTGTTCTTTCAAGTATCTGGAAAAGGCATGTAAATAAACCGCAAGCCTGCTCGTTATACGAATATAAGTCGGACTAAGAAAAAAAAGTTGGATACGGTTCCAAGACCAAAATCACAAATTCATATACAAGTCAGGAAACTTCAGGGAAACGAAAAAAAAAGATCTGTTCTTCAGTTCAAACTGAAAAAAACAATAAAGGCTCCGCTATTTGACCTATATCACTTCTACGTAGTCTGTTCTGAGATTAGCATTATTTAAACCGAGTGATATCTCTCTTTTTTTTTCTTCTCTCTTTCTCCCTTTCTTTTATAAATTATTTTATAAACCATAAACTTTCAATCAGCAGTTACTCATAATGGCCTCTACCACTACTAGAATTGAAACCGACGCCTTTGGTGAGATCGTTGTCGACAACAGCAAATACTGGGGAGCCCAAACTCAGCGCTCGCTCCAAAACTTTAAAATTGGTGGTCCCAGAGAAAAGCTTCCTTTGCCTTTGATCCACGCATTTGGTATTTTGAAAAAGGCTACTGCGATTGTCAACGTTGCCTATGGAGATCTTAACCAAGATATCGGCACAGCTATTCAAACAGCGGCACAGGAAGTCATAGACGGAAAACTCGATGATCACTTCCCCCTGGTTGTTTTCCAGACTGGTTCTGGTACTCAATTTAATATGAACGCTAATGAAGTCATTTCCAACCGAGCTATCCAAATCATGGGTGGGGAGTTGGGTACCAAGTCTCCGGTCCACCCGAATGACCATGTAAATATGTCACAGTCGTCGAATGACACTTTCCCAACTGTGATGCACATTTCCGCCGTCCTGGAAATTGCCAACAGCTTGATTCCATCCTTGGAGGCTCTCCACAAGGCTCTTGATGACAAGGCCGCTGAGTTTGCTAACATTATTAAGATTGGCCGAACTCATTTGCAAGACGCCACACCTTTGACTTTAGGCCAAGAATTTTCAGGTTATGCGGCGCAAGTTGCCTATGGTATTGATAGAGTCAAAGACACTTTACCGCGCTTAAGAAGATTGGCCCAAGGTGGCACTGCCGTTGGTACTGGATTGAATACGCATATTGGTTTTGATGTCAAGGTGGCTGAAGTAGTCAGTCAAATTACCGGTGAGACGTTCATAACGGCGCCTAATAAGTTTGAGGCGTTGGCAGCCCATGACGCAATCGTTGAGGCTTCGGGTGCTTTAAACACTATTGCTACATCCTTGTTTAAAATCGCCAACGATATTAGATACCTTGGGTCAGGACCTCGCTGCGGATATGGTGAGCTTCAGTTGCCTGAAAATGAACCAGGTTCATCCATCATGCCTGGCAAGGTCAACCCCACTCAAAACGAGGCTCTGACCATGGTGTGCGCACAGGTCTTTGGAAATCATTCTACCATTACTTTTGCCAACGCTTCTGGTCAATTTGAGCTCAATACATTTAAGCCTGTCCTCATCTCAAACTTGCTTTCCTCTATTCGACTTATTTCAGATAGCGCTTACTCATTTAGAATCCACTGCGTGGAGGGAATCAAAGCGAACGAAGACCGTATAAACGAGCTTATGAACAAGAGTCTTATGCTTGTCACCTCGCTCAGTCCTAAGATTGGATACGATGCTGCGTCGCGGGTTGCAAAAAATGCTCACAAAAAGGGGCTTACATTAAAAGAGTCAGCCCTCGAACTTGGACTATTAACTTCGGAAGAGTTTGACGCTTGGGTTCAACCACAGGATATGATTCATCCTAAATGATTTTAATATAGTAACATTTAAAGTCGTTTTGAATTTAAATCTTGCCTTCTTTTTTTCGTTATTTTTATTTATTGTTGCTCGTACTTACTATTTGTAATTTTAAACGATAAGTGTGTGTAGAGAGTTATTCCGAAATGGCACGGCTGATTACTGTTTGGACATATCTTACAATCAGTTATGTTAAAACATGTTAAAACATGTAAAAATAAAAATAAAAAATAATAATAAAATAAAAAAGATGAAAAAAGATAATAAAAAAAAAAAAGATGAAAAAAAGGCCCTAATAACCGCCCTTCAAAGTACCATCATTAAAAATAGCCAAAGAACAAAGTTCTTATAAAGCTCCAAAAAGCTTCTAAAATAATATGAAAGACCGGTGGTTAGACCCCCGTAGCCTATAAATGGGTAACTTGTGTAATACTAAGAAACAGTCACACGGCTGTAGCTGAACATGAAGGTTATCCCAGAGCTATCTAAAGTGGGGCGTAAAAAAAAAACGAAAATATTCAGGATGATTTTACCTTAAAAAAGGAAATAGAATGCGGAAGAAATAGGAAGTGAGAAATATACAAGTTCGGAAAAATCGTTGACAAAAAATGGATACCATTGATACCAACCATTGTTTTGCCAGTTAATAGTGGGGGGGGGGGGGGAGTTTGCGGATCTTTGGCTGATTTGGGATTCCAATACCCCTCTAAAGTAAATCTTGACTGACAAACACCAGGCAAATGTTTGACCAGCGGTTAATTTCAATGCATGTAATTTAATCCTATGAAGCTGGTCTTTATAGTTTATGACCTAGTCCGTCCTGTAAAAGCGGTTAATAATGATTTTAGAATCGTCATTAGGACAGTATATCAAATTGCATCGAGTCTTTGCGGACATCTGTATTGAAAATAAAGCAAACCGTTAATTGAGCCTTGTAAACTTGTGCTTTGACATTAAAACGTTGGAGTCTATGTCTTGTATCTTATTTATCATTATGTAAGCATCAAAATAACCCTTGGTTAGGGCTAGGCTACCACATTGCTTTCATGTTTTATCAAAAAATTAAAAAAGTTTCACAGTCACAAGATTATATCATGATTAGTCAGTAACATTTTGGCAGAGGAAAATTTTTTAATCCTCCAACCTTTACAGAAAATTTCCACCCTTTTTTATTTCTCTTAGATCCTTTTCCTGCTCGACGTAAGAGAATTATCAACACCTCCGACCACACTTGTAAGAATGTCTGTTGCTCGCCCCCAAGTTACCGTCTACTCCACCACCGGAGAGACCACCACCTCTAACGTCGTCCTCCCCGCCGTTTTCAAGGCCCCCATCCGTCCCGACATTGTTCACTCTGTCTGGACTGGTGTTGCCAAGAACAAGCGTCAGGCTTACTCCGTCGCTTCCAACGCTGGTGAGCAGACCTCCGCTATCTCCTGGGGTACCGGTCGTGCTGTTGCCCGTATCCCCCGTGTCGGTGGTTCTGGTACTCACCGTGCTGGTCAGGCTGCTTTCGGTAACATGTGCCGTGGCGGTCGTATGTTTGCTCCTACCAAGACCTGGAGAAAGTGGCACGTCAAGATCAACCACAACCAGAAGAGATACGCTACTGCTTCTGCCATTGCTGCCACTTCCGTTGCTCCCCTTGTTCTTGCCAGAGGTCACCGTGTTGAGACCATCCCCGAGGTTCCCCTCGTTGTCTCCAACGATGTTGAGTCTGTTAAGAAGACCAAGGAGGCTGTTGCTGTCTTGAAGGCTGTCGGTGCTAACCGTGATGTCGCCAAGGTCATTGCTTCCAAGAAGCTCCGTGCCGGTAAGGGTAAGCTCAGAGGTCGCCGTTACACTCAGCGTAAGGGTCCTTTGGTCATCTACGGTGAGGACAAGGGTCTCGTCAACGCTTTCAGAAACATCCCCGGTGTTGAGACTTCCAACGTCAGATCCCTCTCCCTCCTCCAGCTCGCCCCTGGTTCCCACCTCGGTAGATTCGTCATCTGGACTGAGTCTGCTATCTCCACTCTTGACAGCATCTGGGGTACTGAGTCCACTCCCTCTGCCAAGTCTGGCTTCTCCCTCCCTGCTCACATCCTTGCTAACACTGATGTCACCCGTCTCATCAACTCTTCCGAGATCCAGAAGGTCCTCAGACCCGCTGGTGAGCCCAGACAGAAGAGAGAGAACGTTGTTAAGAAGAACCCTCTTAAGAACAAGCAGATTCTCCTCAGACTCAACCCTTACGCCAAGGCTTACTCCGAGAAGAAGCTTGGTTCCACCAAGGTCGAGAACAAGAAGGCTCCTAAGAACACCACCACTTACGAGGTTCTTCACCAGGCTTAATTTTATTTCACGAGTATCTAGTTTATATAAAAGAAAAGTAGTTGTGATTTAAAATAAAACCATTAATAAAAAAATTAAAAAAAAAAAAAACTAAACAATTTAAGAAAATTGTAAGCTCAATGAATGTAGTAGTAACTTGTTCTGAAGACCCTTTAATTTGGATTTTCTTCTTCCAAACTTACACTCCAGTTCAACCCTTACATGTCGAACTAAGGAGAGACAAGTCATAAGGCTTTATTAGTCTCATATGTTTGCATGGCTTTTTTTTTTTTTTTTTTTTTTTTTTTGTAGATAGATGATTGCCCTTACATCAAATAGTTACAAACAAACACATAAAATAAAATGGCATACAAAGAAGACATGAATTTTCAAAATATTTGTTTCTGTGAGACTGGCAAGGTAGCAGTGTTAGCGTCTGTTGTGATTTCAAGTGTTCTATGGCGCCGAATTCTCCATAAAGAATTTCATGTGTTAAGGGAGACTTGTGATACATAACACCCAGTAGGTTGATACTAGATATTGATGGGTAAACGTATGTATGTATGTATGTATGAAATCTGTTTTTATTCTTGCTTACTTAGCTACTATATGCTGATTAATGTGGATTATACAATCACCTACTTCCTCCCTATTCCCAGCACCGTGCCTCGTACTAGAGCGAGATCTGAGTTGCTCAACGTCTCTCTCGTACCGCCCCGTGTCGAGTTTTATACAGCTCTACCTGTATCGATTGTTGGCCGCTACTAACTCAGGGAGTTTACTCCCATTTGACTATACGTGGATCTTACTCTCCCAGACCGAACCCACTTAGTGGGTTCCCTTGATGGGTAAACCCTTAGCGGGTTTTTCTAATCAAGCAAGATATCAACAAAGAATCTGCGGTAAGGAACTTAATAAGTTAACTACCACCTCCTAAGCCCTCCTTGATACCAAGAATAATCTTTATATCAAACCCGGGGAAAACATTTCAAGTCTCACTCTGCAGGATGCCAAATACATTCCTTGAGATCGTGCTTAATTGTTTCCAATTGACCACACTCGGAATAATGATTTCGTTTGCGGATGTACCTCATTTGGAAATACTTTCCCAGAACGCCATGACCTGTGCAAAGCTGAAACAGCTAAGGGTATGACGATATACGCTACTAATAAAAGATTTCAGTTGGTTGGGGTACTTCCCTACATACAACTCCATTTGGGTGGTAAAGTAGTATTGGCGGAGTTCATCTAGTGTTGTATAATCTGACTGTCGTTCGTCGCGCGAAGTAACCTGCAAAATGTCTTTTAGCTTTTGCAAAGCTTTGTGAGATTTCTTATTGCGATCATACTTTGGCTGCTTTCATGGTGGGCGCTTGCTCCAAGATTTACCATCGTTAATGCCATTTATTTGCTTGACTCTAGCAAACCCCCATTCAATGTCCCCCCTAATCTTGTACAGAGAGCTCGTGTGAATCAAAAACAGAAGAGGTGGGATCTGTGATCCCTGGAAGATCCATGTCCGACATAGTCGTCAGAAGAACATCCATGTGTATATTATCAAATGCACCCCCTAAGTCACCGATCATTGGAAGCAAGGACTATCTTACCATTGCCTTTTGTCATCAAAAAAATTGTTCTTGTTGCTCTTATTGTAATTGCTACTTTTAGATTTGGCAGGGCCCTGCTTTCATTACTTAATTCTAACGAAAGCTAATTCGACCCGAAAAACGGGCCGCATACAACCTTAAGCAGTAGTAAGCACTACTTTGGACATTCATCTTGGCATCAAGGTCGGCTCGCCAACCGGAAAATTGCCATGTACCAAAAAAAAAAAAGATGTGTTCAGCAACAGTGTTCCCAGGTCTGTTTGCTTGTATAAATCCAAACAAAAATGACATTGATCTATCGTAAGGGTTGAAGGAATAGCCCCATTCATACTAAAATGGCTGGTCCTTGACCACAAAACAAGTTTACTTTTGTGTCAAACGTTGGGTCAGGCTTCGATCCGGAGTTGGTTACATGATCTTTCACAATCCAGTCATTCTTCATCCCCGGTATCGACATCAGGAATTATATAAAGCTGTGCTTTAATGATCTCGAAGAAAAATATATTTCCTTCTCGAGACAATTAAAGAAGCTCATATTGCGAGTTTTTGTTATAGTTATTCATTGGAACATATTACCGATATATTCTTACAAGTTCATGAGAAACTATCAGCATGAGTTCTAAGTCCACCTCCTTTGAAGACCTCATGGTTATAAACAAAACTACCAGCAATAAGTTGAATGATAGTGACATCAAGGCCAATATTTTTGATGAAAACAGAGCCTCAGATTTGGAGAAAAACATGACAGATGACGGCAGTTACAAAAAGACAGTTGAAATTGAGAAAATAACACCAGTCGACCCATTCCTCGTAAAATGGGACGGCAACGACGATCTAGAAAACGTCCAAACACAAAAGTCGCTTTTTGTTCGCTGGATCTACGCTGTCATTATTTCTGGGTGTTCAATTATCATTACCTGTACCAGCTCCATCTATAGCATGGCCATAACTGGCGTGGTTGAACAGTTTCATAAGTCGCATACAGTTTCTGCCATGGGAATTACCTTTTTCGTGCTTGGTATGGGCTGGGGGCCCGTCTTCCTTGCCCCAATTTCCGAGTTTCATGGTCGCCGGATCGTTTATATCTTCAGCTTCCTCTTTATGATTCCATTCCAGCTCATGACAGGATTTGCCAACAATATGGCCACTTTGCTTATTGGTCGATTTCTTGCCGGTTTTGCTGGCTCCGCATTTATGGGAGTCGCGTCAGGCTCCTTTTCGGATCTGTTCAACAAGGATGAGATCATGCTTCCTGTCATGATGTATACGCTTACGCCCTTTAT
>QQZM01000039.1:30351-126462 GCA_013365045.1 Geotrichum candidum | reverse complement strand
TCGCATACAGTTACCTCCATCGGTATCTGCTTTTTTTTACTTGGCATGGGCTGGGGACCCGTCTTCCTTGCCCCAATTTCCGAGTTTCATGGCCGCCGGATCGTTTATATTTTCAGCTTCCTCTTTATGATTCCATTCCAGCTCATGACAGGATTTGCCAACAATATGGCCACTTTGCTTATTGGTCGATTTCTTGCCGGTTTTGCTGGCTCCGCATTTATGGGAGTCGCGTCAGGCTCCTTTTCGGATCTGTTCAACAAGGATGAGATCATGCTTCCTGTCATGATGTATACGCTTACGCCCTTTATTGGGCCTGGTCTCGGACCGCTGATTGGCGGTTTTATTGCGCATGATGCCAACTGGCGCTGGACAAACTTTGTCATGGCCATTGCAGTTGCGGTCATGCTTGTTTTTATTATTTTTGTTGTTCCTGAGACTTACACGCCGCTACTATTGAAGAAAAAGGCTCAGCGGCTACGCAAGACCCTGAATGACGATCGGTATTATGCTCCCATTGAACGGTCAACCAAGTCCCTTTTCACCACCATATTTTTGAGTTCTAAGCGGCCAATAATGATGTTGTTGCTAGAACCCATGTTGACGCTTATTTGCATTTATACTGGTCTTTTGCTTTCGTTGTTATATCTGTTTTGCATCTCTTATCCCTATGTATTTCGCGAAGTTTACAACTTTAACGAGACTCAAGTCGGCATGGCCTTCATTGGCTTGCTAGTCGGATGCTTTTTAGCAGCACCAACGGTTGTCAGCAACAAGATCTACATTGTTCCCAAATGTATTGAACGCAACACTAGGACAAACCACACTTACGAGCCAGAATTCCAGCTACCTCAGACCATATTTGCAGGAGTCATGGTTCCTATTGGACTTTTTATTTTTGGTTGGACCGCGAAACCAAACCTGCATTGGATGGGCCCTGTTACTGGCGGTGGGATTACTTTGTTTGGTCTGGTTATTTGCTTCAATGGCATTTTTGCTTTTACCATTGATGCCTACCGCACGTTTGCTGCTAGTGCCATGGCGTGTAACGGTGTTGTTCGTGCCACTCTGGCCAGCGCTTTCCCAATATTTGGCCTCCAAATGTATGAAAATCTTGGTATTCCCTGGGCTACCTCAATGCTTGCGTTCATCTGTTTGGCATTTGTGCCTATGCCAATTCTATTTTTCATGTACGGGCATCGCATCCGAGCCAAAAGCAAGTTTGCTTGGTCGGAGAGCTATTAACTTTTATATATCGGTCTGTATGCTTCTTGGTGAAGTTATCCCTATAGTGCTAAACCTGTTTTTGTAAACTAACCTCGTTGTGTGTGTGGGCACAAAACGAAGATAACACTGAAATTATAATTCTTATGTAGTAATATAAATATATCCATTCTCCCTTTTAACTTTTTTTCATAACACTTGCATCTATCAGTATATTAAAAATAGGTGAGTGAAAAACACAAGAGGGTAGTTATCAACGTACTGCTTTTATTTTTGGAACATGCGAAACTTGGGTCAACAGTCACATTATCAATGTTGTCTTTGATCCAAAAGCCTTTTTCTCTTCTATTTATTCTTTCTAGGCTTGATAGGGTTCAATGAAATCTGGGGGTAGTTGATTGGAACCCAAAGCAGCCAGTTGGTTGTATCCAATACTACCATGGAAACGGGTTAAACCCCGTGATACCAAATTGTTAACAGCCTATTCATATATATTTACTATAATATTGGCTATTCATAAGGCCTATATAAACAAGTACGAATCCAAAACTCAATTCTCAGTCAAGTCCTGACCAATTTTCGCCGGCTTTGGTGTTTTTCAGTCTTGCAGGCTCTAATAGAGTCTCCAAATTTAGTCTGCTGTGTAAGATCGCTTTTGTGATAGTAAATCGTTAATTCGCGTACCCTTATGTGCTTTTCAATTTCAGATCAATTTTAGTAGGCAGAGAGAACCATCTAGGAAATTTTTCCACAGACTCCTTTTTTATCTCTTTTTTTGTTTTAAATTCCGTTAGTTTTAAGACTGTTATGGTCGCAAACTGGGATTTGCGACAATTGAGTTGTTTTATTTTGATTTTATTGATGTAGCTTGATCTAACCTTTAATATGTAGTCGGTATGACGACTATCGCTGCCCGTTATCTATTATATGATTTGTAATTGCTTCTCGCCTGTCCTCCTGACGACCCGTTTGCTCCGCCTTTGCTGTTCTTAGGTTGCGGATTGTATTCCTAAATTTATGCATTGTTGTACCTGACAATCGGTGCTTGTAGTCATCCATCGTATTTGCCCTACTTAGATCTGAATGACAGAACATTAGTGTCATCTTGTTGAAAAGTTCTTGGCAATACATACTAATGTATGTATTGTGCTGATAGTCAAAGCTTAATTACATGTCATCAATACAATGATAACATGTTTGATAATAATAATAATATTTTGTTTTTCCCAGTCACTTGGCTTGCAGCAAATATCTAATAAAACAAATCACAAACAAAACCAAGAAAAAAATGAAATAAAAATATATATACATATATAAGTATAAGTATAACACATTTGATATGTAATCACTCCTGTTTCACAGGATAATCTCCTGGTGTCTATGTAAGCCACTCTACATTGTCTTTAATTTGTATTGTCTTATTTTTAATTAACCTTCTATTCTTTATCTCACCTACATACTTTCTTGCTTATAGGAAGAGCATACGCTGGGGGTTAATTCCATATTTCAACACACCTAAAAACTAACAGTCAGTTCCAATTTTTACCGGGCCTGTTCTGGATTTCACTCTCAGTGATTTCTCCTGATCCTCTCTGATTACTTCTTTAAGGAACCCCATTCCGATGATTTTAATCTCCAGTTTAGGCCAATTTTCTTTTTGTATAAATTGAAATTCCGAGTTTAACTTCTTAATCCACTGTTCTCGCGCATTGTATACTTTTTTGAAGTTAGTAGCTATAGTGACGTTTCCGTTGTTTGTTCACCAAATGCGTCTCACCGTGAGCTCTTTTTCGGTATAGCAAACACAATTAATCCGTACATTTCTTAACTGGTGCTTAATTATGCAAATTTAAGTTAGTAGGGTTGAGTATTATTATTCAAAACGAGGTCTTTGGAAACTCTGGCTGCTTAACTTGAACAGTGACCTTGTCTCCTGTTGCTTCCGCCGTCCATCATTTACTACTATCATTCAATGGTACTATTTGAGGTTATCTATCTGGTGCGTAGCTTTGTTCACGACCTGCTTTTGCAAGCTGGCTGTTACAGTTACCTTTACTTCTGTCTTATTCACCTTATTGTCTGTTGTTGCAATCTCCTTCTTCCAGTTTTCGACACCCTTGTTAATTTTTTTTTCTCTCTGCAGACATCCTATTGCTTTTGTCAAGTCTGGTCTTCAATGCTAATCCTGCCCTACGTAGCTTGCCTTTGTACCGTTTGTAGAGTTCTTTAAGCTTACCGTCGGTCTTCTCAGCGCGGATCTTTGCCTCCTCCATAGCTTTTTACGCTCTGTGTGTCTGTTTTCTACACTCTCTAGTCTTGTTGTTCATAATTTCATTAAGCTGGACCACCTTCTGTCAGTTCTCAAGGTCCTCCTCCGCCTATTCCCTCAGGTCCCCCTTAAGTTGCTCTGTCTTCCTTGCATACTTCAAATTCCATCTATAACCTGTGGTAATCTCTTTGTCCCTGTTTCTCACCAAGCCCTGTAGCTAACAATTGCCGTTATTGACGTTCCAATTTCTTCTCTATTGCCTGGATCCTATCCCACATTTCCCGCACTTTATATACGATCCTTTCTTCGACTTCAACAATGTTAATGTTCCTCTCCCCTACACCTGTATTCACCTTAGTATCTTGTTTGATTTCTTGTGGCTCGTTATATGTCTCTCTTGTGTCTTAGATGGTGGTGTACGTATCATCGTCTTTCTCCGTCACCGTGCGAGCGCACTTTGGCTTTGCGAATGCCGCTTTTTCTTACCTTGTTCTTGACTATGGCCTTCTTTTCCCTCTTCTTGGATTGTAACCGTTCCCCTATCTCTATCTGCATTTATGTTACTCTGAGTCAATTATCCGTATAAACGTCCGTCATGTCGATGTTGATTTCTGCTGTTTGTTGCTCTCCATTCTCCCCTACCATTTCAGGAAGCGGCTCGGTTTGTCAATTTATATTTAGTTTGTCCGGTGGGCCATGGTCAAGGGCATAATTTCCCTATCCATGCTCGCTTACATTCTGGTTGTTGATGTTGCTGATATCCTGGCTGTTTATCTTTTTTTTTTTTTTTTTATATAATTATATCCAGCCACGGGCTCTGTCCGAACTTAGTCACCTATCCCCTCAAAGTCACGCAGTTTTTCCATCCCCAATATCGAGATCATAAAGTATATAAAGCCGTACGAACCCAAAAGATAGAGAAAAAAAAAAAAAAAAAAAAAAAAAAGAATTAGTAATACATAACATCGTAGGATTCTTCTATAACTGGCCATTGATAGACACTCTCAATCCATCCTTACATGATAGATTTTTGCTATGAGCTCTCAATCCACCTCGTTCGAAAACCTAATGGTTATGAACAAAAGTACTAACGCCAACCCTAATGATGGTAGCATAAAGGCTGACCACTATAACGATGACAATACCCGGGATCTAGAAAATGATAAAAAGAATAGCGACAGTAACGAAAATACACACAGCGTTGAAAAAGAACCTCAACTCGACCCATTCCTTGTGCAGTGGGATGGCAAGGACGATCAGGAGAACGTACAGACTCAGAAGTCGCTATTCGTTCGCTGGCTCTATGCTTTAATCATCTCAATGTGTTCCATTGTTCTCACCTCTACCAGCTCCATCTACAGTATGGCAATGGAGCCTGTGGGTGAGCAATTTCATAAGTCGCATACAGTTACCTCCATCGGTATCTGCTTTTTTTTACTTGGCATGGGCTGGGGACCCGTCTTCCTTGCCCCAATTTCCGAGTTTCATGGCCGCCGGATCGTTTATATTTTCAGCTTCCTCTTTATGATTCCATTCCAGCTCATGACAGGATTTGCCAACAATATGGCCACTTTGCTTATTGGTCGATTTCTTGCCGGTTTTGCTGGCTCCGCATTTATGGGAGTCGCGTCAGGCTCCTTTTCGGATCTGTTCAACAAGGATGAGATCATGCTTCCTGTCATGATGTATACGCTTACGCCCTTTATGGGACCTGGTCTCGGGCCGCTGATTGGCGGTTTTATTGTGCATGATGTCAACTGGCGCTGGACAAGCCATGTCATGGCAATTGCAATAGGAGTCTTGCTTATTTTTATTACATTTGTTGTTCCCGAGACATATCCACCAGTGCTGCTGAAAAAGAAAGCTCAACGACTACGCAAGACTCTAAATGACGATCGTTATTATGCTCCCATTGAACGGTCAACCAAGTCTCTCGTTAACACGATTTTTTTGAGTTTTAAGCGGCCTATGATGATGTTAGTGTTAGAGCCCATGCTGACACTACTTTGCATCTATTCAGGTCTTTTGCTTGCGTTGTTGTATCTATTTTTTGTCTCTTACCCCTATGTGTTTCGCACAGTTTATAATTTTGAAGAGACTCAGGTCGGTCTGGCCTTTATCGGTCTAGTGGTCGGATGCATTGTAGCAGCGCCAACAGTTATTTTTAATAAGCTTTATATTGTCCCCAAATGTATTGAGCGCAATACTAGGACAAATCATGTTTACGAGCCAGAGTTCCAGTTACCTCAGACCATATTTGGAGCCCTTATGGTTCCTATTGGACTGTTTATTTTTGGTTGGACCGCGAAACCAAACCTGCATTGGATGGGCCCCATTATTGGCGGCGGGGTTACTTTGTTTGGTCTGGTTATTTGCTATAATGGCATTTTTGCCTTTACCATTGATGCCTACCGTACATTTGCTGCCAGTGCCATGGCATGTAACGGTGTAGTGCGCAGCACCTTGGGAAGTGTTTTCCCCTTGTTTGGCCTCCAAATGTATGAAAATCTTGGTATTCCCTGGGCCACCTCAATGCTTGCATTCATCTGTTTGGCATTTGTACCCATGCCAATTCTGTTTATCAAGTATGGTCTTCAGATTCGAGCCAAAAGCAAGTTTGCTTGGTCGGAAAGCTATTAACTTTGATATATGGGTCTGTATACTTCTTGGGCTGGGAGTAAGGCCATCCTTATAGTGCCAGACCTGTTTTTGTAAAACAGTCTCGTTGTGAGCATGGGCACAAAACGACAATAATACTGAAATTATGATACTCATGTAGTAATATAAATATACCCATTCTCATTATTTTTTTTTTCTTTCTTTTTTTTATAACACTTAAATCTAGCCGTACATTAAAAATAGGTACGTGAGAAACATAAGCGTATAGTTATCAATGTACGGCTTTTTTTTTTTTTTTTTTTTTTTTTTTTGGAATATTCCAAATTTGGGTCAACAACCATCTTACCACTGCCTTCTTTGATCCAAACCCTTTTTTCTTTTCTATTCTTTCCAGGCTTGGCTGGGTTCAATCACATCAAGTAGCAGTTGATTGGAACCCAAAAGCAACCCACTGATAGTAGTTAATACTATCATTGAAAACGGGTTAAAATCGTGATACCAAATTGTTCAATGCAATCATCTATAACAGTGACACAAGAATTATGGTGTTTTACTATATGGTCTTTGTTCATAAAGATGTTGACACTAATGACAACTATCTCCAGATATATCCATAGCAGAACAAAATAAAAAAGCCTGTTCATATACCTATCTAGGACTGTACCCGAACTTAGTTACGTATTCCCTCAAAGTCACACAGCTTTTCCATCTCCTGTATCGAGATCATAACGTATATAAAGTTGCACGAAGGACCTCGAAAAAAAAAACTTTTTTTCTTTCAATTTCCAATGGAAACCCAAAAGATATAAAAAAAAGGACTAGTGATACAAAACGTTGCAGGGTAAGATTTTTTATTTCTAGCTATTGATAGACACCCTCAACCCGTCCTTACATGATAGATTGTTCCTATGAGCTCTCAATCCACATCGTTCGAAAACCTAACGGTTATGAACAGAAGTACAAACACCAACCCTAACGATAGTAGCATAAAACCTGACCACTATAGCGATGACAATACCCAGGATCTAGAAAATGATGGAGGTAATAACAGCAGTACCGAAAATACAGAAAACACTGAAAAAGAACCTCCAGTAGACCCGTTCCTTGTACAATGGGATGGCAAGGACGATAGAGAAAACATACAGACTCAGAAGCCGCTATTCGTTCGTTGGCTCTATGCTATAATCATCTCAGCATCTTCAATTGTCCTCACCTGCACCAGTTCCATCTACAGTATGGCAATGACCCGCGTGGGTGAGCAGTTTCATAAATCGCATACAGTTACCTCCATCGGTATCTGCTTTTTTTTACTTGGCATGGGCTGGGGACCCGTCTTCCTTGCCCCAATTTCGGAGTTTCATGGCCGCCGGGTCGTTTATATCTTCAGCTTCCTTTTTATGATTCCATTCCAGCTCATGACAGGATTTGCCAATAATATGGCAACTTTACTTATCGGCCGGTTTTTTGCCGGCTTTTGTGGCTCCGCATTTCTGGGAGTCGCGTCAGGCTCCTTTTCGGATCTGTTCAACAAGAATGAAATCATGATTCCTGTTATGATGTACACACTTACACCATTTATTGGACCTGGTCTTGGACCGTTGATTGGCGGTTTTATGGTACATCATATCAACTGGCGCTGGACAAGCCACGTCATGGCAATTGCAATAGGAGTTATGCTTTTTTTCATTACATTTGTTGTCCCCGAGACATATTCACCGATACTGCTGAAAAAGAAAGCTCAACGACTGCGCAAGACCCTACATGACGATCGGTATTATGCTCCCATTGAACGGTCAACCCAGACCCTTTTCGCTTCCATCTTTTTGAGCTTTAAGCGGCCCATGATGATGTTAGTGTTAGAGCCCATGCTGACACTACTTTGCATCTATTCAGGTCTTTTGCTTGCGTTGTTGTATCTATTTTTTGTCTCTTACCCCTATGTGTTTCGCACAGTTTATAATTTTGAAGAGACTCAGGTCGGCCTGACCTTTATCGGTCTGGTGGTCGGATGCATTGCAGCAGCGCCAACAGTTCTCATTAACAAGCTTTACATTATCCCAACTTGCATTAAACGCAACACCAAGAGAAACTATGTTTACGAGCCAGAGTTCCAGTTACCTCAGACCATGGTTGGAGCCCTTATAGTCCCTATTGGACTGTTTATTTTTGGTTGGACCGCGAAACCAAACCTGCATTGGATGGGCCCTGTCATGGGCGGCGGAATTATTTTGTTTGGTCTAATTGTGTGTTATAATGGCATTTTTGCCTTTACCATTGATGCCTACCGTACATTTGCTGCCAGTGCCATGGCATGTAACGGTGTCGTGCGCAGCACGGTGGGCAGCGTTTTCCCCTTGTTTGGCCTCCAAATGTATGAAAATCTTGGTATTCCCTGGGCCACCTCAATGCTTGCATTCATCTGTTTGGCATTTGTACCCATGCCGATTGTGCTGTTCAAGTATGGCCTCCAGATTCGAGCTAAAAGCAAGTTTGCCTGGTCGGAGAACTACAAATAATGGTGGACCTTGTTTTACACTGGAGAGTTGCAAGTGGGAGGATGCGCAAAGTAACTCGTGTCAATCGGCACTAGATCTCGTTGTTTATAAAGCTAACCCCGTTACGTTTATATGTATATAAATCATCATGTAGCAATGCATAAATCATTTTGTTTTTTTGTTTTTTTATTCGGGAATATGGGCAATAATACCTGCGCTATATATATTATCTCACAGAGTCCATGGGGTTCATGTGCCGATGGTGGTGTTGATTCTTTGGTACCTTGCAAAAGCAAACGATCTATTGTCTCAAAATAATAATCTCGGTAATGATAAATATGGACATAAAACAAATGCAAAAATAAAACAATAAAAAATAAAAGGTTTTCTGGCAGTTGCTTCCCCACACCCTCATGGTTTTGTCTTTGACAGTTTAGATTTTTTCATCCAAGACTAATATCCATTGCTATTCATTATTCCTACCCAAATATACATATATTTGAGTCTGAGTGGACAAATAAATTCATCTATAGCAAAGAGAAAATAAAAGCAATTAAGGCCCCGAGTGAGTGCGCTGGACGAAATGGCATCATCTGCTTCGCCAGAGTCTTGGGCTCCAAAAACAGTTTAGTTTCGGCACAAAAAAAAAAAGAAAAAGTTTAAATAAATCAATAAATAAATAAGTGAATAAATAAGTAAAAAAGCAATACAAATGACACAACAAAAAATGAATGATCTGAATCATATACCATAAATATTTATAAAAGAGTATGACAATAGAAAAAATATAGGGTACACACAAAAGTTTAAAATGAATAAATACTTCGCAAACAGGTCGGAGTCGTTTTCTTGATGGTAAAAAAAAACAATGGGTACAAACCTACATGATGATGGGTTCATTAGCGAGTTCAAACGAGACGGCCCCGGAGCCAGACAGGTCAAATACCAGCGACGAGATATCCGACATCCAGGCTTGTGGGTCATCAAGGCCAGCAACACCGCCATTGCCACCCAGAGCAGCGGTGCCATTGCTATCCTCACCCATGTTGGCATTGACGTAGACATACTGGCTCAGGAGTCTCTCAAGTACGTCATAGAAGCGTGCTGCAAGCTTGTTTTGTCTATTGAGTGATAGCAGAATCTGTTTGGTCCGCTCAACATCCTGAACCCACGCGCGGGCATGCTCACTGGTGGGCTCAGATGAAATGCAAATGATGGGGATCAGCGCCGCTTGGAATAAAAAGTAGAGCGCGTACCAAACAGCAACAGAAGAGGGCTCTTGTTGGAACTGAAGGAACTCGTCTACAAGATGAATTGTGTCGCGCGCTGACTTGATGCAAATGTCTCGGCACTTGCGCTCGGCTTCTGACGTGGCCGACGAGACTGAGGCCGGGTTATTGCGCAGGAGCAGGATGCGCTGCAACACAAACGGCCGGAACATAATGACCTGAAAGTTTTTGACTCTCCATAGCAGACGGTAACGAGTGAGAACCAGCCATTGGCACGTCGGGTCAATGGGATAGGCAACTCCCTCCTTAAAATATGGAGGCAGTTCATCCATAAACTTGGTCATAATTGTCTTGTTAAACTCTAGACACTCCTCAGCCGACGGGCTCGGCTTAGAGATGAGCCGGTTGTAGATGGAGTTGGTCAAAAGACAAAACTTTGATTGAGCAATAATTCCAGAGTAAATTGTGGGTCCATTGGAATTAGCCATTTCATGAAGTGAACCCACCATGTCCAGCGTTGTATCGGCAGTGAGTTGACTGTCGTGGATGTTCATGGGGGGCTTGACATCAACAATTTCGGGGGCAGGAAGATTTACAGGACGGCCAAACGTGACAGCTGCACCTGCATCAAAAACGTACAAAACCCACCAAACTCGTAATCTAATTTCCTGCTTGAGTGGACTACTCTTCCAGTTGGGGAACTCTCTGTAAAGGCCCAACCCCAACGCCATGCGAATGGCAAGGCCAAGGTAGTTCCAACCAGTATTGGGCTTGTTGCGTTTTTGAACATAGTTGGAGAGCAGTGTCAAGGCTTGAACCAAAGGTAAATTTCCTGTCTCCAGGATTCGGGAATTCAACTTGGTGCGGGCTTGCTGGTAGTAGTAGAGATCAGCAGTACTGCTTTCATGGTTGATGCACCACGAACCAAGCGCCATTACAGTATTGTGTAGCAGATCCCAAACGTCATCAGGCGGTCTAGGAATGGTACCCATGTACTGGGCTCTATAAGTAGGCTCATGGATGAGGGGGTATGACGAATTGTAAAAAGTAAAAAATGAGTCCACTAAGGTATCACTGATAAACTTTGGAACTGGGTTACTGGGGATCGAATACGACACAGCCGGAAACGAATGCGGGGAGTTTTTAGAAGACGAGGTGCTGACATTATACTCTTCATCCGATGCGGGACTAGTGGTAGTGGCAATTGAAAATCCACTAGTATTGGTGAGATCTTCCTCTTCCTCGTCCGGTGGGTATTCCAAGGGAAACTGGGGTTTGTCCCAGTTGGAGGGAATTTTCAGTGCACGCAAAAGCACAGAACTAGACGCTAACCCAAAATATCCGGTTCCCTTGGGGTTGATAGACAGCGCGGCCATGCCGTCGGTTAGTTCATTTCCTTGCAGATCCACCTCAATCCAATCAAATCCGTCTGCTTCATCGGGGACCTCGTCGTTGGGAATCAGTGGTCGATGAGCTGGGGTTGGTCGGAAAGAACGCGGACGGCTAGCCCCGCTGAGGTTACTACTATTACCACCCTCAGATTTGATTTTGTAGTTGGGCTGATGGGCATCCCTGGATAGAAGATGTGACTTTGACAAGAGGGTGTCAATGTCGGCATTAGGCAGAATCTCACAAATCAGGCTCTCTAGTCGCCTGACCCGGTCTTCGACTTTGGTGAGATAGCTAAACAAGAAATTTGAGCGTGATTAGTTTATGAAGAAAATAATAATCTGAAAGAGAGGCTGTGATGGCTTGTATGACTAAAAGGAGAACACGGCAACTCTGACTCTAAACTACTTACTTTCTTGTTAAGGGAGACCTCACAGTTTTTGGTGAGTATTTGCAAGTCCGATTATACTGAGTACATTTTGAGCAGGCGGGGAGCTCTTTGGAGCACTTAAAAAAAAAGGGTTAGTGATCAGTCATGACTAAACAATAAATGGGGCCAGTCAGACGATCAACGGCAAAGATGGTTATGCGGGTGGTGGTGCTAGTTTATAGACTTACCTTGAGCTTTCTAATACGGCACGAATCGCACTGTGAAGGGGTTAGAAACAAACATAGCAAGTAGATGAGACAGATGTTTCTGGAATGAGAACTTACTGCTTGTTCAATGACGAGGTCAGGGTAGTTCTGGGGATGCTGGAGATTATGATGCTGATGTCTGTGATGGTTTTGAATTTGATGATAACTGTCGGTGTTTTTCATGGCCAGGTTGGATTGAAAACCAGGTGTTGTTGTGGCCAGGCTGTATGAATTGCTGGTTGGTAAAAACTGTTGTTGAGGAGGTTGTTGGCGATGCTGTTGACTACGTTGATAATGTTGCTGCTGATGATCTATCGGCATCTGATTAATGATTTCAGGTTCCTGCTGATGATATTGCTGCTGATATTGAGATGGGTTGGTGTTATGGAGAAGCATTGAAGCGCTGGGTTTGCAAGGTTGGTGATTGGTTTCTAAACGAAAAGAGGAGGAACAGGGTTTACTCGAGAAAAAGAATTTGTTGACAAAGAGAAATATTGAAACACAAAAATTAAAAGAAAAAGATGGTGAGAAAAGATAGGAGCATAAAAGTAAATAGAAAGAACCAGAAATAAAATAAAATAAATTAGAAAGAAAGAAGAAAAAAGCCGTTGCTAAATATTTTTATAATTTTTTTTTTTTTTATTTACTCTGGCATTTCTTTTTTGGTATTTATTTTCCTATAATGATGATGATGATGATGACTTTTGTATGCTGATCTTTTTTGGTCTTCAGGTAAAGACCACAATAATAATTCCAGTAACCACTGAGAAGATTCAAATAACGTTGGTTTCCTACCAGGAACCGATTATTTTGGGTTTTTAATTGGGAGAGAAAGAAAATACTACAAACAAAAAAGAAATTATCCCATTGGGTATCAGCACCATGTGGCCAAATCAAGTCTAGACTTACAACGCAATATAAAAAACGGTCTTACTTACATGTGTCGGATTTAGGGAACTTGTTTTGTTCCCATATATGGCTTCAACCTTTTCCAAAAATTTATGAAAACACTGCCTGGCAAAAAAAAAGAAAATCAAAAAAAATCAAAAAAAATCAGAAACCAAAATTATTATGTACCAAGATTATTTTGAGTCTTTCAAATTGAAAATTATTTATAATTAAAACTTTTTGGGTATTAAAATAGTGATTTATTGTTTATACATATTGAATGATTTAATAAGACAGGAAAAATATTTTAATAACAAGTGATGCAGTGGCTCAATGGTAGAGCATTGGATTCCAAATCCAAAGGCTGCAGGTTCGATTCCTGTCTGTGTCATTTAATTTTTTGTTTTCTTTTTTCTTCTTTTGTGCAGTGCTCCTTGACAACAAACTCGAACGCAAACCGTTATGTAACATGTTCCACTTGTGAGTGTACTAATGCACTGAAATTGTTGACCCCCCGCCTTCAATACATTGAGATCGAAAGTTTTGGCCATTTGGAAAAGAAAAAAAAACAAAGGAATCTTTTAAGGTATGAAGTGATTTTTTTATTATTATTATTCTTATTTTGGGTTTTTTGAGGTGGCTATTTAGACAAATTCATCGTGCTTTCCGCTTGAGAAATGGTTTTTATTTTATGATTATTTTTTTTTTAATTGTCTCAGGGATGAATCAGTAAATCAATGTTGGTGATATTAACGCTGAAACAAGAGAGAAAATTGACATCATGGGTCTTAGTGCTTGGGGTTTGTTTCTACCGTTTTTTTTTTTTTTTTTTTTTTTTTTTTTTTTTTTTTTTAAATACAGCCTAGTATTGCAAGTGACAAGCTAGACCTGCGGCCCATGGCTAAACCGTCGGAATCTCATTAATGATATGTTATTTGCAATTCTAAGAAGATGGTTATCATATCTCTCTGAGCCGGAACTGAGTCTTTACCATACTGATAAACAGTCAAATATCCTGACAGATACTTTTTAGACACGACTGTCGCGGCGTTCTCCATTGATTTTCTTCTTTCATTTATTTGTAGTATCTTTATTTAATTGTTATTATTAAAAATCGAAAATCAAATGTCTATGATGTAAACTGTATCCACAGTGCATAAACCATCCTTGTAAAACATCCAATCACGTAAAAAATTTACTGCCTTGAGATCTTGACAACTAGTCAGTTATTATTACGTAGTCGAAGACTCCTTAGTCTTTGGCAGCCTTTAATCCATATACTGATTTTGATCAGAAATTTCGGAGCTTGGACGGTGCAGTAAAAGTTTTTTTTTAAAAAACAGAAAAAAACAACCTGATTGTATGTATGTACTAAACCACACCTGGCAGCAGTGCTGCGCAGCATATGTACGTAAAACGGTTTGTAATGTCAGACATGGTAAAAAAAAAAAACAAAAAAGTGGTCTTAAACTGTTTTTTTTTTGTTATTATATTTTTATTATTATTTTTATTATTATTTTATATTGCCCATTTCTCCTCCCCCCTTATAACAAATATTCCATGTGCGAGACCAAATACTGAACAGCGTCGTATGCATCTGGGCCATTAGTGCTGTCTAATTTGTTGACAGCGGCTCTCCCCCCGACGCTAAGAACATGATGAACAAAAGTGTAAACCACTTATTACAGACGCACGTTAAAGCATTCAGCAAAACAAATAACAAATAAATCCCCAAAAAAAAACAAGTGATGCGCCTAAAGTAGGCTTTGGTCATTACTTTTTTTTTATTTTTTAAAATTTTTTTTTGGCATAGGCTCTCATCGCGTGGACTAACTCCCGTTAAACCTTGAGGGCACGGATTTACTTTCAAACAAATGACAGAAAAAAAAACAAGAAAAGAAAGCCATTCCCTATACTGAGCCTAGTAAATGGAAATACTTTTGGGCAAGATTGTGCTGCAGTTGGTCAGAAAATATACAAAAAAAATAAAAAGCGAATATTTACCTGGTTTGTAAGATTAGGCCAGCTCAGTGGTCACGGCACAAGACTTCCAGTCACCAAGAAAACTCTGCACATATCAGGGCTCAAAGGGTCAACCACCAGGTCTCTACAAACCCACAATTGATCAGAAATACTCAGCCAATTCGGAAAAAAAAAAAAAAATAAAATAAAAGGGAGCAATGGAGTGGCTTAGTCACCAGTTAACAATAGCCACTGTCATTTTCATATGCCTAAAAGAGGGCCGTTGAAGAGGCTCTCTAAAGTATACACACACTGCACAGAATTTACACAAGAGGTCACTGCAGGAAAATGCTCATCCCTAGTTACTTGATAGAATATATACACTAAAGAAAGAAATTACAACTGACAACGACAACCAAGTTACAATTTAAAATGCAGTCCAAATAATGTAAAAGTGTCATGAAACACGCAAGTAATAAAGAAAAGCCAGAATATAGTTTTACGCGCGGTTAGCGTATATTTAAAATGGTGCCGAACGAATCTCTACCCTTAAGATGAAAAAGAAATCTTTTTAATGGCCATATCTCTTACAATTACCTGAATATGGAATATGAGTAAAGTAGCAAAAGAATGTAGATGGGATCTGACTGTACGGGGTTCTCAACGCTGATTACAAGTTTTGCGCTTTGACGCTACCGGAATTCTTTAAAAATGAATATACACACTGATAATATCCCTTCTATACTACTTTTATAGATTCACACAAGAGATTGCAACAAAAAACCGCATCAGGATACCTTAATCAAGTCAGCCGTAAATGTCCCCTTTCATTATTAAAGATGGTGCTAAGAAATTAAAGAGTCTTTTTTTTTTTGGCCACACGACCCTTCTTGGTATTAAAAGAACCGGACGACAATGATCCGGGGGAAGTTTTCCCCTAAACTAGTTGCGTCCCACAGGTTGTGAACAAACAATTCTCTGGCACATGGTCGACAGTGTTGTTTGTATCTATTTGATGTAAGGATAATAAACTGATTTTATATGGTCGATAGTATTTGAAATAAACTGCACAATGGGTTGATTTGGAAAATGGTTTTATTATTATCATCTGAAATTACACTTATATAAGAGCGCCATGGCCTATATATGCAGCTCAATTTTATGACGAGGCACGGCAATTTCCATGACAAGTTGCCATAGTTTTGGGGATACACTATACAACTATTTACAACTTTTAAGTAATGCTGTCAAAAGGTTTCACATGTTTCCTTAGCCTTGTTGCCGTTCAGTACAAGTTCATTTTCTCTCTCTCTGAAATGTGATTTTTGTGTCAGCAAAACTAAATGGGAATTGCCATCAAACTGGCAAATACCGCTATCTCATGAGTCACAACCCAATGATAAATTCTTAACGGGGCCCTGAGGGTCGGTTATTGAAGGAAACACAGAATTGATGACTGGTTCCTTTTTTAGATTTCAATTCGTTTTACTTCTTCGCCACTCATTTATCTTGTGTTCCATAGATTATGAACAGTTTCCACTAGCAACGGCTACCTGTATATATATTGGGCGCCATGGCTTTTGTTCTTCTGTTAGCCATTAAGCCAGATGACCATTGTATTGATAAGTTTACAGCGTCCCTAAGAAAAAAGAGGCAGTGGGCTTAAGAGGTCGATTTGAAAATTTTTTTCTAGCGAATGAGCACTTTGGTTTTTGATAGTTGAATAGGTCAGAAGTTTATCATATTGAGTAAATTTGAGCAGCAGTCTTCCCCTTCCAAAACAAGAGATAATGGAATTTCGCGATTAATAAGTCTTAGCAGGACTGGAAAAACCCAACTTGCTCATAACACGGGAATCCATTATACCCATGTTAAATCTGATCTTAACGTTTCAACCTTGGCTGATTTGCTACGGTTTTTTTTTTTCTATCAGGTGAATTGCTTTGGACCCTGCTGGCAGCTCCTGTGCAAACGTCGATGACTTTCTCTACTGTATTAAAAATTTGATTTTAGGAACAGCAAAAGTGAATGACAACCTTAAAAAAAAAAATTAAAAAAACTTAAACGCTTTGACGTTTATTAAACTTAGTAACTATATCACACCCACCAGCCAAATGTCGACTCACAAAACAAAACCAAGTGATGATGACACGGACTCTAAACTGGCTGTCCTCACAAGCATCTTTCCAAACTACTCACTGGATAGCTTACTTGATGTATTAATTTCATGTAATGGCAGTATATTGGAAACAAAAACTCTTTTAGACGGGGCTGATCTGAGGGGTAGTAGGCCTGATGGCAATGCTTCCTTCGGCACTTTTGCAACTACGGAACAGCAAATAAAACCAACCACGGCCTCGAAACAAATCACTTTAAAGCGGTTTTTCCGTGACTGTGAGGGTACTGAATCCAAACCCAGTGCTCTTGCTATAAAGAAACAGCGGCTTGAAACAAAAGGGAAGCCGATTCATTTGTATGATCCTGATGATGTTAGATCGCTTTTGCCCTGCACACTCCACTTTGGCGTGTTCCCAAAAGAATTAGCCGACCGACTACTTACAACTATGCTCAAGGAGTCAGAAACGTGGGAGGAAAATAAGTTCAATATGTTTGATCGTGACGTTTCTTCCCCACATACCACCTCCATCTATACTGACAGCGCGGCTATTTTTGCAAATAAAATGGCCAGTTATAATGGTAAACAGATTAAAAACATTCGCATGTTCAACGCTGACATGTCAGAGGCAAAAGGAATAGTGGAACGTATTGTTAACACTGAAATATCCAAACGAGGTCTCATGCCCTACCAATGCCCTACCAGATGGTATTCGGACATGGCAGTTTGCAACAGGTACTCGGGACCCAAACAATCTGTAGGATTTCACTCGGATCAGCTCACTCATTTAGGGCCTCATGCTGTAATTGCAAGTGTATCGCTAGGGGTTACGCGTGAGTTTCGTCTTAAAAACCGGGACCCTTCAAAACCATATGCGCCTATATCTGTCCACCTGCCTCACAACAGTTTGATAATCATGCATGCTGGCTGCCAGGAGAACTACAAACATGCTATCATGCCCTGCCCTCTCTCATCGGTTATGACTGATACTCATCCAATTGCCGGAGTGACCCGAATAAATATTACCTACCGAATGTATCTACCCTCTTTTACTTCCGAAAAAAACCCAAAGTGCGAGTGTCAAAGACCAATGATTCTCCGGGTTTGTAACCCTGCCAATGATATCACTGGTAACCATAAGCTCACGCCCAGATACATATGGGTTTGTGGACTCACCTATACTAGTGGGAAAAAATGTAGCAAGGTTGAGTTTCCCAAGTTCCCTGTCAACAAGTCGCTTGAATTCTCGTACCCCTAATGTCCGGCGTTTAAAAATGGTAGTTTCAAAAAAAAAAAAAAAAACTATGGGGGATGCTGGTTTAGAAGCTGCCCACTAATTTCAGAACTGGATAGTTGGGTCAGCCGATATAACTGATTCTGATTATTGCTCAGTTACTTTCAGGGTACTTTATATACCCACAAGGCTGCTGTTTACTGGGCAGTACTGACGGTTAAGACATTTCGCAGGTGAAGAACCTGCCGCTTCATTGAGGATTCCCGTGTCGAATTTAGCTTATTGCTTGATTGACTCATATGACTCTTGTCCAAAAGTAATGACACGGTACCAAAGATCCGAGTGAGCTCAACCGTTAACAAAACCCTTTTGTGACTGAGTTCAGACCTGCAAACCCAAAAAGAGTAGCTTTGAGTTTATGAAGGGAAAAAAGTAAAACGAAAAGATGCAGCCGTTTTTTCATTTTTTTTTTTTAATTTTTTATTTTATTTTGAACAATAACAGTTTCTCCAAGTTTTTTTCTGTCTTGGTTCTTTCTTAGTTTTTTTTTTGAAATCTATCCAGTATATAAATATCATTGACTTTTCTTATTTCTTTTCCTGAAACAATATTTATTTTTTATCATATTCATTCTTAGAAGAACCAAAATCAGCATTATTGTTAAATAGTCACCAAAAAAAAAACCTCACACTTGTTTTTTTTCTCCAACTGAAAGTTTTATAGGTAACCGAAACTTCCCAGGTGCAAGAAATCTCATAAAATATAGAACCTACACAGATGCCCAATACCGATTTTATTACGCAGGAGCGTGATGACAAAAAATTCCTGCAAGAGTCCTGGGAACTCAATGAGTCTGGCCTTGGTGACAGCTCAAAGCAGGCCACTAAGGCCGTCACCACCCCAGAGACCCCGCCTTTGGTTGATCCCGAGCTCCTTACCTTCCGTGAGAGACTCTTATACAACTTTAGACGGTTTAACACCAAGCTAGACTCCTTTGGCGTTGAGCTCAGAGGTATCCATCGTGTCCCGGCTGAGGAGCGGTTCCATTCACCCCAAATTGTGTTCAAGTTGATTCTGCTCTGGTTCAGTGCCTGTGGTGGTCTCTCATCAATGTCTGGTTTCTTTTTGGGTCCGCTCGCCTTTGGTCTTGGTTTCAAAGACAGTATGTCAGCCGGAATTTCTGGTGCTGGTCTTGGGTGCCTTGTTGCTGCGTATGCTGCCACTATGGGCCCGAGATCTGGTCTCCGTCAAATGGTGCTTTCCAGATTTATGTTTGGCTGGTGGCCTGCCAAGCTCATTGCACTTCTCAACGTTATTACTTTACTTGGTTGGTCGGTAGTCAACTCCATTACCGGTGGCCAAATTTTGGCAGCTTTGTCAGACAACAAAGTACCCATAGAAATCGGTATTGTTATCATTACCGTGGTGTCACTCTTTGTCGCTATTTTCGGTATCAAATATGTGCAATACTTCGAGGATTATGCGGCCCTTCCGGTCAACTTGTCTTTCCTGCTTTTGTATATTTGCTCCTCGCGGTACTTTAACACCTCCCTGCCGTCAGTTGGTGAGGCCGAAAACATCAGAGCCAGCTGGGTTAGTTTTTTTACTTTGACTTTTGGTGTCACCAGTGCCTGGGCCGGTGTTACTTCTGACTATTACATTGACTTTCCTGAAACCACCTCACGAATTGAGACCATGGCCATTACATTTTTCTGTATCCTTATCCCCACCTTGTTTGTCGGTATCCTTGGTATCTGCATTGCTACCGGCGCCGTTGGCATCCCGTCTTTGAATGATGCTTACAATGAGCTGGGTAACGGTGGTCTTTTAAACGCTGCCTTCTCCAGATGGGGCGGCGGTGGAAAGTTTGTGTTGGTGCTCATGTACATGTCCCTCGTTTCAAATAACATTATCAACACTTACTCGATTGCTCTTTCGACCCAAGTTTGGGGCCTCTTTGCTATGAGAGTTCCGCGCTATGCACTTGTGATTTTGACTGCTGCAATCTACTTCGTTCTCGCTATGGCGGGCCGCAACACCCTTGCCAACATTTTAAATAACTTTTTGCCCTTGATTGGTTATTGGTCCATGCTTTACTTTGTCATTATCTTTCAAGAGACGATTATTTTTAGACGCCGCAAGATTCCTGGCACTAACGATGTTTACAACTGGGCTGACTGGGACAACAAGCTGCGACTTCCAACAGGCATTGCGGCGCTTGCTGCGTTTTTGTGTGGTGTTGTTGGTGTTATTCTTGGTATGTGCCAGGTCTGGTACGTGGGCCCCATTGCCAAACAGTTTGGTGAAGAGGGATCTGACGTTGGTACTTGGTTTGGTGCCCTGTTTACCTTGGTCACTTATCCACCTTTCCGATACCTGGAGCTCAAGTACGCTCCTTGGTCTGACAAGCATCTAATGTAAAAAGCCCTCACCCAAAAACAACAAGGCTAAAAGCAACAATAAGCAAAAAAAGAACGAGCATAGAGACTGTTGTCAAAGGAAGTTAATTTTGTTTTGTTTGTTTTTGTTTTAAAACAAGTTCCTTCTTTTTCAAAAAAAAAAAAAAGCATTTTAAATATAATTTCATATACTCGACAATATCTAAATATAATGATGATATTAAAACAACTAAAATCTAACCTATAAACGCACACACTATAAAGGTTCAAGACCGATAGCAGACCACTTGTAATCCGCTAGATGACGGTACACATAGATACCAGAAATATCAAATAAGAAAAGTATCAAAAAAAAAAAAAAACACATTCACAATCTTTTTCAAACATATATACAAAGAAAACACAAAAAACAAACAAAAAGACAGACTATTAAGTAGTTATATGTACAACAAACCTCCCCTTCCTTTTTTTTTTACGCCTTGGAAGTGTAGATTAGGTCGACTCTCTCCTTAGAGTAGTTCCACTTCTTAACAACGAAGCCCTTCTTCTTGTCAACCAGAGTCAGCAACTCGGTGTTCTTGAGAGGCTTACCGTCCTTGTTGGTTGGTCTCTCGGGATTCTTGCTTTGGTATTTTCTAATGTACATTTTTCTCAAGGTAGCACGAGTTGAAAGTGGGAAGCAAGGCGAGTCTATTAATGACTCAATCTGCGTGTAGGTCTCGATGTTAATGCCGTTGGTGATTTGGGACGCCAGGGCCTTGATAGCCTCAATTCTCTCCTTGGCAAGAGTATCGAGTTCAGCAGGTGAAAGGTACTTCACCAGGGTCAGCTTGGGGTCAAAAGCAACGACAGCATCAACCTGAGCGGTCAGTTGTGTGTAGGCCTCCAGCTTAGCAGCACCCTCCTCAGCGGTGATTCTGTTGGCACGGACATCAATCTCGTTATCAATCTTGAACTGGCGATCAGCAAGCTTGTGTGCCTCCTCGTTAGAGCGGCCACCAGAAAGGAAACCCTTGATTGTCAGCAGTCTCTCAACCACAATCGACTTCTTCTCGGCCTCAAGACCCGGCACAAAGGACTCCAGCTCCTCACCCAGCTTGGCAAGAATCTCAGAGCGCTTTTGCTCACGCTGCTGCTTGACCTCAGCAATCTTGGGCTGAGCCAAGTACTCCTTACGACTCATAGCGTCCTTCTCCTTGTTGGCGTATTTCGGAATAACCAGCTCCTCTTTACCGAATCTTCTGCTCGTTGGCGCAAAATGAGGAGCAGGCAATCTATCTTCCTTGTTCAAAACAACACCGGCAAACTTGCGATTAGGGTGGAAGGGATCAAGGTAGAATCTGACAAAACCAGGCTCGAGCGCAAAAAGAGTATGATCCTTACCGATTCCCACATTGTCACCAGGGTAAATCTTGGTTCCGCGCTGTCTGTAAATAATATCGCCAACCTTGACAGTCTGTCCATCTGACTTCTTGGATCCTAATCGTCGACCTCTCGAATCCTTGTTACTGGTCTTGGAACCGGCGGCTTTCTTGGTAGCGTTTCTGATGCCAATCAAGGCACCATCATTACTGACGGGGAGAATAGGTCTGTGTAAAAGGGTCGAGTTACCTAATTGCAAAGCAGGTCTAAAAACCTGCGATCTCAACTGATTCAATGATGGCAATCTGGACATCGTGTGCTACTGCGTGCTGCTGATGAAACCGACAGAGTTAAGTTGGGGTTTGGTGATGATGGTGGTGATGACTACTGTATGAAAAAAAAGGGAAAAAAAAATTGTGCTGAAAAAAAATCAGATTGAAAAAAATTTCGCCAATCACCATGGCTCAAAATGAAGGACTCGGGCTTACCAGCAGTGGTTAGGGGAAAACACACCATATTAATAAAAACGAGAAAGGTGCGTAGTAGGGTAATAAAAGTCATGTGATCCATTACACTTGTAAAAAAACAAACAGTTGGCATACAAAAAGATCTGTAATTTCATAACTACAGATGTCATAACTTTGGTGTCTCTTTGAGACAACTGCCCTGTCGCAGATGATTGATCGCATATAACATTTGATAAGGACTTGAGTAAAATATTACACTTATAAGTAAAATCTCAATATTGGCTTTGGAGGTTGAGTATGGTATAATACAAATGCCATCAGTATGCAAGACAAGTTTAATTTAAAATTGGGCCAGGCGTAACCTGATCAACAGAACCTCATAACTGATAGTATTGGTTACATGAAGATATGCTTTGGCCACTAAACTGGCCAAGGTGTGTGATAATAGCGTCCAAATTATGTTTCTGCACAAAAGATCTAGCTACATAGGACCTCTGGATATAGATATTGACACCCAGATTAGTAGTAAATCAGCTATTGTCCAGGGCCATAACTTCTACTCTAGTAGAAAGTAGCTGAGGTGCTAGGTATTTTGTGCGGGCTACTTTTTTCTTTGACCATATGAAAAACTACTGGGTAGTTGCATTGTGGAATGGGTCAACAGTTTAGTCGTGATTGAGTCTAGTCTACTCAAGAAAAAAACAAAACTCGAAAGAGCGGGCACCTTCGCAGCGGCTGTTATTTTCTGGGGGTCAACGTCGAGAATGCCTCTATTATCAAGTTGCACATCCCCGTATGGGGATGTAAAGTACAGACAGTTTCATTTTTCATCTTATGATTACCGCATTTACGACGGAGACCCTTGTCAAAGCGGAATCCTCGTTCTTGACTCGTGAGGAGTAGGGGCCTACCATTGGACGGAAATTTAAAAGGCTGGAAGTGTCTTGCCTCAATACCACTATTTCAACGACTGTTCACTAGGTCCCGTAGAGGTCTAGAGCTGACCCACTTACCATAGCTCCTGAAGGCTACAAGATATTTTTTTGGTGAGACATAATTGTTTCTGAGCTAGACGAAATGAGTATTGATCCGCGATCTTTCTTTGCTTTAGTCTCCGGTCACTAATTTCCACGGAAACATTGCACGATCTCTTCCGACAAAGGTTTCTTTCGTAAACTATTTTCGCCGTCTGTTTCACGGCATTTGTAACAGTCTGATTCGTGACTTTTTTATAGATCGGAGCACCAAATTGATTAAGGCAATTTTTTTTTGCAAAAAGTTCCTATCGCTCCTCCGGTGTTTACCACTTGACGATAACTAAGAGTCTGTAGAAATAACAAAAAAAAAACAAAAAAAATCTGAGTTCCTGATACTCTTTTCTAGGCTTTTAAATTTTTTGTGTGAATCACAAAATATTTTAAGGATTTTTTGGGGGCTCGTCTTTTTTAAATCTCAGATTCTGGCTTCCATAGAGTAGCATGTCAGGGTGTATTGGTAAAGAATTGCTTTGCACAATTCTACTCTCTGTGTGGATCCGGTGTAGACTTGCGCCATGTAGCAGTAAATGCGTACCCATTATTTTCCAGTAAAATGGGATTCAAGAGTAATCTCATATTGAACCGGTGATATTCCTTGAAAACCAAATGGTGCTAGGTGTTCCCACATCTCATTCACAAAGATGATCCAATCTTCACTTGGGGATATGGTCGGCTCAAAAGATCCTATTTTGAGGTTCATGGCCTTGTATTATTACTAATTGGGCTCCAAAGCAAAGGGAAACAAAAATGTCTTGTCCTGCTCGAGGAGAAAAGAGACCAACGTCGAAAATTGTGTAATGGGGGTTCTGTACCATGGCGTTTGGGTATAAGTTTTCCAACCGCATGGCTTTCTTATATGAAACCTCTTCTTTGAATACTTCAGCAGCTTTTATTAGTTTGTTCACCTGATCAATATTGCATAGATATAGAATTAGTATTGTCACGTTCAGATTATATCAAATGCAACCAAATATGTTTGGCGACACTTTTCTGCTTGTGTATTTTTCATCCAACAGAGTTTGCTTATGAAAATTATGGGACTGTATGGTCCAGAAATCACGGAGGTGCAACGCTAAAGCTTTAAATCGTCTGGATAAAGACTCAATTTTTTTTTAAATGAGTTATTTCAATGTATAATATATTCTTGCGACAATAGATGTCTATATGACATGCGGTGTAGAGTTTTATTTGCATCACCAGTTCTGAAGGCCAGCTTACCAGTAGCTGTTACGGTATTGACCTTAAGGTACTGCATAAAAAATATCTCATGCTTTCTTAAAATTGGCGCTACAAACATTATACGTAAATATCACTTTTATTTTTCTGGATGATAGCGGTCAAACACATGAAATAAGACAGATACCGACAATACCAATAATCATCGCACTATCTAAGTTAGTTTTGCTTTCTACCATCAAAAGCAATGAAAGTGATTCCTAAAGAGTCCAAGCAAGACTGGCTACACAGTTAGGGTATATCACCATCTTGAACAATCCATAACTCAATGGATATTAAATAGAAATACCAGAAATATAAATCAAATAATTATCTAGTATATTGGCGGCAAGCATCAAACAGCACAATTCTTACAGTTTTATGCGTAGAGTGATTATGTAGGATCTCCTGGAAATTATGCTCGATCAAAAAAGTAAATGGAGCATTTGAAATGGACAGTTAATGCGAGATAATATTCAAAGTTATTAGACCTGCATCTAGCTATGGTTTGAATATAGGAGAGTTATCTGACCAGGGTTTTAATTATGGACCGTCTTTTTTAATTTCATAAGATAGTCTTTTATCACACAGAGATAATATGATTAAGAATATATAAACTCCTCAAAACAACAATACTAATTGACATATATTCCTAGGAAGATCCATCTGATAGGGGAGAAAGGGATTATTTGGAACATGTATTTTATGAAATGAGATGCCAGTTTTGTTAACAAAGCTTATTGTTATGACTAAGAGCTTACCTGTATAACATTGGAAACTCTGCTGGACAAGACGGTTATAAACAAATTTCGTATTTCAGCTACCCCTCCCGAATCAGATAGAAAAAGAACTATCGAGTTAACATATATCGCGAAGTTAAATTCAGACTCATCACAATCGTTTCATTAACCGGAGCTAACAATTCCATCGATTGCCCCCTCAAAAAGTTTTATAATGCAGCCATTGAAGACGAGCACTTCGTCGCAACAAAAGGGGGACTCTGAGCCGCGCCAACAGTCCTTCGACCACATGGACTACAAGGAGGCTAATAGCAGTACAGATATTCTGGTTGCCATTTTCAAGGACATGTATGAAAATGGTAGACCATCTCCTACTCTCAGCCCGTTAATGTCTTCTTATGCTAGTATGAGGCTGGGTGTTTACGCCGATTCAACAAATTCAGTTCCAGTGGTACAAACCAGCGATGATTACTATGGATCAACCCATGACAATGGATACTTTCTTAGAGGCGCCAACAATGCATCAAATTTTGAGAGTGATAAATACCAGCGTCTCAGTAGATCCAACACGTGGGTCACTGCTTTGACCTGGGGTCCGCGTGAAGCCGGCATGCTTGCACTGACTCCTAGGTCTCAGGGGTATATTGAAGATACGGAAACAACTGTTGAATATCTCACTGCACTTGCCCATGAATGGCAACAGTATAGTTTTGACACATCCCTGACTCCGGGTGCACTTGACTATGAATCCCGCTACATCCGAAGCGGATCGGATGCTATATTCCGAATCACATCGCACACGTCACAAAGATTTATTTCCAAATCTAGCAAAACAACTGCCTTGGATAACATTATGGGGGATAACCACCTTCACGTTGCATCAATATGGGATGTTGCAGTTGGAAAATGGTTACTGCTAGGCATTTTTCTTTGCCCACAGGGTCTTGCGTTTGACCATTCTTGGAGCAAGGATCCCAAACTTGCTGATACCACATATGCCAACTTGCTAGCCAAGAAGATACCGAGTGACAAAGTTATCAACGTTAACCCATTGCCTGATATTATTGTAACAGCGGCTTCTTCTCGTTCTAGTACTGCTTCGTTAGAAAAAGCAATCGCTGAAACCGAAAAGAGTAATCAAAACCCAGCAGCCACCATTGAAGAGGGTGAGGGTGATGATGAAGATGATGACGACAGTGATTATTGGAATCAGTATGACGATAATCTAGGATCTGAAGACGAAGGAGATGATACTGAAAAAGAAGAGGAAGCTGAAGGGGTTTCGGACGCTGTGCGACAAATGAAAGGCTTTTCTGTTCAGAACGACAACTCAGATGACGAGAGTTACTACAATAGCTATGCTGATGTGGAACATATGATTCATGGGGACGATGTCGATCGATCTGAGGCGCCGCAAGTAGATATGGTTGAGTCTTTAACGGATTCTGAGCCTGGTCACACGATGAAAAGAGCTGGTACTCCAATTTGGCCAGGTGCATTCCCCAAGGCCCGTCATACCTCTCCTAAGGTGGAATCATCAGTGGATACAAAATCTCCTGAACTAGAAAAGGAAAGTCCCAAAGCCCCTCTTGTCAGTTCTGTCAAGACACATGTGTCTGAATCCATTGCGTCGCTGTACAAATTGGCTCATTCACAAGGAATATCTATGCATGAGTTCATGGATTTGACTTTAGACGCCGTTAAATCGGTTGATGTATAACGACTTGAAAATTGAATACTTTACCTTCTTGTATAAACTAGTTTATATTCGTATGCAATTTTCATTTTTGAACTATTTTCCTGATCTTTTTTTGTTGTTTTTAGGTCTCGTAGTTTCATGATTCCAAATCCCAGTTCTGCAACTCTTGTAGATTGATTTAGATGGGTAAAATTTATAGATTTAAGCCAAGTTGCTTTCGGGATTTCAAGAGTTTTGACCGTTTCACAGTGAAATTCTGAAAACATGCACAACATGAGTTATTGCACTCAAGTCAAATAGAAGTAAAATCAACACTAGCATCATTCAAACTTCATAGCCTAGCAAGCATATTTGTCATTTTTAAGCTAGCCCACATTAATTTGGGTTTCAAAAAGCTGATCCCTTCATTAGCAATGACACTGTCGGGCAACAGAATAAAAACTGGCGTAATTTGGAATTTTCAAATCAAGTACTCAGTAACAAGTCTAAGTAATAAAAAAACCGCACTGTGGATACTTTGACTACCTTTTTATTAATACTAAAGAAAACTATCTTAAATGCATATTACCAGAGAGATTTTAGCAGAGAGTGAAAAGCTAAGACTGCAAGCTACCTTATGTTTTCAACAAGAATTGGAAATTCTTTAGATTCACAATTCCCTAGATAGCACAGTATATGACTAAAAGTGGCCTTCATAGGATTTCCTTCTACTTCAGAAACTGGTTCTACGGTCAGCGATGCTGTAAATACTGAAACTGCTGATTGTGTCTTTAATATTTTTTCAGGTTTCGAATACCCTAAACATGAGCGGTCTTTAAACCCTGAAGTTTCAAAATTTCAAGTATATAATGATATTGCCTTTATTGCCAAAAACCTGGGTACCATTCTACCTAGCTAGACAACTTAATTATAACTCTCTTGTATTGGACTAGTGTTAGATCTAAAACTGAAAAAGATTTTGGTATTTATTGTTATGGACAAAGATATTTAGTAAAAATTGAAGATGATTTTGCATTAAAGACGGCAGGTTGAGAAACATTACTAGCTAGCGGTGAGAAAAAGAACAAATATTCTTTTTGGTGACCGTAAGAGAAGCGATCTGTTTTTAAATCGCGACTGGATTTATTTCAGTAACAACTTTTAAGAAGACAGAGAATAACAAGAGCAGATACTATTTATTCGATCAAACAAACAAAATATAGCGTTAATTGACAAGCATGGTGCTGATATCAAAATGAAATTCATTTATCTTTCTTTGACCAAAAAAAACAAACAATAACAATCTATTCTGAGAGAAGAATATTTCATAAAATAAACAGAATTGACACAATACATCAGGCGAATCATCATTGAACAGGCCGAGGAGAAAGCACTAGTATTCCCCAAGAATTGCATTGGCAGCAGCCAAATTATCTGGTGTAGCCTTTTTCTCACTTACAATGTATAACAGCTTACGTTCCGCAAACTCTGCCAGCTCGGTATATTTCTTTTTATCATCAGCCTGCAATTTCGAAGACGATTCTGATAATGTCAGAATTTTTTGCGACACAATTTGAACGCCAGCCCAACCACGTACATAAACGGGACATAGCTCAACAGACCTGAGATAATGCTGGACTGAAAGCCGAAGGTATTCCAGCTTATCGACAAAGTTGTAGTTGGGATTGCGGACAACCAGCGTATGAAAGATTTCAGCTATCCTGGCAAAGATATTGTATGCATGTGGAGTGAGCAGAATAACTTCTTGATAAGCATGAATGGCCTGCAGAAACTGACCGCTCGCAAAATAGGCCTCGCCCAGCTCAGCCCACAGCTCGCTATCGGTTGGGATAATGTCAGCGATTTCCAACAGCTTATCGATATACTCCTTGAAGTTTCCGTTAAATTTTGAAAATGATGCCTTTCGTTTCAGAGATAGCTAATAGAAAGTAAAATTGTTAGCGAGAAGAATTATTGAAAAAAAAAAAAACAGTCAACCGCGCTGGGGACAATTGAAGCATACCAAATCGTTATCGGGCCGGCTCTCCAAATATTTGATTGCAGCCTGAGGTCCCTCAGTAGCCTCAATGTACTGTGATTTCATCAGTGCCACCCGTCCAGTTTTCTCGCTAAATCTGTCGGTAATTCTACCCAGCATAAGACTGGCATCATTGTCGTGACTTGAAAGCAATGACAAGTAAAAATGCTGTTGTAGAAGGCCAAACCACGTTTCGTCGTCAATTGACCCCTGGTACTGGGTCAAAAACTGCCGCGACTGCTTGTAAAGAGTGGCAAGCTCAGAGGGAGAGGCAGTAAAAGCCTTCTCCTGCTGCATAGCAGAAATTAAAAACTGAGGAACTGCGACCATTGCGGCGATTGTTATTGTTGTCGGGCAGAGAAGGAGAGCGAGATCACGGTGTACTGACGGCGTGTTGGGGAGAAGCGTGGCTTCTGCGCGACGGGCTGAAATCTACGGCAAGGTCTGAACAATCTAGAATGAGCCGCAGTATCATACAGAGTAATTCTGTTGATATGACAACTGAGTATTACCACATTCGGAGCATAACGAAAATAAACAACAAGCAGCAGAAATTTCTTGTTTGTTCACAGGGTTGATTCATTCACTACTGCTATTTCTACCACCCTCCCCAGAGACAACAACCGCCATCTGCTGGCCATCGACAGACACACAGACATTCTAGCTGTGGACCAAACACACGCTACCACTAATTTTTAATATACAATATCCACAACTTTAGGCATGGTAAAGCCAATTAGAAAGAAAACATACCACGGCTACGAGACTCGTCTCGAGACATTCAGCGGTGCCAGACTCCAAGGCGCCAAAGCACGGAGTCGCCGGGTAACGTGGCCTCATGCACAACCCAGCGCCAATGAAGTTGCAAAGGCTGGCTTTTATTTCACCCCTGCTCCAGGCAAGTATGGCGGTGACCAGGTGACCTGTTATATGTGCGGGTCCGGCATTGATGGTTGGGAGCCCGAAGATGATCCGCTCCAGGTTCACATTACCAATTGCAAGAATTGTCCCCTGGCGATATTGCAAGCACGTGCTTGGGAGGAGGAAGAAGATGGCGTACACGACCCGCGCAATGAGGAGACGTTGTCAATCCGGCTGCAGACGTACTACCAACCGCTGACAAACGAGGAGTTGGAGCAAGCCCTTGTTCAGGAAAACGAAGAAGGTGACGAGGAGACACCACGCAAGAATAAACTGACGTCTTCATCGTTGATGCTAATGGGAACTTCTGTTTGGCCACACGACAGCAAACGTGGTTGGCTGCCGACAAGTGAAAATATGGCCAAGGCCGGATTTTACTATTTCCCCAACCATACCGGTGAGGATTTTGGTCTGTGTCCTTACTGCAACCTAGGACTTGATGGGTGGGAACCGAACGATGATCCGGTGCTGGAGCACAAGCAAAGAAGCCCCGACTGTCTTTATTTTACAGCTAACTCGACAGTGCCACTGCCCAAGTCGGCGCGTAAGGGCCAGCGCCTGGTGGAAGAAAAATTTGTTATTTCGGATGATGAAGACGACCTCGTGCGTAGTCAGGATTACAACTCAGATAGTGACGCTACTGCCAGCAGTACGTCATCCAACAAACGAAAGAAACAACCCAAAAAGCCCACCGCGCGGAAAAAGCGGAATTCACAGGGCAGCCAGGGCTCCAACAGCGTGGGGATTTCGGATAGCGATGGTTCGTCAACCGCGTCAGCATCATCAGCAACGGGGAAGAAGCGCCGTGGCCGCCCGCGAAAGAACCCCGTGGCCGGGGTTGGCACCAGTTCTGATTTTCTTGATTCAGTAATGGAAAGCGCGCGAAAGAAGCCGACCATGGTGGTTGGCCCTTCGAAAATCTCGCCAAACTCAAAGTCGTTCTCAGAGGAAGGCGAGGACGAACTGGGGGCTCTGTCCTCGGTACTTCGAGGTGCCAACATTCTTTCCAAGGGTTCGGTCTCGGCCAGGATTTCGCGGTTTGAAGTCATGTCTGGGTCGCCCACCCGATCGCCAGAGCGATCTCCGGAACGCAAAATCGATAGAAGCAAGTCGGCAACGACGGCGCGACCCGCAGCCCACACATCTCCTATTTTGGCATATCTCACACCACAACTAAGCAAGCCCAGCAAATTTTTGGACGGAGACGAATCTGCTCAATCGGTGGGTAGTATACCCCCTGCGTCGCCCGGAAAGTTAGATCTGACCCCGAGTGAGTCGTCCCGGACAAGGCTAGATCCCTATGCAGACGCAATCGAGATTTCCTCATCGCCCATGAAAGCTGCACCCAGCATGCCGAGCAAGTCGGATCCATTCAAGATGCCATCGTCGACGCCAATCAAGCTAAACTACACTGAGCACGATACCCCCGCCAATGCCGGCAGTGACAAAAAAACCAACTTAAAAGCAGAAATGCCCCCCTTACTGCCAGAGTCGCCGATTGTGATGGTTGAGTCATCACCGGTAGCTAGCATTCATGCCTCATCACCAATTCCAGGCTCATCACCGATTCACGCGTCATCACCCATACGTTCATCCACACCCGTGCGCAGTGCGCGCAAGAACAAGCCAGCTATGGAGGAGTCCTCTCGCATCTTGTCGCCCAAGATGATATCGCCTACCAGCAGCCGGGCCAAGTCACCACCCAAGTCACCACCCAAGTCACCGCCCAAGTCGTGGGCATCTACTTCTGCGGCGGCAGCGGCTGGCGGTCTCGAGAGCCGGCCTGACTCTCCGGGCTTGTCGGTGGTCTCAATCCCGCCGCCATCAATCTACGAGGACTACGACCTGGTCCCGCCGGCAGCATCAGCTAGTGCTGCCAAGATTCTCAAGTCTGAGAACTGGGAAACCTTTTCCAACAGCTCCGTGGAATCGCTTGTCCCCACACACCCGGTGACGGGCGCGGCTATGCCGCTGCCGCTTTCGGAACCGTCGCCTGAGACAGAGCTTCCATCTGTCATGCCGCTGCGCGATGCGTCACCACACCGCAGCAACACGCCGCCGCCAGCGGTGTTTGCTGAAAAGCTCAAGACGCCGGCGCGTCAGGCCTCGGCACAGAACCATCCCGTACTTCACGTGCCGTCACAAAACTGGGCGCAGTCGGACCCCGACGTGGTTTTCGACCTGCTCGCGGCCGTGCCCCACGGCAGCAGCACCGCTGGTACGAGCGCCGGAAGCGCCCGGGCCAAGCTCACGGCGCTGGACCAGCACATGCACAAGACTGTGCGCGAGTATTTTGCCTACCTGGCGGACGAAAGCGAGGCGCGTTCCCGCAGGAACTTTAGCCAGCTAGTTGGCCTCATTGAAACCGAAGCGCAACGTGCTATTGCCGTGCTCGAGAACCTGCCCGTTCGTAACTAAACTCTTTTTTTATCTTTGGGGTGGTGCATCTTTGGGTATACGCCACGGATCAGCTTCTACTGATACTTGTGAGCTGGAAAAAAAAAACAACAGAAAAGAAACTACAGTAGTAATAACTTGGAAAAAAATAGCATTATAACAATATATCAATTCATTGTTCCAATATGAGAAGAAGAAAAAGATCCGAAAGAATCCGATATTATTACATGTATAACTAATAGAGACATGGTTAATTTTTGAGAGGTCCTGGTCCCCCGCGATGGCTAAGCTTGTAAACAACATGCCATCAATGACTGATAAAAAAAAAAAAAAAATAGGAGAGGCCTATTACAATTGCTGACGAAAATTTCGGTGTGTTGGTAAAAAAAACATTATCAATTATAAAGGACATTTCATCAAGTCTTGCTGTAGTAACAAGTGGTGCTGCTTGTTGGTTAGTTGGTTATTGTCCTTACGACACGCACATAATTATAGTGTCTTTTTTTTTTTTTTAATAAACCACAATGACATACAAAGAAGACTTGGGTTTCCAACAAACAATATTTGTCTCTGTGAGATTGGCAAGGTAGTGGTGTCGTCAGCGCGTGTTAGTTTAGGTGTTCAATGGTGTGGTCTCCAAGGATAGTTCCCATGTATTAGGAAAACCCTGCGATATTATACTTCTAGTTATTTAAAATTTCATTCATTCTACATCATAACCTGATCCATTTTAAAATAAAAAATAATTTGATTAGCGGTTTCATATATATAGATATACAGATATATAAATACAATTCATATAACAAAAGCTTTTGGTTTTTTTTTTTTTTTTTTTTTTTTTCCTTTTTTTTTTTTTTTTGGTGTTTTTTTTTTTTTTTTTTTTTTTTTTTTTCAAAAAAAAAATAATACAAAGAAATGAATAGAGAGATGAACAAAAAAGAACTTTGAAAAAAAAAAAAAATTCAAAAAAAACAATAAAATTTGGGCATCTAACGTTTCTCATAATATTGCTGCTGGGTCTGAATGTAGCCCTGTCCGGGTGACTTTTGAGAAGGGTCATAGTACTGCTGCTGCTGTTGTTGCTGCTGGAGCGGCCATTGCTGCATTGGCGGAGGCATATGGTAGGGTTGTGGGGAAATACCCTGCGGATCAACAAACTTGTTTGGCGACGCCCGGCCAATATTCAGTTGCTCCATCTGCTGCTGAAACGCATAGTCATACTGCCCGCCAGGGCCCATGGGCGGGTATGCGTTAACCTGGCTAAACTGATCATAGCCAGAGTTGGGCTTGTACATTTGCGAGTTCATAATGCCCTCATTACCATTTCCACCATTGTAATAGCCACCATTACCACCTCGCTTGTTGCTCATGTAGCTTCCTAGGTTGTTGTTCCCGTTGTTGCGGCCGTAGCGACCCTCCATCTGCGAAACATGCAATTGTGAAGACTGGTAATAGTTGGAGCCAGTGGAGTGGGTGCGCTGCGGCGTGAGCTGTGATCGAAGCTGAGGTTGCTGTTGGTAGATCCGGGTATTGGTGCTATTGTTGCGATGCAAGTTAGACTGCTGAGAATTACCACCAGCCTGACCAGGTGCGTTTCTCGTAGCTAATCCAACCTCGTCCATTAAGCGCTTGTAGCCTTGAGCGGGCAAAGCTTTAATCGAAATAAGAACGGTTCTAATCTTGTTAACAGCATTTTGCAGCTCAGGTCCCTCTAAAAACGGCGTAGAGATGATCTTGTAAATAAAGGTGGGGCCATGCGAGTGGTTCAGAATCTGTTCCAATACACGACTGGGGTGATCCTCACCGGGGTTGAACAGAGCATTAAAGATCTCTTCTCTAGCAGAGGGCTCAGTCTTGTAGTTGATCACCTTCAACACAGTCAGACAAGCAAGCTTATGTGTACATAACTGGACCAGGTTAGGAATGAGTTTAGGAGCAAGAATGCTGTGACGGTTGGCAGCAGTATAAGTATCTAAATACCAGGTCAAGAGCAGAGCACCGTTGGCATTGGTAGCAAGTTGGACAGCGTGCATAGTGATAGCAGCGGCCAGCATGCGCTGCTGCTCACGAGAGACGTGATGACTCTCCAAACAAGCTCGCATGGCCCTAGCACCGTACCGACCTTGAGCGATATCCCAAAATTTTGAAAGCATAGTTTCAAAAATGAAATCATTCCACGGACCTTCAAACTGTAAGCAACATTGAATAGCATAGTTGCCAAACTGGTCCAAAAATAAATGAACAGTGTAGGGATGCAAGGCTTTCGCAATCATGTCAATTTGACGCTTAGTACCCGCAACACCAATGATCTTTTGAGCAGCCCATGTACCATTCTTGTGGATACTGATCTGGGCCAGGTAAGGTGCAATCTGCTTGAGCATCATGTCTTTGATGGGCTCAGAGCAAGCATCAAACAGTTTCTGTACAACCGTGTTGCCGACATAATCACTCGAAAGTTCAGCAATCTCATCGAGAATATCAAGAGCAATTTCCTCAATATCACTTTGGCTACACATTCCACCGTCAATCTTTTTGCGAACTTCACGCAGAGTGGGAGCATCGTAAACACGGTCGGGTCTGGGCTCGGGAACGGGGGCAATTTCATCCTTAAAGTCTTTAAACTCAAGAGCACGATTGATAGAATGAAGAATATAATCCTTTTCTGCATCCGTGGCACCCAAAGCAGAAACAATTGGGCCCATATCAGCAGCAATGTCCTCCAAAGATTTGTTAGCATCAATTGTAGATGCTTCTCCAGAAATGTCCTTGTCAGTGACAGAGTACTCAATGCTGCCAGGTTGTGGTTCAGAATGCGAATTTTGAGCCATAACGACTGGCGAAGGCTCCTTAGCATACTCGGTATTAACAGTAGCATTTTCTTCCGAAGGTCTTGAATCGACAACATCAGCACCAGGGAAGGATTGCTCGTTTTCAAACTCAGATGAGTCAACCACCTTGGCAAAACCAACGCGGCAGGGGCCGTTACCAGTGAAAAGCTCTTTTCCATTAAGCACGCTCTTGGCCTGAATGGCGCTGTCAATACTGACAAAATTAACAAAGCCGCAGTTTTTATGAGGAAGAACCCTTGCAGATTCAACAGTACCATAAGAGCTAAAAATAGCATTGAGAGCAAACGACGTGGTCGAAGCTGGGATGTTGCCTAACCAGAGGGAGCGACTGGGGCCAATGGAGGTGTCATCAATGGAATTAATAATTATGTTGTGCGACATGGGATCTTTAATAAAATAGTTGACCTGAGGGTTGGGTTTCGAAGAAGAAGAAATAATAGATCTAAGCGAAGAAGCATTGCCCATGGTGAAAGGAGGATCAAATGAACCCACAGTGGTTTGCGCACGGGGGCGGTTACCATGAAGAAGAGTATTAGATCTCAATTGGGAAGATTGAGACTCTGGGGATGAATTATTTTGGATATGATGATGATGCTGGTTTAGTTGTTGCTGTTGCTGCTGCTGTTGTTGCTGCTGCTGCTGCTGCTGTTGTTGTTGTTGATGCTGCTGTTGCTGTAGATGATGTTGAACATATTGTTCTTCCGTGATTTCGTTCGGCGTTTCATTAATTAAGGTATCATAAGTGGACAAACCATAAGGGAGATTATTTACAGTGTAAGAACGCATCCTGCTGGGGTCGATTTTCCTGCTAAGCTCCTTGTAAAAGGGCTGTAAAGGATCAGATTGATCAATCTGAGGCTCGACCGGGTCGGAATCCTGAATTGAACCTTCATCTAATGGGTTCAGTAAAGACGTTTGTGATGCTCGTTTAGACTCAACAGATGCAGTCGGAGTCTGTAGATGGGAACCTCTCTGGGAGGACCAGATCGAAGAACCAAAGGGAGAAGAATACAGAGATTGTCTGGCACTATCCGAAAGGACATTCAAGGAGCCAGAACGGAGTCTCGAAACAGAGTTTGCGGACAAAGCTTGACTCTGTTGCAATTGCTGCTGTTGTAATTGTTGCTGTTGCTGTTGTTGCTGAGAAGGGGTAGTGATGAAGGGAATCTCCGATCGATAGGAATCATAAGATTGCTGTTGAACATGCTGGTTCGAGACATTTGGAAGAGAGGACGTGGAGGAGCTGGCTTGTGGGTGGATACCCAGGCGCTGCTGCTGAAATTGTTGAGAATAATTGAGATTAGAGTTTGATGCAGAAGAATGAAGAGAGGCATTCAGACGAGCAGTGGACGACGACGAGGGGGATGTCTTTGAAATAGGCGGAGGAAAAACATGGGAAGGCATTGAAGAAGAATCTGGGGAGAGTAATGCAAGGGATCCCAGAGGTGGTTGCTGGTGGACGTTGGTTGTAGCAATTGGCAAGACTGGGGGTAGGCGAGACGGCAGGGTGCCGGCCCTAGCGCGGGACCGAGCAGCGGTTTGATTCGACGGAGGGTTCATCGAAGTTTGCGAAGAGAATGAGGATATTGATGAAGAAGACGAAGACGAAGATAACTGTTGGGTAGTAATGATACTAGGGTTGGGAGAGTAGTTTTGTTGTTGGTGCTGGGTTATGTTTTGCTTTAAGCGGTCATTCCAAAGGGATTGGTGGGGATCATCCGAAGAATCTCTAGATCTGGGTGCGAGGTTAGCAAAGTGCTTTTTGAGCAAGGGAGCGGAGAGTGGGGGGGAAGAGAGGAAGAAGAGAATGCAAATGGTGGGTTATATAAAGGAGGAAGAAAAAGAACAAGTGAGGAAAAATAAAGATATAAATACACACGGATATACGCAAGTGATTTTTTTGAAAAGGGAAAAGAATAAAAAAGAATCCAACGTGGTATCTTCAACGACAAAACGACGAGTGAAAAAAAAAAAAAGGTGAAAGGGGAAATGAATAGGGATGACATAAGACAGAGTGTTGGTGCTTAGTCACCGAGACGTTGAGGCATAGAAGTAAGGTTTAATGGTGTAAAGAAGAAGAAGAGAAAAGCAAAGTATAGAACAAATGACTTACCTTTGATAATATGAATTGGTTCTTGCGTCAAATGGAGATCCAGCTCCAAATACCGACTCACTCATATTATTGTATTAGTAGTAGTGTTAGTATTATTAGGATTTTGGGTGATAGTGACGTTGATCTGTTGTTATAAAAGTTGAGTCGTAAAGTCGATTACGTGGCGCACGGATCCAGTAGAAATGCGAACGGTAGAAAAAAAAAAAAAAAAAATTAAAAAAGTAAAAGCGAAAGGAAGAAGAAGAAAAAAAAAGAAGAAAAAAAGACCAGGGCTCTGGTGGCTCTGACGATTATTATTAAGAAGAAGAAGAAGAAGAAGAAGAAAACCAAGCGGAAATTTGCAACTATTGTGTCTTTTTTTTTTGTCTTGGATAGAGAACAGTCGTTGAAGCTGGTGGTGATGACAAGATTTTATAAAAATAGCAGAGTTTTTTTTTTTTTTTTTTTTTTTTTTTTGTTTCTATTGGATCAGCAAATAAGACTTGATCCCGAGGATTATGTTTCTGAAGAAAGCCAAACAAAAAGTATTTGCAAAAGTTGTTTTTTCTTTCTTTTTTGTAAAAACAAGAATGTGCTATAACTAAACTCTGACAAAAAAAATATATATATATATATATTCAAGTGTATAATAAGAAGAAGAGAAAGAAAAAGCAGCTCAAATCGCTCCTAATAGACGAGAATAGTAATTTGACGGTTATAGATATACATATATACACATATATATTAAATAAAAAAGGCAAAGTGACAATAGGACTTTGAATAGAAAAGTGGTCACTTACCTTGTTTCCAACGACTAAAACTCGGGCAGGTGGCAGCGTTAAGGTCCTTTAAACCTGCCAATGCCACTGTAAGTGAGAAAAATCACTCAGTTTGTTTCTCTTTCAAGCACAGTAATTCCTAGAACGATTGGCGTATAACTGGGCATACTCCATGTTGATATTCTAGTGTAACAGCAAACCTGTAAGGTCCACTTGTAGCAACAGTGTGTAATATTTTTCATCCCTGCGCAAAAATAAATAAAATAAATGAAAAAAAAAAAAAACAAAGCGAAAAGAACGCCACCATTACGCGTACCACCACCAGAGAATAATAACCTAAATGTATATAATAAAAACAAGGATGGAATTGGGTTGCTATTCAAATGAACAGGTATTCGTTTGTTCTTTTTAGCTATATATGGTATATACATATTAAAGCACTATTGTTAATAGCAATGATTATACTGTAAACTACAAATAGTGCGCGTTTCTACGAGTTGAATGCATATTATATACGCTACACAAATAAAGTTCAACAGAGGGCCAACTCATTTTACCAAGGGTCACTAAAACAAGCCTCTTTTGAAGTTCATAAACAATGACACTCCCCAGTTTTCACTACTGAGTCAGCCTTGGTCTGTTTCAAAATCTGTGGCCATTCAGATGAGTTCGTAATAGTTCTCCTTGGGAGGCCCTTTACCTGCGATAGTGAAAACTATACACAAGTTTGTTAAATACGATATGGAATTCTCTGACTGCCATCACGTAATTCACGCGACGCGTCTGACAAACACACAATGTCAGTTTAGTTATTATTATTTTAAAAATTTTTTTTTTCCACCTTCTCCGCCTCGTTTCCAAGACGCAAGACTGAAGTCTCTCGCAAATAGAAAATTTTTCCCTCTGCCTGCTCCCCCCACCACGCAGTCTCGTCCCGATTCTAAGCCGCCGCTTCCACCACCACCACCACCACCATCGCAGCTACCGTTTCTTTCCCAGCCGGTTACCTCCATTCTTTTGTCTACATCAATTGCATCACCAACTTCAAGATCACCTGCCGTCTCCCATGGACACAACCCCCGTCAAACCCAAACCTCGGCTCAATCGTCGGAAAGACGACCTTGAAATTGATGGCTTCTATGACATGAGCGGCGAGGCCCGGCCTAGCCGTGCCGAGGAAGAAGAAAATATGGCCCTGGCACAGAACGTGGTTCGCAATGTGCTCAATGTAGTATACTGTAACATGAAGTTTGAAACGTGGTTCAGATCGCCAATGTACTTTGAAATGCCCATAGATATCACTGCATCGTCGGCCACAACTCCGACCAATAATAACGTAAACAGTAATCCACTGTCAAGCAACCCAAACATCACGAATTATGACTCCACTAATAATACCACTACCCCGAATACTATTAATGCTACTACCACTACTACCACCACTACTACTACTACTACCACTAATTATAATGAGAATAATAATAACAATAATGACAATATCAGCCATCCCGCCCACGATCCGTATACTGATTCAACTCCCTTGCACAAAAAGGTATATCATGCCACCCACAGCGACTCTCTCCACATTGACAAGCAATGCACAAAGCCTGTGATAGACACAATGTACATCTGTGACACGTGTATGGCCTACACTGACGTGCCTACAGATATGGCCACCCATATGCCAAGATGCCGCTACAAAAACGAGCTCCCTGGCCGCGTTGTTTACAATAGCCCTTACTACCAGATCCGTAAAGTTGATGGTTCCAAGCACCAATTCTACGCACAGTGCCTCTCACTTTTTGCCAAATTGTTCCTTGATTCCAAATCCATCTTCTTTAGTGTCCAGAATTTTGATTTTTATCTGCTCACGGTCTCGGTTGCCAACATCCGCGTGCTTGATAAGCTTGCGACCAACTACCCCAAATCGGGAGCGCCGGCTCCGGGTAGTGGCGACGCCGGGGGCAAGCAGACCGAGGCCGAGTACGATTTAGTCACGGCTGTTGAGAGCGAGAGCAACTTGTCGGAGCAGCGCGTGATTGGCTTCTTCTCAAAGGAGCGTGTGTCGTTTGACAACTTTAACCTCGCCTGCATCAACGTTTTTCCGCCGTTTCAAAAGCGGGGGCTCGGCCGACTGCTCATATCGTACTCATACTATCTCTCTCGTAAGGCCCACGTCGTGGGAACTCCCGAGCGTCCACTCTCACAACATGGTCTGGCCTCATACTTGTCATACTGGAGTTCCGTCGTCGCCGACTGCCTCCTCAAGTACACTAGTGACAATACCAGCACCAATGGTGGTAGTAAACAGTCGCAGCGGATATCAATTCAGGACATTTCCGACATGACATACATCATGAACCAGGATATCGTGCTGGCGTTACAAAGCATGAACGCGCTCGTGAAGGAAGAAATCAAGGAAGAAGAGGGATCAACCTCCCGGCGCAAGCCGGGCGCGACAGCAGGACCTGCCGTAAGGTATACCATCTCATTGCCCCGGATTCAGGAGTGGCACGCACGACGCCAGGGTAAAGTTGCGGGACCTACGCTTATAGAGGGCTACTGCCTCGTCCGCAAGCGCACCAAAAAACAGCTTAAATCAGTCATCTCCAAACGTAAGCGCTAGCCCTCCCTGCAGGGTAGCACCAGCATCAACGGGATCAAAGACGAAACCCCCTGAACCAACAAAACATAAAAAGACCCTCCGTTCCCATAAACTTTTTTTTTTAACTGCATGGCAGCGCTAAAACAGAGAGGGATGTTTTGCTTGACCAAACCGCAATCTTATGTACAAAAAAAGAAATAATCGTAAATATATATATTTATTATCGTCATCAAAAAAAAAAAAAAGTCTAGTTGTGTCCGGAGGATGCAGGCAGGCCCAAGCCGCCGGTGCCTACTGCACGGGCAGCGGGAAAAAAAAAAAAACTAACGCCGTTGCGTTCAAAATATTACTGCGGCGAGTACTTATTCGTAGCCCTCCCCAGTAGTTTAGACAACTCACATTAGTTCTTTCTCGGTTTCGTGATCCCCTTGTTGACAAAATAGTAGACCACAGTACCATCATTCGTGATTGACGCCATGATCACCCGCGACAGATTACTGCCACTAGGGTTACTGCTATCATCATTGTCACGATGATCAACCGCCTCGATCGCCGCAAAGATCTCGGCCCACTCGCGGATGGACCACTTCTGGTCCGTTTTGACCGGCAGTATCCACTCGCGCGGGCGCGGCGCGCCCTCCGGCACGGGTGCGTCGTCCGGGTGGAGCTGGTCGCGCGGCACGCCCGTGCACAGTGTGTACTCGCGGGGCGCGCTGGTGCTGGGGTCAGCGGGCAGAGCTAGAGTCTCGAGCCGCAGCCCCGTCCACAGATGGTGGTGGGTGAGGTTATGCTGCACTATCTGGGCCAGCTCGTGGGAACTCGTGGCGCTGTCGGACATGGTTTTGTTCTTGTTGTCGAGTAGCGTGCGTGTACGTGTGTGCCTTGGGATGAGATCGGTCTTTTTTTTTTTTTTTTTTTTTTTCTTTTGGGTTCTTGTATGGACTGGAATTTGCGCCTTGGGAGAATATTATGTTAGGTACTAGGTGCCAAGTTGCTGTTTTTTTTATTATTTGTTTTCATCGAGGGAAAGAGAATGAGCCAAAAGTTTTTCAATAAGCTTCAGCCGTACTTGGTGGTGCACCGGTACTGACAAGTAGGGGCCTAATCAAATCCAGGTTAATGCTTTTCGCAAAATTTGCAGTAGATTAACGGAATTCACTTTATTCCTTTTACGTATTTTTGGGCTAGTAATCCATTCAGAACAATGTGCCAGTTAGTGGGTTGGTCGTACAATCCAGTTGTCGGCTAGATTGTTTGCAAAATCACGCAGCGTTTCAATACTATCCAGGCTAGTCTTTCTACTTCGTTAAAGATTAGGGAGAGGGGGAATCATACTAGCCTCCCTCAGGATAATACATGTACTATCTAACTAAGCGAGCTGAACTCAATGGCATGATAAGTTGTATGGCTAACCGTTGCAATGCGTGACTAAAAGCGCCCAGCCATTGAAGCGTGCAAAACAACACCAAGTTATGGGCCAACCATAATACTGGAATTTCATCAAGTTTAAAATGCTGACATATGGTAGTAAAATGGAGGGGTTTGCTGTACTAAAATAACGCATCAAGGTGCCTTCAAATATCTTGAAGCTTACAGAGAATTGTATAATTATCGAACAACCAAACAGCAAAAATAAACGCTCACTCGTCTGGTCTACTGTGGGATCACGACAGTCAAGGCTATGGGCACAAACCTCTGATCATCATTATAAATTGTACATTGGTTTCAATTTTTTTTACAGCTATTGTTTATAATGATACTGGCTAGGATAAAGGTTCTGGCAGGCTCACGTCCCTTGTTTGGGGTCTTATGTTTGTCAAGAGTAGATATCAGTCCTAATTGCATTAACAAATATTTAGACTATGGCTTTTTTTTACGTTGTATTTTGGACGTGTTCCTTTTTTTTCCATGACTTTTTTCGCTGCTGTCTACAGTTCTGATTCCCGGATTACAAGTTGTGAACCAACCTCCAGAGTTCAACAACCCGCAAGAGAAAAAGCTGAACTAATGCAGTGATAATTCACGTTTGGTTTAATTTACATTCCATGCTGGTTGCTGGTATATTACATGATAATAAACTGTGTTTGCACGACGCAAGTGCTTTCCCCGCTACCTCTTGAATTCTCCACTTGTGATCAAGGCTCTCTTTAACCAAGATGCCGACAGACTAACAAGTAATTTTTAGAGCTCTCAGATGTCATGTGAAAAAAAGGGAATCCATACAACTTATCTATTTTATTTGGGACCAAACTATTAGCCTAGTGTATGTATTATACATCTTTAATATAAACTTACTGCTCCCATGGTCTCTCCTTGGTTTTTCTGTTATGTATTTATAAATCTTGGTAGCTCCTTTTTAGTTGCTTCCTCGATGAGTCTCCACCATCAGAAAATGCCCGCATGCTTGTCAAAGTGGCTGAAACAAGAGTATTATTGACATTGGTGTCAGGATTCCCTCCAATCTCGAGGGCTGATCTTACCAGTTTACTAACCTTTTTTTTTTTTTTTTTTTTGAGATCAACGTATAAGGGGGAGACAGATGAAAAAAAAGGGACATGGTTTAATAGCTCACCATTGTATATACCGGTTGGCCACCCCTGGGCAGCACCCGTTGAGACACGCATACAGGTAAGCTGGCGCCTATCCTCTCCAACTCCTTACCTCCCCCTGTTTTTAATTTTTTTTTTTAAAGAAGACCGCTGGTTTTGGTACCTGGTTCCTGACCACCAGCCGCAAAACAACATACCTGTTCTCACCCCCTTTTTTTTTTTTTTTTTTTTTTGTTGCTGTTGTTGCTGTTGTTGCTGTTGTTGCTGTTGTTGCTGTTGTTGCTGTTGTTGCTCGTACGCCAATAGGACTGGGCTCGTCTAAGCAAGATGCCTACTGTTCTCTAGTTCAAATCTTTGTTCAAGCTTTACTTTTTTTTTTTGGACAGCTGGGGACCCGGCGGAGAACGAAGGCTTGGAAATGAGCGGGTCAGCTTTTTTTTTTTTTTTTTTTGTTGATTTTTCTTGTGAATGGTTTGTCCCAGCTCGCGACTGACTACCAAGATATATAGTCTACAAGAGTGTCTACAGAACTCCGCGATGCGCGACGTATAGTCCTATATCCTTCTTTATAACCACCTAAGTCATGCCTCACGAACCTTTGGTGCCTATTACTTGTAATAGAACTACTAGCAAGGAATTGAAACTATTTTAATGTAAAAAAATTTAGATGGGTTGATACATTTCAGTAGTGGTATATGCACTACCATTGATGCATAACAAACTTCTGCTACCGAGACATGTTTTCCTCGGTCCAGGCGGCCAGAGATCTTCTCCAATACTTGTAGGTGATAAATTTCATTTCCAAAATCAAATAGAATCCCTGCCTGAAACCAAAGATATCTGTAGTTTACTCGATACTGCCTGTTTCCGCATGTACTATTGCACATATGCTGAAAAAACAAAAAAAAAAAAAAAAAGGTCTGGGCATGGCCATTAAGAAAGCCTAAAAACAGGACCTTGGTCAAATAAGGAAATAGCTAATCTACGCTATCAATGGGCATTATTATTCTCCTATTTGCAAAAAAAAAAAATTAAAAAAATTGAAGAATTTAACTTACCTGCTTTACATGGCATCCTGGAGTTCAGGCCTGATGATACTTTGTATTTATACACCCAAGTACCATTGAGTGTTGGCTTGGCGAGAATGGCATGCTTCTTATTGTCTGGGCCACGCCCACCCGGGTTTGAATCCTGCTGAACAAGGCTAGGGCCTCAAGCGTATCTGTATATGCTTCATCCATGTCTGGTAATCGCTTGATGGCACTAAGAAAAGCCAATTCAACGAGCACATTTGACCAATTGAAAAAAAAAGCGGGCATGGAAGCAGCGGAGGCGTTTATTATTTCGATCTCTTGATAACATGGAAAGCCGTACTTGTGCAGATTTAGGGACAAAGGGGGGGGATGTCGTTATACACGCTATTAATGTAAAAAATAAATAAAATAAAAATCAAGATACTATTACTTGCACGCTATTCAGCCATCACATAATTCAACATCTTATCAAAAAATCAATCTCCGATTTTTGGTGTTTGCGTGAGATTATGCTGCTCCAATTTGAATATTTTTTTGCTGCAGGAAATTTTGTAGATTTCTTTTTTAGGGGCTGTATATATGAATGAAAACAAAAAAAATAAAATAAAAAGGGCCAAAATATATATATAAATTAAAAATTAGAGCAAAAATTAAGAGATAAAAACACACAACAAGGTGAGAAGAAAAGAGCGTGGGTGTATGTGGGGGGCTGTTTGTGTTTACTCTAGGTTGACGTCTAGAACCATGCTAACGTCGTGGACCTTTTCAGGCGCTGCGAGGTCTTCTAAGATTGGAATCATATCAAGAAGCTCATTGTCATGGGCATCAGAAAACCACGACGAAACGGGCACAGCATGCTGCGGGTGAAAGATGTAAGAAGTGGGGGTGTTGTCAATGATAATGACATCCTCCATGGGGCGCCCGAGCACGCCGAGGTGTTTGACAAAATTTCCATTGTGATTGTAGCAACTTTCGCGAAATAGCCGGTGATGCACAACGTTATGAATGTCGAGTTGATCGAGCAGCGGGTCAGCATATTTACTAACAGAAGCTGTAAAAACAACAATCTCGTAAAGTTCTCCCACTCTACGCATAAACTCATCGACGCCAGGTCGCTTGATAACGTAAATGTTGTGGTACTGCGCGTCAATCTGCACGGGGATTACAAAGTCGGCCTTACGCACGTACTTGAAGGAGCTGTGGATAAGCGTCTCGTCCAAATCCAGCACGAGCAGCTTGCGGCCTTCGAGCTCAGTGCTCTGGGGCGTCAGCAGCGCTGCGTCAGGACCGAGGGCACTCATAGGCAAGCCTTCTTCATTGTACATGCCGGCAAAGGGGTCATCTGGTGGGGTCATGGAAGCAGCGTTTTCGTAATCGTGCTGGTCAATCTCTTGGCTGACGAGCTGTTGCGACTCAGAAAGCTCGTCGTAATCGTCATCGTCTTCATCGTCATCGTCGTCGAATTCATTATAGTCGTTAGAGTTCTCATTGATAGTGTACTGGGCCTTTTCAGGCTCTTCGATGATGGGCTGCGGCGAAGGTGCTGCTGGCTGATGCTGAATGTCATGTTCGGGGGAAACCTCATTAGGAAACAGGGCAGGGTGAGCCGTTGAATTAGTTTCAGTAGGCTTCTCGGGCGATTGCTGGGAAGTGTCTAGATGCTGTTGTTCCTGTTGTTGGAGTTGGCGCTGCTGCTGCGGGTCCTGCTGTTGTGGCTGCTGCTGCTGTGGTTGTTGCTGCTGCTGTTGTGGTTGGGACGGTTTATCCTGCGGGAGACTGGCGTTTGTTGCGACTGACGAACTTGTGGCCATTTTAGCGCGCGTCCCAGCAGTCATGACGGCTTCAGGACCACTGTATCTCCTCTTTCCATCATTTTTTGTAGATTTTGAGGAGGAAAAGCATGAAAAGAGACGGGCAAAAAGAGATGGTTTCTTTTTAGAGAGCCGGGCCTGCGCGGATATGGCCTTCTTTTGGCCTACAGACGAAGAGTTAGGGGGCGTGGCACTGGCAAGTGTAGAGGCGCCGTCGGGCGAAGACTGCGCCTGTTGTACGAACTTACCGGAGTTCATATCTTAGAGAGCAAAATGATAAGCGAGTATGCTAGAAAAGGGAACGTAGTGATGCTGGTATGCTGTTTCTAAAAGATGAAGAAAATGGGGGGTTGATGAGGTAAAATGAGAGGGGGTAATGCGGACGGAATGGGCGTTAAAACATTCCAAAGACGTTCCGTTTGGTTGAGCGTGGGCAGAGGAAAAGAGGGAGAGAGAAGGAAGAGTAAGTAGAGGGAACAAGAAAAAAGTTGAAGGGAAGTTTGGAAAAAAAAAAAATTAAAAAAATTAAAAAAAATAAATAAATAAAAAAGAAAAAAAAAAAGATATACTCTTGTTGTTGTTGTTATTGTTGTTGTTGTTGTTGAAGCTGGCTCATGCAAGGAAAAAGTACTAATGTGTGAGAAATACGGCTCAATTGAGTTAGCGTAAATAAGTACATAAACTTTGGTAATGATTAGGTAATTTAAATATTATTGATACTTTATTGTATGATTATATAATAATTTGTAAGTAGTTTGTCATTGGAAATTTTTTTATGTTCAACTCCCGATGTCGTCAGTTTTTAAATTTTATTTTTTAAATTTTTAAAGTTTTATTATTACTGTTGTTAAATTTGGTTAAATTTTTTTTTTTTCCTCTCTAAAGAGTCATCTCATTTGGCCTTTGACATTTGTCTTTTTCCACCTACAAGGTTTACTCAGAGCTCTACCTAAAACCCTCATACGTAAAATAAACATGATATATTAACTAAAAATACAATGTCATTAAACTGATTATCTACTGACAAATAACATGAAATTAAAAAGAATATATTATATAAAATAAACTCAATATTTCTAAACTGTCTCGAATTTCAGTTCAATCATCTTCTTTCCTTTATTTTAAATAAATTAAAACAACACCCACCATTTTGTCATCCTTTCTCATTCTGACTGGTTGATCCGTTATACATTATTGCTTAATCTTTTTTTTTTTTTTTTTTTTTTTTTTTTTTTTTTCATTAACTAGATCATTATTCTACCTCTCGCCATGACTAAATCCTGGATCGTTCAAAAGTTTGGTGGCACTTCTGTCGGTAAATTCCCATTGGATATTGCCAATGACATTGTCAAGGTCTACTCTCAAGACCATCGGGTTGCCGTGGTTTGCTCGGCCCGCTCCACTGATACCAAGGCCGAGGGCACCACTACGCGATTGCTCGCTGCTGCCGACAAGGCCCTCTCCGGTGATGATTTCTCGGATGGTCTTGAGGCTATCCGCACGTCTCACCTTGCAGCTGCGCGTGAGCTCATCAAGTCCAAGGAACTGCTTACACAACTCGAGGCCGACATTGAGCGTGAATGCAACAATGTCATTGCCATCATCTCGGCTGCCCGCGTTATCGAGGAAGTGAGTCCTCGTACCCTCGATTCCATCATCTCGGCGGGTGAAAAGCTCTCGTGTCTCTACATGGCAGCCCTCATCTCCGATAACGGCGTACCCGCCAAATATGTCGATCTTTCTCATGTGATCCCCTCGTCTTATAGCCAGGACCAGTCACCCAATCAAACCGGCATTGACAAGGACTTTTACAAATTCCTGGTGGCCCAGATTAAACGCGAGATTGAGGCATGCGAGGGCTTTGTGCCCATCATCACGGGATTCTTTGGCAGTGTCCCCGGCGGTTTGCTCGAGAACGTTGGCCGGGGCTACACGGATCTGTGCGCGGCGCTGGCAGCCGTGGCCATGGAGGCTGAGGAGCTGCAAATCTGGAAAGAGGTTGACGGTATCTTCACTGCGGACCCGCGCAAGGTGCCGACGGCGCGACTGCTTCCGATCATTACGCCCGAGGAAGCTGCTGAGCTCACGTACTATGGTTCCGAGGTCATCCACCCGTTCACCATGGAACAGGTCATTAACGCGCATATCCCCATTCGCATCAAGAACGTCATGAACCCCAAGGGCAGCGGCACTATTGTCTACCCCAACAACGTGGCCCTGCCCGGCGAGGCCACGCCACCACACCCACCTGTGGCTCTGGAGAAGTTAGCTGCGTCGAATTTCATTCACAAGAAGATCAAGGGCCCCACGGCCGTGACGACCAAAAACAATATCATTGTGCTCAACGTGCACTCGAATCGTCGCGATCTGTCGCATGGCTTCTTGGCCCATGTGTTTTCCATCCTTGACAAGTGGAAGCTTGTGGTCGACTTGATCTCTACGTCCGAGGTCCGTGTGTCCATGGCGCTGCATTCGAGTCTTTCCGAGCCCCATTTCAGAGACGCCCTCACGGAGCTGCGCAAATACGGCACCGTTGACGTTACCCGCAAGCTTTGCATTGTCTCCCTTGTGGGCACCCAAATGAAGCAATCGATTGGTACTGCTGGCCAAATGTTTTCTACTTTGGCAGAAGCCGGGGTCAATATTGAAATGATTTCGCAGGGTGCTAGTGAAATTAACATTAGTGCTGTCATTGAACAGAAGGATTCGCTCAAGGCCCTTAATGTGTTGCACCAGCGACTGCTCTGTCAGCCCAAGGTGCCATCGTTACTGAACCTGGCCGAGCTTAACAATCACGTCTAGTTCTTTTATTCCTGATATATATATATATACATTGCTATATTCATTAAATAGAAAAAAGAAAAAAAAATATTTTTGAAAATAAAAAGGTATAATATATATTACTGCTACCACATAAACGCTTTATTCTTTATCTGGTTTATTCGTTTTCTTATCCACGGATTATCAATTCCAGCCCTGGTCAATAAAGTATATTTTTTGATTCATCTCATCATTTGATTCATTAAAAGCAACTATATAGATATATCTTGTATGTTTACCTCCTTTTATTTTATTTTTATTGTTTGATTCTTTTTTTGGTAGATTCTAGTCTAGTTTAAAAGGTAAAGATCTGGTCCTCGAGCTTGGAAACAGGGCGAGCCTTCTCGTAGCCAAGATCAACGGCAGCCTTCTTGATGGCCGAGACCATAGGGGGAGGGCCGCAAAGCAACAGCTTGATGTCATCCGAAGGTGGGGCAGTTTGAGCCTTGATAATGTCCGGGGTCACAAAGCCAACACTGCCGGCCCAGTTCTCGGGAGCATTGTTAAGCACGTAGTGAACGTTAATGTTGGGGTTCTCGGCGGCAATCTGATCCAGCTCCTTTCTGAGCAAAATGTCCTCCTCGTTAACATTAGCGTAAATGAGGTTGACCTTGGTCTTATCAGAGGGGTCTCTGGAGATGGCAGTGATGATCTGGTACATGGGAGTGATACCGGTACCACCAGCAATCATGTTAAAAGTCTTGACCATGTTGGGAGTGTAGTGGAAAGCACCCTTGGGGCCTCTGACCTTGATGGTAGAGCCAATAGTGAGACCAGCAACGTGCTTGGAAATGTTACCATTAGGGTACGTCTTGATAAGCAGATCAAAGTGGCCCTTATCAAGGTCGGAGGAGGTGGGGGTGTAAGAGCGCATGACTTCCTTGCCATTGATCTCGGCCATGATGGAAACGTGCTGGCCAATGGGCAGGCCAAGGGCGTCGCCGGGTCGCGGGAGACCAAAACGGTAAATGGCAGAGTTGGGCGACAGCACAGTTTTCTGGATCAGCGGGAACTCATTGAACTCGACTGGGTGGAGAACAGGGCGTGAGGCCTTGGAGGTGATGTAAAAGTACGCGGTTGCGAGAGACACAAGAGTGACAACGCCGACAGCGACAAGGGGGATGGAGTTACTCATGATGGAATTGATCTGTACAGGAATTGTGACGAGGAAGGGGGAAAAAAAAAAAAAAAAAGGAAAAGAAAAGAAGATTAAAAGTAGGAAGAGAACAGGCTGGTTTTATATTTCTGACGAGGACCCCGGGAATGTGGTGCTGCTATAATGAAGTAAAAAATTTGAAATTTTTCTCGTATGCAAAGATTTGCCCAACAGGGTAAAACGATCCAACAAAAAAAAATTTAAAAAAAATTCCATAGTAAACACTACTACAGTGGTATGTTACTGCTGTTGTTGTTGTTGTTGCTGCTGTCTGAGAATAAAAACATTGGTAGGTACCGTGCACCAAGTCGGGTACGTCGGGTCTTGAGACAATACCATTTTAAGTAAAAAAAAAAAAAAAAAAAAAAAAAAAAGACAGAATTTCTGTTATCTTGATTTACCAAGTATAAAACAATAGTAGTCTCAGCCCATGGGGTTAACAGTTCCCTCTTGGAGTTCTGTTGGTGATGACAAAAATTTGCTTTCAATTCCACAAACGAGCAAGAAAAAAAAACACCCTTTGCTGACGCCATGGCTGACTCGACGTTTTCCAAAAGATTCAGAGTTGCGCACTGTGGGGGTGATTTAATTCATTTCAGATGCTTTTTATATTCAACTGACTCAGGTTTTTATGTATTTTTGTAAGAATTAAGACAAAAACACCAATACAAGTCAATCAGTGAGTATATATATATATATATATATATATATATATGTAGTCAACGCTGGATCGTAATTAGACGGATTGGCCCTTTAATAATAAACAAAAATAGTTGAATGGTCTACCTACTGCGTAAAAGGAAACAAGGCTGCCCAGCTTTTGCACATTTTCCTCAAGAAATCAAAATGATATTGGATCCTGTTCTATGGCTTTAGATTAAATGAAGCATGTTGACCATTGAACAAATCCTAGGGCACATGTTAAAACTCTTATTTTCTGCTGTTAAATCATACCAGTCTCAGATTCTTGCCCTTTTGTACATACTAGACATCCGGTTCAGTAGCTTTTCATCTTTTTGAAAAGACACTGCCTGGTAATTGACCTCTTTTGAACCATTAGCCTTTAAAAACATTGGTTACATGTCGCAGTTTAGAAACCATATATTGCTCATACTTGATACTGTGCTATTTCAAGCAGTGCTGACAGTTACTTATTTTAAAGTGTCCTTTCAACCCCTGTCCATTAACATCAAATGGTAGATATACTTATATACAGATGATCAACCAAGCACCTGAACTGAAGTGGTTTTGTGAGAAACAAGAAGACTATGTACTGCTGTTATTTTCACTGCCTAACTCATTCCCCATCAGGATGAAACAGAAAAAAAATACTGCTTAAACCTTTCAACACGCAAGATAATTATAAGTTATTTTTGGGCACATCCTAGGTTTATTATACAGAGCTCAGTGGATGCTGGTCAAATAGTGGTTAGACGCACGTATGGGTGCTTTATTCTTGCATCATTGCTACTTTTCTAGGTGCTCGACATGGTGAATTTGTTTTCGTATTCCTAAAGACGATCTTAAGCCCTATTTCGTACCGGAAATAAAACCCACTCCAAAGTTCCTTTTTATCGACCTATTTTCTTGAAAGTAAGAATTATCACGGTATTACTTTGATTATAGCTATTGTCACTCAATGACAAATGGGGTTTTTATCTTTTTTTTTTTTCTTCTTTCTTGTTTGGCTAATAATCATTTATACTTGACTCCATGTGATGTGGTCTTTCATCTCTGTACTTGCTTATTGTCCAATATTAAACAATGCATATGTAATTATTCAGCCGTTCACGACAAATAAAATTATTCCAAAATGGCCTTTTCATCTTGATCATCTGCTTTCTCCTTAGGGCTAGAATTAGCCGTTCAAGTCGAGACGCGTAAAAATATAAAGCGGAATGTGTCCAAACAAGCTTTGACTGAAAAAAGAGCCCAAAAAAAACAACAATCAAAAACAATGGGCTATTATATTAATGGAGGCTGGTGATAATGAAGATCAACAAACAAGTGCGACTTGCTGCTAATATCAATATATTAGTTGTGGATAGACAAAAGTTGCTGCAATCAAGGTAATATATATATATATTCTTTTTAAGGGTCTTTTATATTATCATGGTCATCGTGGTATGCTTTCAAAAATTGACAGGTGCTTACAAGATGGGAATGAGAAATAAAAAAAAAAAAAGGTATTTTGTAGACTTTATCTCCACAAAATGATAATAATAACAACAACAATATACCAATAGCTACAATAAAGACTACTGCTTATAACTCTTATTGCCATTACTGTTTGTAAAAATGATAACAATCGTGGTGGTGGTGGTTACTGGTATAAAATAGCAAAGAAGAAAATAAATTAATAAACAAATTAATAATTAATAAAAAGTTATTAAATTTAAATAAATAACAATAAAAATAGACCTTGGAGTCTTTTCTTTTTTTTTTTTGCCTCTTTCTTTAACACATCAAATGGATGCCTTTTTTTTTTAGATTTCTTTTCTTGTTCACTACACCAGTTTTTTTTTATTTTTGAACAATAAAAACTTCAACTTTCATTACCTCTCTTCTTCCTGTTCACTGCCCTTCTATAATCACAATAATACCATATATTTCCTAACTTTGGTTGCAGCACCCATCATCCATTGTTCTCCATCGCGGCTGCTTCTATATCCTTTCCTGTATGCAATATTTCTTGCGCGCTCGCCATAACAATGCCAAACACCGCACCGCCCGATGCTGACCAGCAGCAGCCGCAATCACATCCCCCCATACACCAGGTAAAGTCAAAGTCTTCGCTCAAGTCCTCTGTTTCTTCAAATGCATCCAGCGATTCTGCATCTGCGCTACAGTCGGGACTTTTTTCGAAAACCAAGCTCGGCTTTCAACTACAGCCTCACGATGACAATGAGCAATCTACTGCACTTCCACCCGATTTCAACTTCAACACAAACTACCGGGAGATACTCAACCAGGACAGCGACTTCATTTCTCCCTCATCTTCTAATACCTCACTCGTATCCTACTTTAAACGCCACCACAACTCCCCCAATAGCGGCACCAACAGCGTTGTTCAAAATATTCTGCATTCAATAGCTCACAGGCGGTCCACCAGCCCAGTTCCCGGCTCATCGGCTTCGTCGATACACTCAACCTCTACCACCAAGAGTTATCTTCGGCCTGGTTGTGCATTGAACAAGGTTAAAAGCTCAGTAATTAACCACAAAAAAAACAAGAAAAATGCTAAGCAAAAACAGGAACAGGAGCAACACCTGCTAAATTTTCCTTTGGTCAAAGTGCCCACCAGTCTTTCCAAGCTGAGCCTGTCCACTGACACCTCGAAATCCCAACCTCTCCGAAAGTATGTGCGCATCTCAAAAAAAAAAAAACTTTTTTAAATCGTCATGGCCTTTCGTTCTAACAATTTTTTTTCTTTTCTTTCTGTCTAGTCTAAGCTCTTCTGAACGCGAGTCAACCTTTGTGAATAGTCCCGAAATAGCATCACTCTATAGCTCACGAAGCGCAAACAATTCGGGTATTTTCCATAACGGTCCTCTGCAAACAAATTCAGCAGATACTTCCTCGAGAGCCCAATCGACTTTCACCACCTCAGATAACCCTGAAGTTATGTATACAAACGATTCTTCGATGCCACAGACCCTGTCACCAAAGCAATCAATTGATAGCTCTTTCGACAATTCTCCGCTGTCTTCTAAGACCTCACTATTTTCTCCACGATTTCTGAAGAAGGCTGGCAAAGCTTCAATGTTGGCAAAATCGGAAAACAGAACTGTTACGCAACCTACCAACGATAATGTGTTTGACCGGGTCCCGTCAAGATCTTCTACACCATCATACGTTCCTAATGATCAACTTCCTTCGAATTCTCAATATTTAACAATGCAAGATCTGCAGGACGTGTCGCCGCTTTCATCATTTTCAGGCCCATCTTCGAAACCTCAAGACAGTACTCTATCTTTTCACGATCCTACTATCATTGGCCAGGGGGTCACTGACACCCGTCGCCCATCGTACTCTTCTCAAATAACGACCTCTTCCGAACCATTGACCATGCCGCGAGAGAGCTTAGCAAATGATGACACAACAGGACCATTACTCTACAAGAGTAATTCTGGTGATATTGCACAAAACCATAACAGATCCTATTCGACAGCAACATTTTCGTCTTCGCCTTCAAAAATCAATTCTGCTGTCTTTTCACAGCCTGTAAGCATATACTCCCTGGTTTAAAATGTACTAGCTTCTAACTTCAATTTAGGACAAAGTTTTTGATAATGAAGAATTGGAGAGGCTTGCGGACTCGAAGCAGGACGCCGAAGATTCTAACAAACAAAAAGCAGAACAACATTTATTATCATCAGATACAGAGCGACACGCTTCCAAGCCCAAATCAAAAAAGTTCTTTTTAGGAAAACTAATATCACGACGCGAGTCATCGACAGATTTTTCCGAAAAATCTAAGAAACGTCTCAAATCAAAAACCTCCGAATCACTGCTCAAAAGCAACTGGGCAGCAATCGACCCTCACAGTACGCTATATGTGCCAGGAAATGTAGTAGGAGGGGGTCTGCGTGCACGAATACGGCAGAATCAGCACCTTAAATCAAAGTTTAAAAGAAAAGATTCCGTGCTCCCCGTAACTACTACTACTGATAACGATATACCACCAACGACATCAGCAAGTGCGCCTCATTCACCAATTGATTCAACATTTTATACTCTCGACACTGATTTGGAACACATGTCAGGGATTGTTGATGGAGACCAGCTTAATGCTTCTTCCTCTCACTTGCCCAGCACATCGAACTCAGTTGGCCCATCCCTTTCCAGCGACTCAACATTTTCAAAAGCTGGAAAATCTATAGATGCTTCTGTTGCGGCCAGTGTATCTGGTACAGGGCCGAAAGGCAGTTGGCAGGCTCCAGAATCGTGGAACATTGTACCGGACTCTACAGATCTTCTACAATGGCCGTCAGATTATGATAGTATTTCGCCAGGGCACGCAAGCAAAGGTCAAAAGTCATTTGTGCGTATTTTTAGAGAAGATGGTACATTTGGTACTATCTCATGCGATCTCGAAATCACCGTTACTGAGTTAATTCAACTGCTGGGCAGAAAGTTTTATCTCCCATCGGTTGCTGGCTATCAATTGACAGTTCGCACGGGTGGTCTCAGACGCATTTTATTGCCGAAAGAGCGCCCACTTATTTATCAGCAGATCCTGCTCAATTTCATGGGATATACCGAAGATGACAAGCTAAGTGATGTAGCCAGGGACGACCTCAGCTACATGTGTAGATTTGAGCTTAGCAGACTTGAGCTGCGCAGGTTCACTACAGAAGAAAAAGAATTAATGTCCAGGGATTTTTCTCATGCAAATATGCAGAATATGGACCTGCAAACAATACCCGTGATTTATTATTCGCATTGCTTGGAGATTGAGCACCTCGACGTGTCTGAAAACCCATCCATCACTATCCCTTTTGATTTCATCCAGGCCTGTGTAAATCTCAAGTCGATTCGTTATGTTAGTAACAAATCGCTTCAATTTCCCCTCAACATTTTGCATACTGTGAACTTACGAAATCTTAACCTGTCAAAGAATCTGATCACGCATTTAGATAATGTTGATTTCACGAAACTCGCATCTCTTGTGGTGCTTGATTTGCACGGTAATAGGCTGTCAAGCATTAATGATTCAATCAGCAAGTTGACCTGCCTTGAGGAGTTGAATCTATCCTCCAACGTTTTGACTGGAATTGACGTGTCTTTGTGTCAATTGACCAATTTGAAGTCTTTTGATATATCTTTTAACAAAATCCATACTCTCCCTGACGAAGTTGGACTTTTGTCTAATCTAGTTAAGTTTTCTATCAACAACAACTACCTCGAGAAAAAGCTCCCTGATACACTTGTTAACATGAGTAGTCTTGAAGACCTTGATGTTAGATTTAACAAGCTACAAAATATTGACATTTTAAGCAAGGTACCGAACCTGCTACATCTTTACTGCTCTAAGAATTCTGTCACATCTTTTAGCGCTGAATTTGTCAAGCTTGAGCTGTTCCATTTTGATAGGAATCCATTGACCAAAATCGAGCTGGTCGAGGGCCATTTTAGCATGGTTGATCTCAATCTGTCCAAAGCAAAGCTTGCGGCGCTGGATAAAACGTTTTTAGAAAAGATCCCACATGTCCAAAAGTTAATTCTCGACAAGAATCATCTCTCATGTCTCCCTCCTCATATTGCTAAACTGAAACATTTGGTCCATTTAAGTGTTGTTGCCAATAACCTGGATACTATTCCCCCGGAGATTGGCCAACTTCACGAACTGAAAGATTTGGATTTACATAACAACAACATCCCATCTTTGCCTGATGAAATTTGGATGCTGGAAAACCTTGAGACTTTAAATGTGTCGTCAAATCTGATTGAAGTCTTTCCCAAGCATGATAGCAAGTCTAGCATCTCGAGCTCAGAGAGCGATCGATTCAAAGCTTTTGGTGATGTTCTCAAAACTTATGAGGGCAATAGCCCTGTTGAAACTGCTGCTAATGACGCCCGCCGACCATCGACACTGTCGCTTTCGTCTGGCATCTCTCCTAACGAAAGACGCTTATCTGTATTTCCGCCTGGATCCGCTAGGACCTTGTCCAACGCGCCTACCAGGGAGGCACCAGCCTTACGTCCTCGTCGCACACTTGGCCAGTCTTTGCTAGTTTTAACCATTAGTGACAACCGATTAACTGATGACTGCTTTGAGGAAATTACCAATCTGACAAGCCTCAAAATTCTTAACCTCTCATACAACGAGCTTGTTGACATTCCATATGGCGCTCTCCGACGCCTAGTAAATTTGAATGAGCTATATCTCTCCGGTAATCATCTCACATCATTACCCGCTGAAGATATTGAAAGCATTAAGGCATTGCGAGTTCTTTATGTGAACAGTAATAAGCTTCATACATTACCAGCAGAATTGGGTAAACTTGAAGATTTAACTGCGCTTGATGTTGGCTCTAATAACCTCAAGTACAATATTAACAACTGGCCCTATGATTGGAATTGGAATTGGAACTTGAAGCTCAAGTATTTGAACTTTTCGGGAAATCGACGGCTTGAGATTAAAGCTGCGCTGAACCAGGTGAACCATTTTGGTCGCGATTTAAACGAAAAGGATTGGAGCGACTTCACGGTGCTAGACAATATCCGAGTGTTAGGTCTGATGGACGTGACACTAATTACCCCAAAGGTCCCAGATCAGACTGAAAACTGCAGAGTTAGAACTTACGGTTCTGAAATGAACTCACTGCCATTTGGTATGGCAGACAGTCTTGGATACAACAATAATCTTTCTGTTGTTGATATGGTGCTGGAGCGGTTCCGTGGCAAAGACAACGAGACTGTTGTTGGCCTCTTTGACGGGAGAAGCAATGATTTTGGCGGCAACAAAGTGTCAAAACTTATTCAGGAGACATTTGGCTCGATATTTTCACAAGAGCTAAATAAGCTGCGTGAGAACGAATCCGTGAAGGAAGCACTGCGGCGGGCATTTTTAAACACTAACAAAGAGATTGGAAACACCACTTTGATGCCACCAGAAGAGATTGCCCATAGTCCTATTGCTCATCGCAGTTCTACTGCTATGAACTTGGAGTATCGTGATGGCATGACTGGTTCATGTGCTACTGTTATTTACATTCAAAACAATAAGTTATATGTGGCAAACTCTGGTGATTCAATGGCCATTATTTCTGGTGCTAGTGGTCAATACAAGGTTTTAACAACAAGACACGATCCCACTACTGAAGCGGAGCTGGTTCGTATCCGAGCAGCCGCTGGTGTGGTTTCTTCGAATGGTAAGCTTGATGGTTCGCTGGATGTATCTCGAGCTATCGGTTTTTATAATTTGATCCCACAGATTCATGCGAAACCCTCAATTTCAGAGTATGACCTTAGCGATAACGATGAAGTTTTGGTTATTGGTAGCAAACAACTTTGGGAGCACGTTTCATATCAGATTGCGCTTGATGTTGTGCGGATGTCCAATGGCGACATGATGCGTGCGGCCGCGAAGCTCCGTGATTTTGCCATTTCGTACGGAGCATCTGATAAAATCATGGTAATGGTTATTGGCGTAGGAATCTCGCGCCGCAAGTCAAAGAATAGAATCATTTGCGGCGGAACTTTTGGCCCCATGTCAAGTATCGGTGAAGAAGAGTTATTCCCTGTATTCAAAAAGCGCCGCGACCGCAATTTATTACCTGAGGACTCACGATTGGCAAGGCTCGGCGGCGAGGTTGACCCACCAGTTGATGAACTGGCCATGGTTTTCACAGATATCAAGAATTCTACGCTGCTATGGGAGACCGCGCCTGTTGCAATGCGAGCCGCTATCAAGGTACATAATTCGATTATGAGACGACAACTGCGTATTATTGGTGGTTATGAAGTTAAAACTGAAGGTGACGCCTTTATGGTTTCGTTCCCTACACCAACATCGGCACTGCTATGGTGTTTTAGTGTGCAATCGCTCTTACTTGCTGCCGACTGGCCGACAGAAATCCTTGAGTCTAGTGAGGGCTGTGAGATTCTTGATGATAACGATGAAGTTATCTTCCGGGGTCTTTCTGTCCGTATGGGTATTCATTGGGGATCGCCGGTGTGTGAGCGTGATCCCATTACGCGGCGCATGGATTATTTTGGTCCAATGGTCAACAGAGCTGCACGGGTTAGTGCAGTGGCAGATGGTGGTCAGATTGCACTATCATCTGATTTTGTGGTCGAGATGACGCGGTTGATCGATGCCGTTGAGGAGTACAAGCAAGGAAAAGTGCCCGCACTAGCTGATGCCTTTGGTGGCAACGAAGCTTTAGGTCTAGCGATTGAGCACGATGCAAAGCTGCTCAACAATCTTGGCTGGGAGCGTAAGATTCTTGGTGAGGAGAAGCTGAAGGGTCTTGAAAATCCAGAGTTCATTTCGTTGGCATACCAAAAATCGTTGTTGGGCCGGTACCCGATTCACTGTGAACGGCTTCTAATGAAGCGGTCGCCAACGCAGGTTGGGCTTAAGACCAAGACGACAGTGTCACAGCACCAGATGGACTTGATCATTCGTCTCCGCGAGATTTCGATACGGCTGGAAAACGTTTGCACGCGGCTCAACCCGGGCAACTTTGTGCCAAAGACAGTCGATGTTAGCTCTCGCATTACTAATATTGTCGGGTTAACGACGCTTGTGGCACCTTGCTCTGAAAGTGACTATGCTATCTTTATGAGCCATTTGGTTACCCGCATAGAAAATTGTCTTTCAACACTGTACCTGCGCGCGGCGGTGTCCAAACTTAATCGCAGCGCAAGCATATCGCTGAACGTGAGCGAGCTATGCGGGTTCCTTTCAAACGTTCTTGGCTTAGAGGGTGGCCAATTACACCCGTCGGCAGAAGAGACCTCCACCTCAGCACCATCGCATGGAGACGCACTCTTCTCGCTAGGATCGTCGTCGTCAAGCTCCAGTAGTAGCGTTGGCACGTCTACATCTTCGAGCTCTACTGGGTCTCTGGTGACTTTCTCATCGCCTTCAGTTATGGCGGCGATGGAAGAACAGACCCACTCGACAACGCATCTCACCCGCCTGGAGGAGAACGACGTATCAACGGAGCCACTGCATATAGTGCACAACCGAGAGTTTCGCACAGCGCCCCCAACCCCGCTTATGGGTGAGGCTGAATAGGGGGAGCTATATATTTATATATTTATACATTTATACATTTATTTTAATGAATCAAATGAATCCACTGGTGTAATAAATTAGTTGTGAAAGGTTGGTGCTGTGAAAATAAAAAGAGTTGAACAATCAGTGGTTCTGTTTTGGAAGGCTTAAGGGGATTTTGCCAAAAAAAAAAAAAAAAAAAAAAAAAATATAAAACAGCATCATCTACTAGATCCAAATGCAGTAGATGAAAAATCAAAAAAATATCTACCATTAATGACCAACGCTCCTCCCGAGTCAATCCGGGTGCTGGCACAAGCGGGTGTCCAGGAGCTCGACCTTGTGCTGGCACTAGCCGACAGCAGTAGCGGCAGCCAGCCAAACGCACCATCAGCATCAGCAGCATCACTGGTGCCCGTGGCCGCGGTGGTGCCCCTGGCCACGCCGCTCCCCTTTTATGTGCTTGACTGCGCGCGCCACTACACCGGCACGGGGCCTGGGCCCGACGGCGTGTGGCTACTGGCCCTGGCGCCTCAGCCCAGCAACCCCGAGCACGGCAGCACCAACGACGACAACGACGACAGCATCAGCATCAGCAGCAGCAGCGGTTCCGCCGCCGCTGCTGCGCACGCCATGCTGGTGTGCCGGGCCGGGGCCCTTGATCTCTGGACCGTCCTGGCGGGCCCGGCCGCCGCCGAGGGTTTGGAGCCCCCGGGTGGGCTTGTGGCCGAATCGACCCTCACGCTGGCGCCCCGGCGCACGGCCCCGCGCGTCCCTAGCCACGCTCCTGCCAGCAGTAGCGCCGCCACTTTTATGAATACTAATTCTACTATTACAGCTACTGTTGCTACACCGGCGGGATCGCCGCCGCCGCTCTCGGCGGCCGAGGCCGACGCGCTGCGGCACACTGTACGTGCGGCGCTGCGGCTGCGTGGGCTAACTACGGCCGGTAGCGACGAGCTGTACACGCAGACCCTCGTGGGTGCGCGCTACGCACTCGCCATGGCCAAGCAACGAGCGGCTGTGGCTGGTGCCAGTAGTAGTAGCAGTAGTAGCGCCCGGCGAAAAAGTACTGTTGGCCTTGCTCAAGTTCAGGAAACAGTTGATGCGCTTTTGACGCTTTTCCTTGGCGAATGATTTATTTATTTTGTTCAACTGCTGCAGTTCTACGTTATGAAATTGTCCTTTTTCATCCACTGTCATGTATATATATTAATGTACAAATTAATCCTTGTTTTCCCATTATAGATAGAAAAACTCGCCGTCAGTGTTGACGGTTTCATAATCGGTAGCGTTGGGAACGTTATAATTGCGACGCACATAGCCGAGATCATCGGGGGTAATGTGCATCATTTGCAGCTGTAGCTTGGTTTCAGCAAACATGTCAATGTATTTCTTTGTTTCCATTGACTGGTACGCCTTATTCTTGACCATGAGCAGACCGTCGCCCCATGCGGCCGCCTTTTCTGGCGTATCGGTGTAAAAAGTGAGCGCTGAACTGTCGCGCGAGGCACCACCTAGCATGAGCGAGAGACGTGAGTAGTTGGTACGCGACTGCAAATGCACGCGCAGTCGGTTTTTACGCTGTGTCTTACTAGTCAATGACGTCACCACCACCTTGCTCACGGCAGCCAAGTCAATCGTCCGACTCAACTCGTCAAAGGCCGGATACTCGTCCGTGCGCTTTGTATATTCAGAGTAATGGAGCGTACTTAGACTGGGCGAGAGTGCTATAAAGTAGCGGCGTGAGGTGGGCACCGCAACGCTGTTCGTAGCTTGTTGACGAGAGCCTCCCGTTGCACCACGCGTGGACAAGCTAGGCCCGTTGGTCGCGGCTGCTGCACCCGAGGCTTGCGTCGGGTTGTCAACATAGAACCATTCTCCTCGTAGCAGTAGTCGGATCCGCTGTTCTTTAACAAAGTCATAGGACTCTTGGTGGAACTGATTGTGCAATGAACGAATCTCCGACCCCCATTGGGTATTAAGGTCCTCTTCGATGTTTCGGAGCTGAATGGCGCGAATATCTGTGTAGGACAAACTGTCCAACTTGGAAATGACCGAGTCAACGGAAATAGTGGAAAAGTCATTGTTGGGGATGGCCTGTGAGAACAGGACATTTACAACTTGAATCAAGTTTTCAAAATCCTCCCGCTGCGCGGACGATGAAAGCCACAACCGGAGAAAGTTGATGATTCCTGCCGAATGCAGGAGACCCCAGTCAAAGATCAAAGGTCTCAGCTTGCCCAGCTTGGCAAGCTCAGTCTCGACTGACGAGTTAGGCTTGTGCAAAGATGACGACGTCGAGACACTATCACCAAAATCTAGCATCGATGTGGCCACCTTGGTGTTGGTTGTGCCAAATGAAAACTGCTCGCTGGTAGTATGGGTGGGGGTTGAGATTGACTCAATGTATTGAGGCGGAACTAATGACTCGGGTACGCCGTCAAGGTATTCGGAGGACAGTTTGTGGTTACTGACACCAAAGATTGCATACATGATCTCTGAGACAGCCATACTAGCCGAAACGAAGGGGAAACGATCATCGGGGTCGGCAAAGGCCAAATGTTCAAGATACAATTTTTTGAAAACCATTTCATCAAGGCCCAAAAAATCAGTAAAATCTTGTAATCCTGACCACTTGAGGGAGTTGTTAAACTCAGAGACGGGGTCCTGGTTCTCCAAAAGACCAGCTCTTTGATAATCCAGGTTACCCTCTTGTGTGGTTCCAAGCAAAGAGACAAGTCTGCTCTCAACTTGCTTGAACGTTTGATTATGGAAGGTGTTGTTTTGAATGTCTATCTCAGTACGTTGGTTTAGGCAAAAGATGGCTCTGACAATCTCCTGCAAGTCGTAAAGTTGGGGACTGCATGATGCAGCTATAGGCTTATTTTCGAACAGCTGGGATGCATTCCTCAGCAGGCCTGCTTCCCGCAAATTTTCGAAAAAATATGATCGGACACCGCTATCTTGGGGTAAGCCGACGGGGGTATTGCTACTAAGCGTGCTTTTGGAAATCACAAAGGTGAGGAGAGTCGCATTGATAAATTGCAACGCAGAGTGAATGATTTGGACATTTGAAGAGATGAGCTTTGAAACAATCGATTCGTAAAACTGGGGATGGTTGGTAAAGATTTGTTCTATAGAAGTGAGAGACGGGCGGGTGCACTTTCTGCTTTCGAGGGTAATGAGGGTAAGAACCGAGAGGGCGGGGCATGTAACATTTGATTCCTGCTCAGGAGCAATTGAAACTTGAACAATCTTATCAATGAGCGAGTTGTCGACAACGTTCCAGGCCGAGGGGTGTTCAGAAAGAAGCTTTGAGAGAGCCATGAGGTTGAAGGAGAGGTTAATACCTGTTGATTCAAAAATGCCGTACTTGACGGCAAGAAGTGCGGTGGCAGTCTGCTTAGGGTCGGATAGCAGCTTTTCAATCTCCTTTGGAGACTTGAGAGTCTCGTAAACCGCTCTATAATCCATTTCGAGAGTGTAGTAAAGAAAAGGAGGGTGCAAGAATTAATGATAAGAAGAAAGGAGAGGAAAGAGAAGATACTTGTAAAAAAAAAAGACCGAAGGAGAAAATATGAGAAAAGTGTGGGCCATTTTATAGTTTTTTCAACAGTACGGATGTAAAGAACATGGAAGGGATGTAATTATTAGCATGGGGAGTATTACTGGTAGAAGGAAAAAGAGTAGTAAAGGATACATGCAGCTTCGAACCCATGCAAATGACATATCGTACGAGATTAATATTTTATATGGTCATGAAACAATTGTCTGGCAATACCCAACAGCTGTTTTTTTTTTTTTTTTTGAGGATTAGTGTCGGCTTAAATAGATGAATAGATGCAGTCATAATGCCATAAGTTCTTGAGGTTGATTTATTACTGATAAAGAAAAAGAGCATTTGCTGTGTTGTTGGTAGTCTGGACTACATGTCTTTTCTAATGGACTTATCATGAGGATTATATTTTGACCAAAAAAAAACAAATAAAAATTAAATTTGACAGTTTAAAAGCCAGAGACCCCTGCCGTCGATACACCTGTTTACAGCCAAACAGGTATAGCAATAAAAAGAAATTATCGTGTCTGAGGGGTCATGAATTACAACAACAACTCCAGCATCACAGGCATCTAAAATCACAACAAATAAATAATAAAACTCCACAGAAAGATTCACAGAAAACGATTTAAAAGAGTAAAATCAAAAAAAATCACATGAGAGTTTGGTATTTCAAGACTGATGGATTGATAGTCAAGATTTACAATAAAAAAGAATAAAAACTTTATACTGTAAATGCTAACATTTCCCTCGAAAGCATATTTAGGATGGGAACCAGCTGAAAAAAAGTCTTAAGGTACACCAAACCAGCATTAACCGGGCTAGAAAGGGATGGTTCTTTGAGACTATGGTGCATGAACACTCGTATACCAGCACTATGTCTCTTTTCTCTTACCTACTAAATACGCGATGTCTGCTGGCGTTGATGCATAGACCCTATAAATGACCACCCTTGAAAACAGATTTAATAATGAGAATATAAAATGGTAGACGTTTATTATCTAGTGGTCTTAACAAATGACAAACTCAAGTACTGCTACCGAGGTCACAGAATAGTTCGGTATTAGTACTGGCGTGGTTGGATTTCAGCTGGTTGTGGTTTTATTAGACTTTGGTATGCATAAATTTGAAGCAACTGCAGTTTTTTTTTTTTCCGCTAAAACTTGGCAATCCCGAGTCTGTAACTCTTGAGCTAACCATAATAGGATATAGCCACAATGGATATAAAATCTACTCCCTATAGTTCACCACAACGACGGGTCCACAAAAGTCTTACAGACTCTCTTTATGCTATACTACAACTGGTTTTCATTTCTAATGTTGTATATACTGCAATCGTACAACAACATTTGCATCATCTTTTAAAATTGGGCTATACTGTATATCAATGATCTTTTGTCGAGGTCATCACAACCCAGGTTAAACACAATACGCCAAAACCAAGTCATTTAAAAATCAGCTAAAACCCTGAGTGTTTGCTCTCCCAACCAAATCACTTGATTGTAGTTATTATGGCGTTTCTAGCTACATGGGGTCTCCCCCCTGTGAGTGGGTATCTCAAGACGTCCAAACAACATCATACCAGAACCCAAGCACCCTTGATCCACTCCTCGATCTAACGCAACGTGCCATGTCTAATAACCGTTATCTTCAAACAGGAGCATTTTTAAAAGAAAAACATAGCAGTCAAAAGATAAAGATAAAAATTTTTAGAAAAGACGCTTGGACCACCAAATAAATAAAAGGGGATCTTCTAGTAGTTGGCAACAGGTTTGTATCTCTTGTTTCGTTTTGACGATTGATGAGATCTTAAATACATACACATATATTATAATAACGATTGAGGAGTACTGTACATAAAAATGGCCCGTTATGGGCATGTTTTTATTTTTATTTTGTATCCGTCTAGCTGTATCAGGCCAAACCAACTCTGAGCTGTCAAATTGTTCTTTGATCTTGAGCGATACCATAGGTATTTATCGCTCCTTGGATTGGAGTAATGAGCCTTGCTAAATTACCTTTTTATTTTATTTTTTTTCATTTTTTGGACTCCATGTTGGTTCAACCCTTGTCGAGTGTATATAAACAAGGGATTAACTTATACTTTGGGGTACATGTATTTAGGGTTTTCACAAGTCCTCAATATCTTTTGTATAATGGGTCAAGCCTACCGGGATTCCAACAAAAATCTATGTAGATTCGTTATACAGAGGACGATCCAGAACATTCAGAGCCCCATTCAAAAATACGCCATATAGAGAACGATTAGAAAAGTTTTTGTCAGGTTGGAGACCTGAGGAGCTTAGTAATTATATAAATACGGTCTTTTCCCCTAAGTTTTGGGAAAATCAAGGAATAAAAGTATTTTCTCTCTACTCGTACCATTGGTCTACTCGCACATCGCGGCTCCCCTTCGCGGGTTTGCACGATATCCCTAGAAAATGATTGTGACAGTTTTTGTTTAGCATACCCACCAAAAGCAAAAAGAATCGGGTTTGAACCCTTACCCTGTATATACACAAATCAGTTATGGTGGGAGTTCTTCAAGGCATCATATTTTAGTCTGACCAAAAACTTTTTTATTAGTCCTCAGTAATCCAGAGAACGCAATAAAAAAAAAAAAGAAAATACAGTATATTTCCACATACAAATTACTATGGGTTCGCGAAGTTACAAGCTCTGAATGTTCTGGATCGTTCTCTGTATCTTAATCTTGACCTAATAAACTACACACAATCATAAAAAAGGTCGTTTAACTAGCCTATCAAGCCTATTCAGTTTTAGGCTTTATCTAATGTTGCAGTCACCAAATAAATAAAACGTGATTGGTTTTTTTTTTTTTTTTTTTTTTGGTAAACTTAAACTTGAAGTGGCTTCCAAACAGTAACGTTGTTACAATTATTACTGGTCCAAAAATCAATCACAATAAAAGAAGGTATTAAAAACACGTGGGTCTAAGTGCCATCTTTTATCCAAAGAATGAGGGTCCAAATATTCATTGTTGATTTAAAAAAAAAAAAAAAAAAAATCGCACTATGACCAGCGGTGTTACCAAGCCAGATCTGGGTGTTTTTTGCTTGACACAATGTTGCTGTACCAAGACAAAATCCACAACTATGGGTTCTATGGGCCCTATGTGGCTGATTCTTAGGGGTCCCATGGAGATGGGCAACCACAACAGTGGCGGGCGCTAATCGTCAAAGAATATTTGTTAAACCTCTCTCTCTCTCTCTCTCTCTCTCAAACCCCCCCTTCCCCCTTTTCCGCTGGTCTCCCAAAACGTGTATTGTCAACTGTCAGAGCTATGGACCTAAAGCCAAACCCCGGGGACCCGGTAAACACAAGCCGAACAAAACAGCTATTATGGGTGCCAGGAAGAGGTTTTTTAATGCATGTGTTTTTCAAGTGTATACAAAATACAATATAAAATACATTGTAATCAATAATTGTTGTAAAAGTAGACATATGAGTACGCACAATAAAACAACAACAAATAGCAATAAATAAATAAATAAATAAATAAATAAATAAATAATAATAAATGAGACAAAAAAAAAAAAAAAGGCTGATGTACAAACATAAGAATACAAGTGCAATAGTCCTTTTTTTTCTGAATTAACATGCTGTTAGGAACTCAAATCATTAAGCACTGCCCAGTTTTTTTTTTTTTATTATTATTTCACAAATCCAGTGAGATTTTTCCAAAAACTACTTTGATATATCCATCTCTTCCATCATGCGCTCCAAACTGCAGTGCACCTCATGCTTTTCTAGAATCTGCTGAGGCCAGTAAAATGCAGGCTTCCAGCATTCGGGGGCCATCGCCATTGCTTCATGTAGTCGCCGCAGGTAGGTTCCATCTTTGTAAATGTACTTGTCTTTAAACCAAAATAGACATATCAAATAGGAAACAATCACCAACGACATGGGCCGGCGCGCGCGCATGAAACTCATAAACTCGTCATTGATAGCGTTGAATGCAACCACCAACACTGAAGTCGACTTGGTCATGCTTGAACTGGACGCCACGTGAATAATATCGTAAATGGCCTTACGGTAGCAACGAGCCTCACCGGGTAGGAGCGTAAACAGCGTCGGGTCAGTTTCCTCTAACGGTGGAGGAATGTTAGTACTAGTATCAAATGATAGTGGCTGTTTTATTGTCTCAAACGTATGCTTGCTGGATAAGGCATTCTCATATGAATTGAACATCAGAGTTGGATCCGTCTCTGGTGGCGAATTCAGTGAATCCTCTGGACTGCTATAGTCAGAATGCTCACCATAAGAGGAGGATGTAGTGCACGATAGAGTGTCGTATATTCCCATCTCTATTTCCGAATTTAGCGGGTAAATATCGGTGGTTGTAACATTACCCCCGCTTCCATCATCGAAATTGCCAAGATCTAGTCCACTGGAAAGCTCATACTCAGGAAAGGGATCGCCACTCTTTAGGTTTGCGTCAACCCCATCTTCGTTTTTCTCCTTGCTAAGGGACTCACGTTTTGTTGGAAATGGTGATGTTGCTTCAGGGTTGGCGGGAAAGCTTGGCATGTTGTAATTTGGATTCGACAGAATCTCAATGGACGTAGACCCTGCCTCCATGCTGTCCAGCTGGTCCCAGAGGAGTTTATACAGAGAAAAATTAGGATCACTCAAGACTTTGGGGTCGAGGCTGTCGAGGCTCTTGGGAATCTCCAACTTTGGCAACCAAAAGGAGGCGGTATGGTCTTGGTCAAATAGACTCTTAAAGTACGGGTTGAAAACACCACGAATAATGCGGAAAAGCTCGGGCTTGGTCTGGTCAACCGAAACAAGCACGACTTGGTCAGGAGTGGCTATGGCGAATGCTGCAACGAGATACGACGTGACGTAGAGCTCAAATAAGTTGATTGACGAAATGTCGCTCATAGCCTTCATAAGGTCCTGGATACTGGTAAAGAAATGTTCAGACGCCATGGCTTCGAGATTCGGGTCCTTTATGTGCTTTTTTCGCGACAGATGCAAAGAGCTGTAGGCTACAAGGGCGTTTGACACCATGGGGGAGTTGTACGCGATTTGGGGAATATAACTGTCCCACAGTTTCTGGTGGCTAGGATCGCCAACTGCGAGTACTCTGCTGGCATAGCCGGAGTGGAAGTCGTGAAATTCAGGGTAGTTGAAGCCCCCATGGGCCTTTCCCATAAACTGGTTGATAGAGGGCTGCGAGACTAATTCATAAACAGTCTTTTTGAGTCGCTCTAGCCGCCGCTTCTCTGCGATTTCAAACTGCTTGAGGTGGTCGAGATATTGTGAAGATTTGTAGGTTTGCTGCTTTGAAATAGACCCTTTTACTAAAGCTGTTTGGTTTTGTGGTATTGAACTTGACGTTGATGAAGATGGAGGTGATGTAGATGATGAGGCGGTCTTAGCATTGGACTTTGACAGTTTTTTGGCGTTCTTGGATGAGTGCTTTGGTTTTTTCTTAGGATTCTGGAATGATGGCACAAATTTATTTCTAAACTTGCGTGGTTTGCTGGAGTTTGCTGTCTGAGCTGAGGGAGCGGGTCCCTGGGTTTGTTGTTGTGGCTTTGCCTGTGGATGGTCTATGCAGAAACTCTGGTGGTTTGGATTGTATTCTCCTGACATGATTTTTTACCATAAATGAACAATATTTAAAAGCCTGGATGATGGTAAAGCAAAATTAAAAAAAAAAAAAAAAAAAAAAAAAAAAAAAAAAAAAAAAGATTAAATAAATATAATAATAATAAAAAATTTTTGTTGTAACTTTTCCAGTAACAAATGAATAAAACAGGTGATGAGTATGGAATGAAGAGATGTAGATAAAAAAAAAAAAAAAAGTCAGAGAGGAGGTCTCAAATAAAAGTGAAAAAGAGAAGAAAAATAGAAATTAAAAAAAAAAAAAAAAAAAAATAGAAAATTAAAAATTAAAAAAAAAATAGATATTAAAAACTAAAAAACTAAAATAAAAAATTAAAAACCCTTTCAAAGTCCGATCTGTAAAGTGGTTATAAAAAAAGTTTAGCGTATTGTAGCAACCATCAAAGTCTTGGAGCGTCAGGTAAGTATGTCAATAGGTAACCAGTTTATTGTGCTTACATCAAATATTTATAAATAAAAATTATAAATCAAAAAGACACATAAATCGTACATGCATTTCAAGTCGTTTTTTTTTTTCTCGATAAGGCCGGCAAAGTAACGATGTCAGTGCTTATTACAAGTTCAGATATTCGATGGGGTCAAATTCCCCATGGATAATTGAAAGAAAGAAGAAAAAAAAGGATTTCATGGATCAACGGAAACCTGTGATACATTATAACACACAACAGATCGATATCAGATATTTTGACACTCGACAAAACCTCAACAAGCCACTCCAATCAAGCGAATCAACCGCAAGGGAGTTGTTGCGGTACTAAATCTAAAAAGAAAACAAATTGATTCCAGGACCCTTTTTGGTATCCAAGCTTGAGGGAAAAGCTTTCCTCAACAAAGTCTCGGCCTGCAGAATGCAAAAGGACATCTGTTGGCAACGTACTCAACTGCTTCCAGCTGACCACATTCGCAATAATGATTTCACTCACTAATGCACCCCATCTGAAAACACTTTCCCAGAACACTATGACCTGTGCAGTGCTTACCTCTATCGCATCCCAAGGTCCACCCTCTACTGGCTTGCTGCTGTTGAAGGGTTCTCACCCGGTATTTCTAAAGAGTAAGGTATATCTTTTTATTTTGTTCGTTATTTTTTTATTTTTATTAAGGATCTGTAGATAGGGCGGCTACCTAGATGGTATCAATAGTGCCAGCATCAAAAGAGCCACGGACGCAAGTAAGAAGGAGTTCCAGGGGGTTTTTATTTTCATATGGCGTTTGGTTTTCACATGCCCATGAAAACTTATAAGGCAAAAACAATGTTTGCTTTTAATGTTTTTGGGGGGTTTTGTTGTTTTTTGGTTTTTCTGGGTTTTTCTTTTTTTTTTTTGGTTTTGTTTTATCTTTAAATATGTGAAAACCCTGTTTATTATAGTTGAAGCTAGACTTTTTGTTATTGATTGGATTGCATTGGACCCCTTACCCACATAATTGGCTGCCTTTGAATGTAAATAAATGAATTAAAAAATTTTAATAATAACAATACAATGGATTAAAGTAGGGTTTGGCTTCTTGTTCATTGTATTAGACGTATCTGGTTCGTTTATGTTACATGGTAGCATTGACAACGCAGTGTTTGCCGTCTATAATAATGGCGATTATCCAGGCTAGGATTAGCACAAAAGCCTCCGTTAGTAGAAAATGTATACTGTAACGTTAACAAGTATACAGTGTCTATAATAAGGGAGATTAATCTGATATCCTCAGATGAACTAAAAGATGGAAATGTACAGAGCCAGAGGTGTTTGATCATCAAAAAATATATACAATAATGACAATAAAAATAACGATAAATAAAATAATAGTTTGAGTTTAAGCAGGGGCTCTTGGTGAAAGCAAGTTTTGGATTTATGAATACGGGAGATGTTTTGCTTCATATCAGTCATGCTCTACAATAGAAAAGTACCGCACGGCTATTGGCTTATGGTCAGGGTCAACAACACTAAATATCTAGGCCATAAGACTGGCCCTTGATGAAGCGGCTTTCAGAGATCTTTTATTTTGACCAGGTTAAATACAGAGGCGTTGTAATCTACAACATTCTCGTGTCCAGGTGTATATAGCAGCCACTGGGGCTATGGTGAACACAGTCTCTGCTTTATTTTTATCCTCGGTACTGTCTTGTACCAACTAGGGCTAAGAATCACATCTCCTACCTACGATAATTCGTATGCCATTGTTGAAGTCAGCTTCATCGACTGCATGCACCATACCGTTGGTGCATTCATGGTCTATTGCTAGTACGTACCATAGAGCTCTGCCACCAATACCTCAAGTATTTAGTCGCTGGGTCTCAACCAAGGTTAAATTATCTAACGAAGGCATCAGCAACAAGAACTTCAGTGGCTGTGAAAGTCCGACGCGACAGCCGCCATTAACCAGAATTCGCTTTGAGTCATACTTTTAGCAGTTTTAGTTAGGTTCGCCAGAACTGGCTAGTTTCACTTTGCCATCAATTTGCGTCTCCATTAAGATGCAAATTCTTTTTCTTTTTAAAAAAAAAAAGTGTGTAGGAAAAGCCCCGAGTGATCAACAGCATGAGAGGTCAGGGCCTCGATATTAGTGATGTTCGATGGATGACGTAATGTCTCAGATAAATTTGAAGTCGTCATTAACTTTTATTGGCATTCTCGTATAAAAGGGATCAAATTGGTATGGCCTGTCGTTACTGCCCAAGTGGTTTCCACAGCACCCATATAGATCGTTCTTCACCCTAAATATCCTGCCATAGGTTTTAAGTCTTCTCTGTATGTCAATTTTTGTTTTATACTTTTGTTTGCAACTATTTGATATAAGGACAATAAACTGTTCATCTATGATAGGGCTAATTGAAAAAAGATTCTGATATACTAGCTTGTACAAGTGATTACTTGCATATTAGTAGAGGTAAAAGAGGTGGAGCACGAGAAAACGAACTGAATCTTGGTGAAATCTGGTAATTGTTTCTTGATCAATGGCGACATGCTGGTAGCACTTCCTGCCTCTTATTACGTAACTGTTCTTGAAATGGCATAGTAAATAATTGCCTCAGAGATTACATCTGTGGCGACTTTCGCATAGTCTGAAAATTGGAATTTGTGGGTACATCTTCAGTTACCAAGAACCTGATCTTGTTCAGTATCTAATGATATTGAAAACTCTAGATAGTTTTTGTAACGGCATTTTTAGTGACAGGTCTGAAATCACAAGTTCTGAGCTGACTGGCATTAACCAAATTGTCTACTACTATGATAATAATAATAATAATAATAATAATAATAATAATAATAATAATAATAATAATAATAATAATAATAATAATAATAATACTAATAATAATAATAATAATAATAATAATAATAATAATAATAATAATAATAATAATAATAATAATAATAATAATAATACTAATAATAATAATAATAATAATAATAATAATAATAATAATAATAATAATAATAATAATAATAATAATAATAATAATACTAATAATAATAATAATAATAATAATAATAATAATAATAATAATAATAATAATAATAATAATAATAATAATAATAATACTAATAATAATAATAATAATAATAATAATAATAATAATAATAATAATAATAATAATAATAATAATAATAATAATAATACAAATCTCAAACGAAAAGAACGAAGAGGTTACTGACACAGGGAGCATTGGATTGCTACTTCAAAGTCTTTTTTTTTTTTTTTTTTTAATTTAGGAGAATTCCGTATATCCTAGTTAACAGATGGTTGAATACACTGTGATCAAGAGACAGTAAAGATCTGAAACAATGCAAAGGCCGAAAGAAAAAAAAAGAAGCCGTTGATCCAGCCATTTCCATCCAAACAAAGTAAAATGTTTTTTTTTTAGAATTCTTGGTTTGTTATAGCAATGTTAACCCTCTCCCCGGTGGTATTGTATTAGTAGTAATAGTAGTAGTATTAGTAGTAGTAGTAGTAGTAGTAGTAGTAGTAGTAGTAGTAGTAGTAGTAGTAGTAGTAGTAGTAGTAGTAGTAGTAATATTTTGTTTATTTAGGTGTCTATGTAGTTAAATACTGAGAAGACACCAGGCTTACCTGGGTCTGGGGTATTTTGTAACGCGCCTGTGCCCGTAGGCGCGGGAGTTCGGGAAGGCCGGAATTCTCCCATGAGCCGCAAGACCTACTAAGAGACCCGGTAAGCTGGCTTCAAGCGGGCTAGGAAAGCCTGAAACCCATCTGATGCGGTCGACCAATTACCTACAGTGTAGAGAGAGTAAAACCGAACCAGAGCTGCCGATGACTTGAGCAAACTTCTCTGAGTTGGTGCGAGCACTGACTCAGCAGTGTAGTCGTGCGGTTCTGCCAGAACAAGAGTTTGCATTTTTGCAAAGGATTGCACTGGTGGAGACTCGGACCCTTGACCTCTTTGAGCCTTCTCAGTATGGGATGGTCCCTTAACCAACTCTACTACTCAGCCCCAACTCTTTCGAGAGCTCTATAATTTCCAAAGTTATTTGGTTTTTTTATTTTTATTAAAATGATTTTTCTGGTTCTGATCTGGAAATTAAGTCAATAGAGGTTTCGTATACTGGGGTTTAGACCAACATTTTGCAGCTGGTTTCCCCATTAGTAGGTAGCTAAAAGTATTTTATTATTTGTGTGAAAAGTGTACATATAGTTGGCCTGCAATTAAATAAATAAATGACCGCAAATCCCCATGCCGCATATCTTATGAGATTCTACTACATACAGTGTTATATTTCACTAATGCGTCAAACCGGACTGACGGCTTGAGTCCTTAGTCAATGTTGTTTCTTAGGGATGATTACCTAACTGTGATTATATATCTTTGTTCACTACATTAGCTAATTACATATGAACCCAATTTTTAGTTTTTTTTAGTTCCAATGGTTTCTACCGAGAGTTTACTTAAATGACAGGTAACATTGTAACCATGGTTTCCTACATTTATGGTAAAAGCTATTTACAAGGCTGCACATACCAGTTTCGCTCAAAACGCCTTGATCAGCAATCTCTGCTTCTTTAACTGTTCAGAGTCAAACCGTTACATTACTGTCATCTGCAAAGCCTTCATGTCAACGGTTTACGTAGCAGCCTTGCTGTGAAGAAATTTGCATAATTGCAGACTATCTGCTTGATCCTAGAGAAATATTTGGATAAATATTACATGATAAACCCCCCACATGACTACAATATTTTTAGCCTACTGGGGGCTTGTTCTTTAGATAAGTCACTAGAATCTGCATTGGTGTTAACACTATGCTAAAGAGTTGGGGCTGTGTGGCCGAGTTGGTTGAGGGAACGACATGATCCAAGAGGTCAAGGGTCTGAGTCTCCGCCAGTGCAATCCTTTGCAAAAATGCAAACTCTTGTTCTGGCAGAACCGCGCGACTACACTGCTGAGTCAGTGCTCGCACCAACTCAGGGAAGTTTACGCAAGTCATCGGCAGCTCTGGTTCGGTTTTACTCTCTCTACACTGTAGGTAATTGGTCGACCGCATCAGATGGGTTTCAGGCTTTCCTAGCCCGCTTGAAGCCAGCTTACCGGGTCTCTTAGTAGGTCTTGCGGCTCATGGGAGAATTCCGGCCTTCCCGAACTCCCGCGCCTACGGGCACAGGCGCGTTACAAAATACCCCAGACCCAGGTAAGCCTGGTGTCTTCTCAGTATTTAACTACATAGACACCTAAATAAACAAGATATTACTACTACTACTACTCATGGAAAATTCGGCGCCATCGAACGTCTGAACTTATTACGCGCGCTGACACCGCTACTTTGCCAGTCTTATAGAGACAAATGTTTTTGAAATTTCATGTCTTCTTTGTATGTCATTTTGTTTTGTAATTTTATATGTAACTATTTGATGTAAGGACAATAAACTGATTATCTATCTATCTACTACTACTACTACTATGCTGCTTCAGGGAACAGGTCTCTGGTAATTTATTGCAGCAGAAAAATTGAAAATAACGAATGCTACCTTCTACATGTGTAATCTGAATATTTATGTACCAAACAGCAATGTTTGTTACCCTAGCTCCTGTAAACAGTATGCTTCAAGTTTAGATTAAGATTCTGTATACAGCTTAGTACGCAAATAGCTAGAGCACAGTTCAGCAGCTGTTCTAAAGGTATATATGACTGTTTACATGCTTTAATTTTTCTTGTAAACACACTTAATACATACAAACCTGAAAAAAACTTTTCTTAAACCAAAAAAAACGGTGGTCAGTAAAGAGTTTGAATGGATATCTAATTGCAAAAAAAAACATTAGAGATCAGCTTTATTAACAAACAAAGCGAGTAACAGAAGGAACCATAACCAATTGGCCCGTTATTATTCCTAACAGACAATCGCTTATTCTTTCGCAATGCATAAGAGACTACATCTTGGTAATTATCATTATTCAGCCAGCTAAACGATTTACTAACAGAAAACATAGCAACCCTGGCCCTAGCTGCATATGCAATATACAGCTTCAAGGTAGTTTTTACGATAGTTTACATTGTTACTTACCCTGTCCAGTTCTGCTCAAGGCGATTTTACAAGACTTGCTTACAAAACTTAAATTTTCACAGACCACTTTTTGGTCTTCATGTAGGTCGCTGAATAATGATAATTACCAAAATGTAGTCTCTTATGCATTGCGAAGGAATAAGCGATTGTTTGTTTGGAATAATAATGGGCCAATTGGTTATGGTTCCTTCTGTTACTCGCTTTGTTTGTTAATAAAGCCGATCTCTAATGTTTTCTTTTGTACAATGTGATCGCCACACACTGCTTTTCGAGGAAAAAATATATGGAATGTTAAAATCAACTTTTTTTTTTTCTTAGGAAGCGATTTAAGGTAAAAGTTCTGTTCATATAGACATATTTAACGTTACATTGTAACATTTCTTGAAATCTAGTGAGAACTTTTTTTTTTCCCTGGAGTATCTGTTAATCTAAAACCAAAAGGCTCTCTGTAGTCATTCGGGACATATGGTCAATTTGAAACAATATAAAGACTCTCTGTCAACTACTTTTCCTAATCAAAATTTGTAATTCAATTATAAAAAGAAAAATTGGTACTAACTCTTAAATTTTTTTTATCTGGATCTGTTGGCTATTTATGAAAGTGCTGATTTATATCTTGAGCTTGCGTATAAAATTTGAAGATTTGACCATGCTCAACAAAGACCATACTCACGAAATAAAAGTTAATAATATATCGGGAGACGTTTCCCATCGGTATGATTACGTCTAAAGAAAGGAATGTGATTGGATATTAATATATATTAATTGGACGAAGGATTACCGGGGAGACTATCTCAATATTAAGTATCATAAGCTAGTTGTAGGCATTGGTACAGCTGAGTCAATTTCCTAAGTAAGGTGCCTAGTCCAATTGGTTAAGAAAAATTTTACGTCTTGTTTCAAGAGTTATGTAACAGATCACTATCTCTGACTTAGACATCTATATGCATCGATGGAGTGTGCACCAAAGCTTTCATGGGGGCTCACAAATACATCCTCCGATATGGGTTATATCCTTAAGCTGAAAAACTCCTTAAAGCTCAGTTCTTATTGACCATAAAATACAAATATGAAAGAGAATTGATAAATATAATTAGAACCAATGACAGCTATACTCATCCGATGAGTTTCGTTACAAAATAAAATATATATAAAAATCCAAAATTTAAACTTTCTACTCGAATTTGTAGGCCAGTTGCAATAGGGTCCACCACTACTTTTGGGCTTAAGAATTTAAATTCAGAGCCATACACTTCTAGTTAACGACTCAGTGCTGCTTTTCAACAAAGTCTAGGACTCAAAGGTGCAAAATCAAGAAAGGTTACAGGAAAACAATATATAAACAAATCGATTTTATGAAAAAGAGCTGTAATATAGAATTTTTTTATAATTGTTCACTATAGTATTTTTGCGGAAAACATTGTAAAATATATATCTTTTTATGAAATAAATATCTAAAATAGCACTTTCATATATTTCTCTGAAAATAAGAGCATTATGAAACGCATGTAGTTGGAGTCAGTTGACCAATAATAAGAAAATCCAACAGGTGACAGAAAACAAATTGAAAAAGCAGGCTCAAAGCAACTGCCTTAAAAACCAGATACTGATTGTAAAATCCACAAAAGCCAAGTTACAGGCTTGAGTAGATATTTCTGTTCTTCCTCAGATCAATAAAGTATTTAATTAAACAAACAACCATTGCTAGCTAGATAAATCATTGTGAAACAAGATTTATTGTGATTCAGACTTTAATTTTACAATCAAAAACCAAGAGACTGCTATATTATCTGCTGCAGATCATGCCAAACGCTCAAGCCATTGATAGTAATATAGTGTTCACCAAGTATTGCCAAATCCGAAATTGATGTAGACGCTTTAATATGAATCATCTAGTATCTTCTGAAATTTGAGAATTTTTTTCATTTTTTCAGATAGAAAATCATTTTATTGTTCTTACATCAAATAGTTACGAAGAAAATATATAACGAAATAACATACAGAAAAGACATGTGATTTCAAAGGCGGTTGTCTCTATGAGACTGTCAAAGTAGCGGTATCAGCACGCGTTATGATTTCAAACGTTCGATGACGCCGAATTCTTCATGAATATTTTCATGTGAACTCGACAATTTACAATTGGTGCTAAAATTCGCGAAACGAGCTTAAGGGGTACTTAAATACCTAAGGTGTAAGTTCTATAAAATAAACTCGTTATAAGCAAATCAGGAATTAGACTAGTTCTTTCTAGTTATTGGTGCTTTTGCATACTGGTAACTCAATACACGAAAAACAGAAAAAAAAAAGTTTGAAAGCAATGCTTAGGGTACATGCAAAAAGAAGGCCAGGGGCCTGTTGTTTAATTGGCTATTGCTGAGAAGCGGGTATTTTTATGGGTAAAATTGTTTTTGCTATTACTATAGAGTCCGCTAAGAGTATGCAAAGCTTCCCTTTTCCTCCTCTTTTTGGCACTTTGGGACCCTCCTTTGTGCCTCGAAATGGGAGTCTGACCAAAGTGGGGTAGTATGTTGCAACTTAAAAAAAAATACTCTACACGTGATCTCAAAATATAGCATGAGGATGTCTGAAGGCTTGGAGGTAGGGCCTGCGGAAGCCAAAAGATAAAGTTGAAACTTATGTGTTCTCGGAACCATGTTAGTGGAGTAATTATGACTGCAAAGTGACTCTGTTTAATAAAATAGTACATTAATAGAGTAAACAAAGAAAAAAGAATCCAGAATCCAGAGGCTACACTGGACTAGAAAGTTGTAACTAGCTGCTGGGACATTGATCTAAAGGGTATACCAATCCTTCTTCCATCCACTAAAAGTCAGGATATCTGAAACCCCGACTCTTGAGGCTTAGCCAGGGTCGGCAACTCAGATTGGTAGCTGATAGAGTGGCCAGTGTAAACTTTTTTTTTATATTGAATGCTTGATAGGAATACTAGCCACGACCAACAATAGGTGAATTTGAAAGACCAAGCCACATTCAAGCCACAATTCTTTAATATACAAGGTTTTATGATTGCTTTTCAAGGCCTATTGCTCTTAAAATAACTGGCCTGATAAAAGCCATTGTGACATGAATGTATACAATGCCAGCTGGTGAAGGGGTTAGCTCAAGCAACGAGCATTAGATGATAGCTTGTTTCTTGGAACAATGGTAAATACACACGCACACGTGTGAAAGTAGAGTTCAAAACATAACAAGGGTTTAAACAGGAACAGCAACATCACTGGCAATCGCTACAACAAAAAAAAAAAAGCATGAATTCAAAAGAGGCGTACCTTGGCCTGCGCCTTAGTCAAACACTAATCTAGCAGCTTGTGCTTCACTACAACCATAGTTTTCTACAAAGTCACTTGCTAAAGCGGCAGTATCCTATTCATTAGATTAGCATATGTGCATAGTGTCCAGTTGCTAGGTGGTGAGAAAAGTGATATGAAAGTTACTGCTTCAAAATTTGTTTGTCTTTCACTCTATTGAGCAAAATAGCGTTGCTATTGGGAAGAACTTTAGAGAGTCGGCAAATGTTGTAACTATTAAAAAATAATGACGAACTTAAAATAACAACAATAACGTTGTGACAGTGGAGAGGCTTGAGGAGCCCTCAATCGGTGCATGGTGGAGTAAATGATACTTTATAATAACGATCCAAATCTTTGTAAATTACAATAGCATACATTTTCCCCTACGGCCCATGAGTTTCTATTTCATCTGATCTCCGCAATCTAAGGAAATCTCTGGCGGCAATAGCAAGGTCTTAATCATCAATCCATTGTCGGAACCCGCTGAGTCTGTCACTCAGAATTCTACAATGGCTATCATGCATTTGGTCCCGGGAACAATCAACATTACATAGCAACAGTCAGTATAATTACCAGATCCCCGACTTACGTTTCAAATGGGGTTTGGTCTTTATCACACTGTCAGTGTTGTTGTCGAATTTGCTGGAGCCAAGAGAGCAAAGAACAAAGTTTCTTTTCTTTTTCTTTTTTTTCAGATCAAGCAAAACTCTACCGAAGCAAACCTCTTTTCATATGACCTGAATAGTTCTTGAGACTCTCCAGATGATTCGCCCAGCTCCAGTCTACTAATAAACTATACTCTCCTCTTATTTTAGTTGATAAGTTTAAATAAACAAGAATCTGCTCTTATGCTTTTTTTTTTTTTTTTTTTTTTTTTTTTTTTTTTTTGCTTTCTTACTTTTACTCTTTTTCTTTTCTACTTTTTACCCTTTTCTGCACTCTCCCACCACTAACATGCCCCCAACGGCGCCAAACACCAATGACATCACCTCACACATCTATGGGACACCACGCTGGCTTGCGTCGTCCCCGTCAGGTAGTGTATCACTTTCAATAAGCCTTCAAGAAGACAAAATTTTTCTTGCTTGTCCGAATACCAGCGTTTCGTCATACAGGGACAACGACGGCTCTTCGCGCGAGGAATCTGACTCGACTTCTCAGCCATCGACGTCCCAGGCCACCGCCTCTTCTTCTAGTCCACTAATCCCATCTTTATCAAACTCACAAAATGACAAAAACATTAAAAAACGAGTGAGCACACAGCGCTCGCTACATCTCTCGTCTCTACCCATGGACTCTAAGCCGTCTGATCTACCTTCGTCTATCCTGCGCGGATCGCTGCTGATGAAACTCACCAAACCAACCAAGATTAAAGATATTTCTGTGCGCTTTTACGGCGAATGTAAGACAGACTGGCTCGAATCTAATATTGAGGATGAGCTGATGTTGGGAGGATCACAGTTCTACGATGAGGTTACTATCAGCTCGCATTCTTGGAAGTACGTAAATACCCCGCTTGGGTCTACCGACCATTCGTCCATAGTCACCATAGGCTCTACATCAGTTATCTCCACAAATCTTTTTGGAGCCGACGTTGTTCAATTTCAACCGACTACCAAGAAAGCCTCTGTAGTTGCTGAGGCTAGCACTAAGCTTGAATTTAAGAAGAAGAACCCTGACCACGACATTAATCTCCCGCTTTTTACGCCCAACTACTTTCAGCCTGAAAAGACTAAGACTGGAGTACATCCCGATTTGACGTCAGTTGTGTCACAAGGGAGCTCCACAGTGTATCCGGCTGGGCAGTATGTTTTCAATTTTAATCTTGCAATAGATGCCCGCACAGCAGACACGACCATCTGTTCTTTTGGCGACATTAAGTATTTTTTAGTTGCTAAGGTTTCACGCCCAAGTCGCTTTGCGATGAACATTTCGTGTCAGCGAGAGGTTGAACTCATCCGTAGCCCACCAAACTTGGCCGACATGTCAGCACATGGTCCGCTCAGCATCTCCCGCGATTGGAACAATCGTTTACGATATGAAATCAGCTCGCCGCATTCGTATATTCCGCTGGGGTCACCAATGCCACTATCTATCAAGCTTACTCCCTTGGAGAAAGTTTGCGTACACCGTGTAAAAGTCCACATCATTGAAGAAGTGACATATATCTCTTCGTGGGTAGGCCAGATGAAACACAAAGAGCCTATTCGCAAAGTTTTATGCTTTTACAAGTCTGCTTCAGGCAGTACCCCAACAAAAAAGAAAAAGGGCCAGCCAGGGGCAAGTTTACTAGAACTAGAGGAAGGTTCATTTGCAGAAACAACTGAGTTTGACGCATCCATGACCCGTACAACACCAAGTATTACCAGTCAAAACTTTCTTAGACCTGATGTAGTGTTCAACCCGCTGATCCATGTCAAGCACCGGCTGCACGTTTCATTCCGCATTTCTAAACAGGAAAGCTATGATCCAGAACGCAAGTACTACGAGGTTTTGGTTGATGTGCCCATCCATTTTCTCTCACCGCAATGCAAAGCCGACAGCATCCAGCTTCCGCAATACGTTGAATTCTATGACAGAACTGCATCACTGCCCACCGCCCACGATGACAGATATGCTCTCAACGAAGACGTTGAGGCTGAGTTTGGACAACCGCTTGTGCATGCTCTATCGTCGCAGCTATCACGCTCGTCTGAGCTCAGTAGTAGTGCTTATGCCATTAACAACTTTCCTTATATTGACTTTATTCCTCCGGACGATGAATCCATGCTGCCATCGTTTGATCTCTCACAGGAGATTCAGCGGCGTCGTGCCAGCAGCACCACGCACCAGTGCCAGCCAGACATGATTTTTTTAAGTCCGCAGCAACTAGCCTCGCGTCAGCGCCGAGAGTCCTCGTCGTCAGAATCTTCAGTATTTACATCGTCTGACGAAAGCATTATAAATGATACCCCGCCAAATTATAACTCGGTTGTAAATCAAACTAACTTAATGTCGTCTGTCATGGGTCAAGTTTCCGGGTCTTAAAGTCTAGGCATTTGTAATGTGTGGGTATTGGTGGTATATTTATTATTATTATTATTTTTTCATGGTGATATTTATTATTTGTATGACATGATATATAATCACAACGTGGTTAAATCTTGTTTTTATTTTTATTTTTTTTATTTTTTTTTTATTTTTTTTTTATTTTTTTATTTTTTTTATTTTTTTTATTTTTTTTTATTTTTATTTATTTTTTTTTGGCTTACGCAGAATATTGCCAAGAGCCAAGGAATTACCTCCTCATCTGATCTAGCCCTGACAGATCTGGGAAAATATTATCAAGTAGTGACGCTACATAGAATGAAAAAAAAAAAAAAAAAAAAAAAAAAATTAGAAAAAAAAATAGAAAAAAAAAATCATTATGCTATTCCATACACACGTCGGTCTCGGTTCGAGCCCGCTTGGTTTCACGCTCTTCATCCTCTTCTTCAGCACAGCCCAGGACAAACTTGGCCGATTCTGGATCGCTTAGTGATCGTCGCCGTTTAGAACTGCTGTTGGCTGCATCTATCACCCATAGTCCTGAGACTTTGCCTCGTGTGCGCACTTTTGCAACCATGTTTGCAGCCTCAAGGTCGTATACCCGCAGGTGTCCGTCAAAGCCTCCTGAAACAAGCAATGGTTTCATAATTGATGGAGAAACCATAGTAATATCGTTATCATTAGCATTTTCCGCTATTGGTGTAGTTAAAATGGTAGATTCAGTAGTAGTAGTAGTAATAGTAGTGGCATTATTAATAGTAGTATTAGTGTCGACTTCGTCGTCAATTTCTTCCTCTAGGTCACTCTCGACCATTGTTTTCTGAAGGCCACCTATCCGCGGCCCTGTCACCTCTGGAAATGCTAATAATTCGTTATTGTTGGCTTCTCGGTACATGGCATGTACATGTACCAAGCTGCTCCCAGCCTCACCTTTCATCTTCAGCAGCTTTCCAGATACAGAGTCAAACACACCCACCCCATACTGAGAGTCTGTGTATATTAGCTCATGTTCGTTGCCGCCAAACCAGAGGTTTACTAGAGGGTAGTTACTCGCCAGCACGGAAAAGACACACAGTCGTGATATCGACGTCTCGTAGATATTTATATAGCCGTACCTTGTCGTAGTTGCTATCCGCCAGCCCAATCTTTGTGGTTGCTTTAGATTCAAAAACTGGATGCCGCTGATCCATATAGGATACTGGCCCGCCGGGTCGATGTAAACATCTCCGTTTGTATCATTGGAGTAGTGGTAACGATTGCTGCCTATTTTATATCGCGCTGTCTTCGCATACCATTTTGTCCGAACCCGTTGGTGGATGGGCGAGTCGTCCGCCTGCAATGCCTGTAAAATCCAGTGCGACCGTGTCTCACCAAAGTTGCGCATATCGGCATGGTTGTTATACAGCTCCATGACCTCAAGATCTTTATCTTTGCCGCCCGTGGCAATTACATCTTGTTGTAATGGATGCACCCGAAATGCACTTATGGGTTCCTTGATGCTCGAGTGCCAGTAATTGAACTCCCCGTCATTATCTTTAAGATTGCGCACCACTAGCCGGCCCTGAGCGCTGCAGGAGTATAGCCGGTTGTGAGCAAACTCAAGGCCAACGATAGCGTCCGTAGGTGTTTTGGATGCACCTCTCCATTCTCTGTGGAGTTGGAGGGTGTTAGTATCATACATTTGAATGATACCGCCTTTCCGCGCCACGGTGATCTAATATCAATGCAGCCAAAAACAGGCCATAGTTAGTAAACAGGAGTAAGCGCAATCAGGTGGAAGTATTAAGATCACAATGATCCCCTTGTATAGGCTACTCACATATTCTTCGTGCTCATTGAGCTTGCAAAATATGACCTTCTGGATGTATTTAGAGCGACCCTCTGCACCAAATACTGACGATTTAGGCGGTGCTGGATAGGGCTCCTCTGGTGTTGGTAAGTTGAATTCGAGCACTAAAGGGCGTCAGAAGTGGAAAATTGAGATAATAGGGAAAGAGAAAAGAAGCGGCACTTACAGTTTAATGCACCCAGTTCTTCTATACCAGTTATAACCTTCATAGCAATGAATATGACGAGAGTATTTTGCTGGTAATTTTTGTAAATTTTTGATCTCCTTGAACAGGGTCCATGGATAGGGCAGGTTAATGGGCTGGAAACTACGACTTCGCAAAAAAACAACATTTTGTGCCTGATTGAGAACATCTTTGGTGAAAACCCTAGCCCTTGCCGCTACTACTAAATTTTCTCCGTTTAGAACCATGACATGAACAGCCCTCCATCACCCATAACAGAAGCAAAAAAGCGCCATGGCTACGACCCAAAACACTATTGCAGGAACTCCTGTCCCCGAGGGTGTCATTTTGCCGCCACCGGAGGTTCGATCTATTGTCGAAAAAACTGTGGGATACGTTGTGCGAAACGGGCCCACGTTCGAGGAGCGGATCCAACAGAAGGAGGAATCCAATAGCAAGTTCAGCTTCCTTCGGTTTGAGGACCCATACCGAGCATACTACGAGTGGAGACTTACTGAGCGCCGTAACGGTGGTGCTGAGATTGAAGAGGATGGCGGTGCTTCCAATGGTACTGCAAAAGCTGCTGCAAACTTGGACGATCTGCCTAAGCCCGACCCGACCGAATTCTCTTTCAAGCTCCCAGCCATGTCAGCACAGGACTACGATGTAATCAAGCTGACTGCCCTCTATGTAGCGCGGAACGGCAACCAGCTGCTTAAAACTATTTCTCACCGCGAGGCCAAAAATTTTCAGTTTGATTTTCTCAAGCCTACGCACAGCTTATTTCCTATTTTTAACCATCTGGTTGAGCAGTACAAGAAAACCATCTCGCCATCTCCTGCGTTGCTTCAAAAGGTTGAGACAGGCAGTGTTGACCCTTACTCTGTAATCAACAAAGCGCGAATTCGCGCTGAATGGCAAGCGCATCAACTTGAAGAGGCTCGCAAGAAGTCAAAGCAAGCCGAGGAAGAACGTATCGCATACGCCCAGATCGACTGGCACGACTTTGTGGTAGTGGAAACAATTCAGTTTACGGATGCTGATAACAAAGTAAACCTTCCGCCCCCGATTTCTCTGGCACAACTGCAGTTTGCCACGCTGGAGCAGAAGAAGGTTGGCTCTTTGCGAATTGAAGAGGCGCCACCAGACTTTGTGCCAGAGCCCCCCGCATCTTTGCCTGCAAGACCTATTGCTGCTGTCAGAGAAGAGCAAAAGGAGGAAAACATCGTTGAACCACCTGCTTCTGGTGTGCCGAGTGTTAGAGATAAAGAAGCAGAGATTGAAGAGCAGAGAATTAAAGAGCGCCTTGAACAGAGGGAGCGACGCCAGCAAGCTAAGGACATCAACAGCGGTGGCATCCCTGATAATATGAAGATTCGATCTGCTGGTACTAGCCGCCTTAAGAGCAAGCTTAAAAAGGGTGCTCAACAGGAACGAATGATAAAATCGCAATTCACCGGCGAAATGATTCCAGAGTCTAAATATGACGAGCATGTACGGATTACTCTTCTTGATCCAAAGTGGAAAGAGCAAAAAGCGCTCTCGGACTCCCGTCAAGCGACATCTAATTTAGCGAGTACAGAAGCTGCAGCCACTGTCAAGCGTCTGGCCAGCGAGTTGTCCGGTAGGAACGGCGACACTGATAGTAACGAGGATGATGAAGAGGGGGCCAGAAAAAAGCAAGCACGCGAAGTCCAATGGGATGGATACTCTCGAAGCAAGGAAACGGTGTTGGCCCAAGCCCAGGCCAGTACCAGTCTGAAAGAGCAACAGGAAGCGCACCAGCGTGAGCTGGAGCGTCTTAATGCTATTGGACCGAAGAAAAACTAATATCCAATCCATATATTACAGTAATTTATTTATTCGTTTCATTTAATTTATGTGGTCTCTCCTGCCAGGCGACAGGGTTTGATCGTAAAAAGATATACATATTCTGTTGATACCATAATGGCTTTGTAGGTTAATTTGAACATAGCTAGACCAGTTCTATCAAATCTGACTGTGCGTAGATCCCTGCCACAACACTGACAGTAAATTTAAGGAAGCACTCCACTTGAATTGTCGGTCGATGGTCTTGCTTCATATGCACTGCAATACACTTTTTGGCCAAGCGCCGCAACAACGAGACTTCCTGACCATCCAAAGTGTCTGGCAGCACCACAAGCATACCATATATCCAACTACACAGCTGTGGAGGCATATTGGTTGTTGTCCACTTGCAAGCGTACTGAAAAAGTGTTAAAAGAACACTATGTGGCAAAGCGCGGAGGAAGAGCGACGATGGTGAATGGGTGAGCAAGTGCTTACGCCAATCAACCAGACTCTGTGGCAGATCCTTATGAGTGGTTGACTTTGGGCCCTTTCCTGCAGCTGAATGTAGTAACAAACGCGCCCGGGTTGCGGGGAACGTGGCTTTCACAAACTGGCGATACCATTTAGAATCAATCTTCATGGTGTCCTCGTAGCCAAATCCACAGGTTTTACTGTGGCTCTGGTTAGTAACCTCTGGTTGATTACTACTAGAAGACTTGGCCACGCGGGTCACTGCAGGAATCTCGCTGGCCTCTTTTTGTACTCGCGCAAGATAGTCCGCAACGTTTACCGGCGGAGTCGATAAATCAGACTGAATGATAGTCAGCCTACCAATGGGGAATGCTGATCGCTGCCCAAAATGGGGGTCTAATGGCCCCGAAGTATACTGTTTGTTGGAATAGTTCACCTCATCTTCCTCGAAATCGTCGTAGTAGCCGTCTTCCTCATTCCCTGTTACCTCTTTGTCTTTGTTGTGGTCGTCATTAGTGAGCTGCGACGGATCAGATTGTCCAATAAAAGCGTCGTCGTAAGGTAGTATTTTCCTTGTTGCCCTAGCGTTTTCCATATTTCTCGCATCTAGAGTTTCCACAACTGAATTTTTTTGGTTTGGGTTATTCATAAGATCATGATTGCCAGAATACAGTTTAGGTTGAGCCGGATCCTGTTCCTGAGGTCGAGCCACACTCTGATTAGAGTTACTGTCTTGGTATGATTGTAGAGTCTGTTGTTGTCGTGAAGTAGACACCGGATCTCTTGAGAAGTCGCCATAATTCAATTCACCATAGCTCTTCACAGTTCTAGCTGGTGGTGGGCGAGAAGACGAGTTATCATCGCCATCATTGTAATTTAACTCTGACTGATAATTTAGCTCAGCATTATTGCGACCTCTATCAGCCAAGGAAGGCCGCTTTCGCACATGGTAATCAAACGAACGAGGCCCCGATGTTGATGATAATGCTGTTCCCTCAGCTGCTGATTTTGTTCTTTTCCGTTTGTTAGACATACATACCACGAGCTGCTGTGCTATGATTGAAGAAATTTGGGAGGTTTGAAAATCGCGGCGGCGAAATAAGGGTTCGTTGGGTTAAAAAAAAAAAAAAAAAAAAACCTTTGCTCCAAACTGCTATACATTCTATTTCCAGCAAATTTTTCCAACTGCCTGGTGACTTTTGTGCAACAGAGCAATATCCTGATAATTTTAATATATTTATATATATATTTACTACCTAGGGTAAATAAAAACGTTTAATGAAAAAGAAAGAATGCGATTGAAAAAAACCAAAATCTATTCTATGATATATGAAGGCACATCTACAATCTATACTGAACCATTTGCTTGAACATGAGCACTCCCAACGGCTCGTCCTTCATTTGCTGCTGAATCTCAACTGTCTGTAGCACCATGTTAGGCCATTCAAGCACAGAACCCCAAGACTGCTCAGAAAGCTGCTGCGACAAACTCCGAATCTCATAAAGTAGGCGTTCGTGTAACCAGAACATTGACGGATGCGACATGAAAAGCAACATGACCAGAAAGTAGTTAAGAATCACGAGGGCAAACGGATTTTGCTCGTATGTACGCAATAAGGCAAGATACTCAGCGTTAACAGCCTGTGGCCACTCATGCAATTTAGACAGATCGCTCAAAGTAATAGCTTGACGAACACAATACTTGAGGGAGTTAATTGCTTGGTAGTAAGCTACGTAATATTGGTAGTAACTCGAGTTTCCAGTTGATCCACTGCCAGAGCTTGTAGAATAAATTTCATCAATTGGCGGTGGTGGCGAATGCTGTCCAGATCTAATGGTCTCTAAATGCTGAGCAATGGTTACTGGTTGCTGAGACGGGGATTCCAAATTTGCTGTCAAGCAAGCTAATATTAAGAGATCATCTAGAATATTTACTGGTGCAAGCAAAAGTGGATTATTGTCAAATTCACTGCCAGAGCCAGCACCAATCATCAGCTTGTTTAATGGTGATGTTGGCAAGTGAGCTTTAAAAGAGACAAGAATGGATTGCGGGCCTTTATAAAGAGACATGATATCAGTCGGAGAGCTGAGATCCTGGACTCGTCGATAAAATGGAACCATTTTAATAAGGCGATATGAACAGAGCCATATCAGCGAGGTTGCAAAATATAACGCTTCAAAGTTAGTTTCATCAACATTCATGGCACTACATTGCGCTACAGTTTGTTCGTAGAGCTCCAGGGATAAAGATGAGGGAGAGAAAGGCTGGGTATTAAAATCAAGATGCAAAGACGCAAAAGTACAAATTGCAGTACCCAAAAATGGATGCTTTGCGGAAAGACCTAGTGCATAGTCGCGCCAAAGATATTGCAAATAGGGAAACGAGGGCGTGAATCGAGAAGACTGGTCTTGGTAGTGTTTAATTAACTCCTGAAATTTAAGTGGCCAATTAGGGTGGGTAGTGGAAGTTACCACCGTTGAGAAAGACGGTTGATAGTATTGCTGGTAGTTATAGGTGTTGTAATCCATTACCATAGAATTCTGGGGTGCCGGTGATGGATACCCTTGCTGCTGGGGAAGTTGGATCGGCTGATGAGGGATTGGATGCTGGGGTGAAATAATGCGGTTGGCAGAAAAAGGAGACTGCTGGGAAATCGGCTGCTGAGGGTATCGATGCTTAGGTTGCTCATGCTCTTGTAAATGTTGCTCGTGAAACTGGGGTTGAGAAACAGGGAATGATGAGAATGAGGGTTGTTGCGGGAAGAAATGCTGTATAAACTGTGAGTTGGTTGCAAAACTGTTACTGCTGCTACGGCTACTGGCCGAAGATATAGAAGTTTTTGAAGTCGAGGTCGAGCTGCCCGATGTTACTGATGATTTTTTTGATGTTGGTGTTGGTGGCGGATTGTAATAGGATGATACCGGCGATTTTCCCTGAGCAAGAGCCAATTCGTAAGACTGAGGGTTGGTAATAAAAATATTGGCCGTGTCAATTGGCGGCGGAGGACCCTGAACCTTGTACTCACATTTCCGATTGCCTTTGATACAATTATAACATGTTGGATGGGCTTCGTCACACTTGTTAAAACAGATATTAGAATTTGTGAAAATAAAATTTTCTGAAAAGAATGTACTAGAGTGTTAAGAAAAAAAAAAGTTATAAACACGTACTTTAACTCTAAGCTTTTTGCAAGACAGACATCCTGTTCGTGATTTGGTATGAGCCCTTCTGATTCGCTTCTTAGGGGTAGCCGTGGAAGCAGACTTTTTGCTTTCATCCATAATGCCTAGTAGAGAGACGCTGTTGTTGGCTAGCAAAACAGTGAAAAAAAATTAATGGAGAAGAGAAAGAAAAAAAAAGTTGACAAAATTTTCTATTATTAACTTGCACGGTAAATAATTGAGATTTAGCAAAGTATTTTATAACGCTGAATTGGTTGGACAAAAATTTCGAAGAAAAAAAAAATAAAAAAAAATAAAAGAAATTGAGCCATTATGTAAGATACATGAATCAGTATCTTTCTAGATGCTTTCCTAAATAAGAAACATTTCAGGTTGCACAACTTCAATTAAAAAAAAGCAATGTTAGAACTTTGGGTCATGATTATTTTGTGGTACCAATTATATGTTTTCCACTAACACAAAAAGAAATACTTTCATTTTGGTACTAATGCAATAACCTCAAGTGCATGAATAAAAGCAATCAGGTTATAACACTCATAATTAGGTTAGACATGATATGATTATGACCATCAAATTAGGAGGATCAGCCTCAAAAAAGAGAGTTTTCTTGGCTCTCACCCTATGCACCTACACAAAAATTTTATAAGACTGCTGAATTTGTAGTTTTTCTGATACGAAAAGACGTGGCTAACTTTCAAAAAAAAAATTGTTGGAAATTGAAAAAGAAAATCTTTTTATTTTATGACTGGTATTGAAGTTATTAAATGTTGGTGCTACTAAATCAAAGTTCACACATGCGCAGTATGAGAAAATAACAGTTCTCAAACACCATTTGCCTGTATTTTTTGAGAAACCCTGTTAAAAGAAATTATTTTTCATATTGAGGCCAGGAAAAGATTTGGGTCGTTACCAAAAAATAGACTAGTTGCATGATGTCTTATTTCAGCCAATTACAATTTAACAAAAAGGACCCGCGTGATGTTATATTTAAAGTTGATCTTTTTTTTCTTTTCAGCTTTTGCTACTTTCGGGTATTTATGTTTCAAATGGCACCTTAGTTGTGACGGAGCCAGGGATTCATAACCCCAGTTACGATTGGCTCTTAATAGGTTTCCTGATCTTTAGTCTATCGATCCTTTACAGCCAATGATATTCCATGTCTTAGTCTTCTTTAATCCAATAATGTACCCACGTTAACATGGTATATTACCTGTAGAGCCCCATAGAAGTATTACCGTACGCTTTATCTATATTATGTTCTGTCTAGCAAGTCTGCTCAATTCATGTTATCTAACCCTTGAGACAACGCCTACATTTATTTAGATAGATAATCAGTTTTATGGTCCTTACATCAAATGGTTACATCCAAAATTACAAAAGGATATACAAAGAAGACATGAGATTTCAAAAACATTTGTCTCTATGAGACTAGCAAAGTAGCGGTGTCAACGCGCGTAATAAGTTCAGACGTTCGATGGCGCCGAATTCTCCATGAATTAAATTTACTTTTAAGTTACCATATTAAGTTATCTGTGGAGGCATCTTTTTCCTATTTCCGTTCCTTATTATCAATAGGCGAGGAACATAGCCGCCTGAGCTGACTATGTATCTCCTCCTGACTCAATTGTTAAATAAAATTCATGGAGTACTTCCGGGGATTCTTCGAACCATATTCATTAAGAATATGATTAATAATTCCCTAATCAGATCCTTTGTCTACAGCTAACTTATGGCACTTCGTATTCCTTGTTGGAAGTCCTCAGTAGTCTTCTTATTCGATTGTATATAGTTTTATATCCAACCATCTTCTTTCTTATAGGTCCCTCGTTACAATGGCATGTAGCCCTGTAGGAGAAACGCCTGCACTGGAAAAACAGTGTCTAGTCACGCAATATTTAAGATAGTGCCACTGGGGCGTGGCCACATGAACATGCATTTGATAATGGCGCCTTTTAACCCCTATCCGGCGGATTAAGCCAATTTAAACCCCATATTCGAGGCATTATTAAACCAATGATATAAAATTTAGATTGTCAAGTATTTATCGACATAATTCCTCGACAGCTTTGAGTTGCCACTAATAACATAGATAAACTGCAGGTTATATGCTGCATGGGCTTTCAAATTAAACTCAAAGCCGTCAGTATCTGGGAAATCGTCGAGAACCTTGTTGTAATGATGAGTAGCGAGACTGAAAAGACCAAGTGTTTGGAACGACCGACCTAAATTATAGTGAATCTCCTGCAGTTCCCAAAGAATTTCAGTTGAATCAGAACGTTCTGCTTCCTCAGTGCCTCCCATCACAACATCCTGCTGGAGCATTTTCTGGATAACCTTGGCATCTTCGGTACGAACGTCGCGGTACTCAAGTAAATAACTGAATCCTTGTAGGATTTGTGAGTGTCTGTTCAAAGATTGACGTTGGAGGGCACGATGAATGTTAGCAATTCCAAGAGATAACAAAATTAGAGGTTCCTTAGGTGCAATTTTGTACGCTCTAAGTAAGTAACTCAAACTAGAGTTGTAACTCTTAGTTAAAAGATGCATGTTACCGTAGAGAGTTAACAAAATTGCACTCATATCCTTAAATTTGTGTTCTTTAGTAAGAGATACGGCTCCTTTTATGGGTTTCTGCTGAATAACTGAATCTGCACCTTTGATTTGTCTCATAAAGTATTTGAGGGAGTTTGGTGACCTAAATACTTCCGTTGCAGCGTGGCCAGATGCTAACAAACTAGAATGAAGTCTGTAAGTATCATTAACAAACTGGTTTGAAACCATTACCTGTCTAGTTAAATCATTGGAAATAATAGGGTCGTTTGCTAGGTATGAGCAAGACATGTTGACATATTTGATAATCCCAAGCTTTGTGGGTGTGTTAAAAATTGTCACATTTTTAGCAGCGTTCAAAACCCTATAAGAACTAGCTGCAGAGTCATAAGCAGCAAGCAAAAGTGCATACTAAAAAAGTGTTAGTATATTGTTGCCAATAGAGATGTAAATCATGAAACCATACCTGCATAAAAATATCAAACCACGTATCAATGGGAAGTCCTCTAAAGGCCTTGATAACTCCGCCACTATCAGCTTCTGAATCAATTTCGTTTTCTTTAATACTCAATGACAATTTTTCAAGACGAGCGTAAATATCAGCATCTTCGCCGCGCTGAAAAATTGTTAGTCTAGAACCGTGCCTGGAATAGAAGCGCTTCACCGAAAGAAAGATATTAACCAGAGTGTTAGCAATCTGCGTCCATTCTGTCACAGCAACCATGTTATTAATATTGGAAGCAATTTGAGTCCAATAACGTTGTAGTTCTCTAAAGCTCTTTTCAACTATGGCATCAGCTTCAGCTTCAGCACGTTTCTTTTCAGCTCTCGAAGGTATTTTGCGCGTTCCTGATGATCTTTCAGTTTCCTGGTAAAGACTGGAATCATCTATTGCAGGACGGTCTTGATGCACCTTCATCTGCTCTTTTTCTTTAATTTCATTTCTGACCAGTTGAACTTCTTCAATCAAACTTCGGGCTTCTTCATCACGGTCAAGGGCATAGCAAGTTTCAGCAAGACCAACCAGTGCTTCAACATTGTAAGGGTCGTGCTTAATAACGAGTCTAAACCACTTTTCTGCCTCATCCCAGTTTCTAATACCCATCTCACATTTACCAATTGCCAATAAAAGTTCCGATGCAGTGTTATCGGTTTGAAGCAACTTGAATAGCAGTTCGAGAGCTAATTCGTAGTATCCACAATTCATAAATGTCGTTCCTACCTCCCAAAAAAGATCAAGATATATGTGCGGATCGGCTTCCAGTAAAAATCTGTTATGATGCTTAGCTTCCTCAATATTTTCAAGCTGCAGTCGAGAGAGTAGAAGTTTTACACGAATATCTAGTGGCAGTTCATATTTTTCCGGTTCGTCAAGTCGTAATTTACCTTTATCAGACCGCTTAATCTCGAGCCGTCTTTCATCGAACTCTGCATCATCATTTTGATCTTCCCACCAAGTTTCGTCTTTTCGTTCAAGAATCCATCGAGCTATCGACTTTACTTCGCGTATAGTTTTGTGCCATGCTTTTTGCTTGTAGTAAAGTTCTGCCAGCGAATTTAATTCTGACCATCCAAATGGTTGAATGATTTCAGGATCAATAAATGAGCTCTCCTTATTTTGTTGCAAAATATTCTCAAAGAGATTCACAGCATCTTGCAGCTGACCTTGCAACATATAAACCTGACCAAGTCTGTTGGTATATTCTGGATTTGCGGGGTGAATGTCATGGATTTTTTTCATCAAAGTACATGCTTGTTCTAGCTTGTTCATTGAGAGTAAAAGCTCAAATAAATCAAACATTATAGTTGTGTCTGACGTATCCAATCCAATGGCTCGTTCATAGAAAACAACGGCTTGATCAAGCTTTCCAAGCTCCACACTGATTCTAGCAACGTCAATCCAATCGTCCTTATTTCGGTCTAACAGAGCTGCCGCAACCTTGGCCCGTAAAGCTTTGTCAACATCACCAATATCTGAGTAGATAGCATCAAGTAGAACGTAAGGAAGTTTGGAGTTAGGATCGATCTTAATAGCTTCTTCCAGCATTGCAATTGCATCACCAAATCGGTTTTCTTCGTACTCTTTGATGGCCAAGTTGTAATAAATTCTTGCTTCATCCTTGATAGCTAGCGACTTTGCCATTTTTGCTATCCGCTTTTCTTTCTGCTTTTGTAATGATTTATCTTCTTCTAAGAATTGATTTGCTTCGTTCTCATCATCCTCATACTCTTCTTCATCACTGCTGAAGAGTGCTCGAACGCGTTCTGCAGCCTCTTCGTCGTTTTCATTATCGCTTTCTGTATAGTAATTATCTTCTCTTGTTGTATTAGAAGGAGCCTGCCATTCTTCATCAGAAAATTCCTCGATATATTCTTCTCCACTGTCCATATCTACCAGTTCGGGATCAACCTCACTCTCAGATAACGGATCTTGTTGGGGTGCTGAGGCAGCGCGTCGTGATCGTAAACGAGAACTATTTGACTCATTGGTGTCGTTTCCGATGTTGAATTGATCTGATATATCTAGTCGAATATTGGTGTTTGACATTATAATATTCAATGTACTTTGAGCAGCACAAACTAAGATATTATGAGGATTATATTACTTTAAGAATGAAAAGAACAGACATAAATAATCGCTTTCTTCACCTATGTTTAAAAGGTTTGTCCCAAAACAAATATTAGGGTTTGGGTTTAAGCTACATAAGATATCAAAATTCAACTGCTGAAAAAGCATGATTTGCAATAAAACTTGGTGAATGTGATTTACACAAAGGTATTTGAGTTTTGAGTTTTGACCATTGCTTATGATGCAGGATTCAAGTCGGAATAAGCTAAATAATGTTGTATAAAGATAGATAGGTAGATAGATAGATAATCAGTTTATTGTCCTTATATCAAATGGTTACATCCAAAATTACAAAACAAAAGGATATACAAAGAAGACATGAGATTTCAAAATATTTGTCTCTATGAGACTGGCAAAGTAGCGATGTCAGCGCGCGCAATAAGCTCAGATGTTCGACATATTTCATGATACATTCTAAACGTAACTTTGGATTTACAATGAACAAACATGTAAAAGAAAATAAAAATAAAAAAAAAAAGATTGAAAAATATTTTTTTGCACGCAAAAAAAAACGACACCAGCAGGACTCGAACCTGCGCGGGAAAATCCCAAAAGATTTCTAATCTTTCGCCTTAACCGCTCGGCCATAGTGCCTAATAATTTATTGTTTATTTTTCATAATTTACTCCTCGTATTCCTTGGGACTTTACAAAATTTGTACTATATTCCAATTTTGTGCTTGAGCCCGGCTCCGTACGGGTTATGGCTCAAGCAAAGAGTGGTTTAAAAGATTCCATATACCACAGGACTCTCAAGAATGTGAATGCGGTGAACTCAAGACTTTACGGCATATTCTCATTGAGTGTCCGCGAATGTGTTAAAATCGGATACCATCCAAAGGCCTTTCGCAGTGGTCAGACGGTGATTCTGAGGAAACCCAATAAGCCTGAGACGCTAGCGAGATCCTATCGCCCAATTACTCTACTCAATTGTTTGGGGAAAGTACTTGAGAAGGTAGTCCAGAAAAGATTAGCATCGCTGACAGCTGATACCATACCGAAACAACAGTTTGGCGGACGGAATGGTTTCTCTACGGCAGATGCACTCGCAAAACTGATAAGCTACACTGAAGTTAACCAAAGCTGGAATCGAGTTACATCCATACTTGCCATTGATATTAAGGGCGCATTTGATAATGTGCATAAAGGTGTTCTTCTGAAGACTATGTCGGATATGGACCTCCCAGAAGCTTCCAAGCTTTGGGTGAGCCACTTTCTGGGCGGGCGAAGAACTAGCTTAATTATCGACGGCAAGGTAACAGAGCCGAGACGAGTGGATTCGGGAATTCCCCAAGGTTCGCCTATCTCTCCGCTTCTGTTTTTGATTTACACAAGTTCTCTGTATCGTAAGATTAAAGAGGCTGGTGCTCATGTTGTTGGCTTTATCGATGACATCACCATCTATAAAGGTGGTAAGGACGTTGATAAAAACACTGCAACATTGAGTAGGGTGTTACAGATCTGTCATGAATGGGCTCAAGAGTGTCACACTGAATTTGACTATGGTGATAAGTTAGGATTCTTGCATATCCACAAATCCAAACGTGGGCGACCTAAGAAAAAGAAAAAACGAGGTCCAAGAAAACTTACGCTACCGATTGCTGGTTTAGGCAAACGACAAGCTCAGAAGAGTTTGAAGTTACTGGGGGTAAC
>QQZM01000039.1:0-28646 GCA_013365045.1 Geotrichum candidum | reverse complement strand
TTATATGTCATTTTGTTATATAATTTATTTGTAACCATTTGATGTAAGGACAATAAACAGATATTCTATTCTATTCTGCTTAATCAAGCGAACCATCAGCAAAGAAGTTGCGGCTTGCGAAACTCAGTCGCTACGCTTTTTTACTCCCTACCTCTTCTACAATGCTATCAACAAACAGACTTGCTTTAATATTAACAATAAAGTATTATATTCAATCCAAATCCATCTCAGGCAGTAAAATCTTTATATTTTACTGTATTCTATTAGCACCGCATATTTTCTACGATTATGTGTGTTATGTATTTTACTATGCAAAAATAAGATTTCTCCTGATGGCCCAGTTGGCTAAGGCGCGAGACTGTAATGGTTAATTGTAATCTTGAGATCGGGTGTTCGACTCACCCTCAGGAGATTCTTTTTTTTCAATAGGACCAAAAACGATTTCTCTACACTCTTTACTTTTGTAATGAAGACAAGAAAGCACTGAGCAATAATTCAGTTTAAGTAATAGTAACTTAATGTGGGAAAACTATATGAGAAAAATATTTTGAATAAAACGTCATTAATCATTATTAATAGGTAGAAGATCTAGGGATCGATGAAAGTTATGGCATTGTTAAAACTGGAGCTCTTTCAGCCTCTACCTCAAGCTGCTTTCTTTTAATATGCTTAATCTGTGTGCGAATATACACCAACAAGGTAGCACCAAATACGATTGTAGAGCTCAACAAGAAAATATTCACAGGGGTTGGATTCCCTTTAAAATTCTTGTGAGTTGTCCTGTCCAAGAATGCCTGGAGAAGGTTGAACACACCTGAAATAGAAATTATCAAACCATACACACGGCCGAAAGTGTCAAATCCAAAAACTTTAGCTGCATAGTCGGATACCGCTGTGTAGTAGAAAGGCCTATAGACAACCAACAAACTGATGTTCAAATACCCAGCAATAATCGAATTGGGGATAAGTCCAAAGCAACCAACACAAGTACTAACGACAAGCATTAAAGCCATAACAGAGAACGTGGATAAAGTGTCTAGCAAAACACCAATTATGGGAATCGCAATCAGCCCACCTAGCGGCAATGCAACGTTAAAAAAGTTGTTGAGAAGCTCAGCTTTCTCAAAAGAGCCAAGAAGATAAGCGTACTGAGAAAGAACAGTTGCAACGAAGTAATTGATTCTGAGCATTTGGATGGCAGTAAATGCTAACATAACGTAAAACCAAGGTGTTTTTAATTGGCCTAGAATTGGAAGCCCATGCAGAACACCCCAAACCCCAGAATTCTGCTCTAATTCATCAACATGAGAGTGTGAAATATGACCATTATCCTTACCATTGTCTAAGTATGTCGGAACACCACTAACTGACAGGTTTCCAGTCGTTTCCAGTAAAGCTGTTTCTTCAGTAACATCTACTGACTCACTGGAAGTAGCTTCATGAATATCTAATGATTCTAAAGCAAGCTCTTTCATTGTCACGTAAGATTCATGTGGCATGATAAAAATTTGAGCAAGAAGAATGAAGACCGGAACCACAAGAAATAATGTGAAAAAATCATGAATATGGAAAGCACCCCCAGATTTTTCGTAAGCAACTTTGTAAAATAGAAACACAGCGGATGAAGCATCAAACGCACCGGTAAGTAGTGCAAGTATTAGTCCGGAGTTTTCAGGGAAGGTATTTGATAATTGGAACGATGAAATAAATGTAAAAGGACCTCCGACAGCTAGGAGAGTGTAGCCGGCGATATAAGCATCAAATGCGTGAATAGTTACGGCAGATCTTAAAGTAAGACATGATAAGGTGATTAAAAGTGCTCCAATGATACCGCATACTTTGGGTCCATATGAATCAAGAATGGGACCGACTATCAGAGCTGTTACATTGGTCATGACAGCTGCAATTGTAAATATCATATTTAGCTTCAGTTCTTGTTGTTGACAGATTCCAACATTATCCTCAATCTCCTTAGAGGTGCAGTATTCCTTGTATACCCCCTCTGAAACTAGTACTGGTTTCAAGGCTGCAAAGCCAAAAGAAGGGCCGGCTACCAGTAAACACCAAACTACCGCACATGTAACCTGTATGGTTCTCAGTGTCTTAGATACGTTGTTATGTTGAACCATGCGTAATGTTGTAGAAGCGTCAAATGGGAGGCATATGAGACAGAGGGTTAGGTTGATTCAAAAAATAAAAATAAAATGAAAATAAAAAAGTCAATTAACTTGCTGCACCCAAAATAAATAAGGCTCCAAATTTGGCTTCCAGTCTGAAATATTCATACGGCTCATCTGAATCAGAATTAGCTGTAAAAAGCTACCATAACCTTTACAACTGTCCAAAGACCAACGAAAAGAGGAAACCGTTCACTTGACAAGATTGATGTGGGGCAATTACAGTGTCCTATCGGCAAGTTTATAGTCAGATCCTATATATATAAACTGTGGCAATAATAACCCCGGGTTGGTGTTTCAAATTTGTTCAGCATTCAGAAAGACTATAGTAAAAGTTTTGAGAAATACTTGAAAATAAAATTAAAACCATTATAGAATAAGCAGAGGTACCCATTTCTCATAACTCTGACTGCACATAGACTATCGTTCACATTATGAAAATATTCTCAAGAGATTTATTCGTATGCTAATGATCTCAGACTCTGAACAAGACATCCGGCTTTTCACAGATCCTAAGAATCAAAGTTTAACAGCTATTCTCAAAAGTTGTACCAAGAAAACCATACTACAGGGAATTGTGTCAGCTCAGTCGAGAGTTCATTACTTCAGTTTGCCCTATAATGGTAGTTTAACAAACATTTATTCTGGTTGGGATCTCTAAGGCTTCATATACGCAAAAAGGACTTGGTGTGGTAACCAAGTTCTTGGAGCTGCTGGTACATCTTTATGAGTTTCAGTTTCCTGAGATACCCTAGCTATTCTTCTGTGCATGAATTAAATTAAGGAGAATTAGGTGTTATCAAAATTTAAAAGTCTATGTTCAAGGATCAAGAATGCTATTTTTCAATCAAGCTCAAGTGTGTATATATATGACTAGCAATCTGCTTATCCTAAAATCTAGGAGTTATGTAGTAAATTAATTCAGTTCTGTTATTGACAGTTGGTTTTTTATTTAATGCTTAATTCTTCAAAACTTCAAGTCGTCATACACGTGTAATTTACGTGTCAAAACAAGCATATGTTTTATCTATGTATGGTGAGTGATCAAAATATAAACAGACGCGTTTTATCTTACCTATTTAAAATTGTAATTACGCGTAGTTTATTATGTCATCAGTTGTCAAAGAGAGCTATCAAATCTTGAAATGGAAAATAAAAACGCGATAGTTTCCTAAATAGGAACTGTTATTAATTTTTATTTGTTTTGTTTTTTTTCGCTTTTTTTTTTTTCTTCCTCTTTTCCTTCTTTTGTTCGCAACTAAATCATCATTCGAAATCAGCTAGATATCATACCCGCATAATGTCTTTTGATAAAGCTAGAGTATATTCTACGAGTGTTCTTCCTGGTGACAGCACCGTTGATACCACCTACTCAGATATCCAAAAAGAATTTCGATCTTTCATTCTCGAATTTTACGATGACAACAAATATCTTTATAGAGATCAACTGCGCGAAAATATTTTGGTCAGAAATTATTCTTTGACTGTCGATATGGCTCATTTAATTGCTAGAAGTCCAATTTTGGGTAGCAAACTTACAGAAGAACCAACAGAGTTGATTCCTGTCTTTGAGAGGGCAATTAGGGAAGCTGCTCAAAGAATTGTGTACCCCTCAGAGATCCATAATGAAGAGAGTGATGAATCCGTGGCGTCAATCCCAATTTGTCAGTTGATTCTTAAGTCTGATGCTAACCCTGTTTTAATCCGTGATTTGAATGCCCAATACATTTCGAAATTGGTTAGAGTACCTGGTATTGTCATTGGTGCTTCTACTCTTACTTCCAAAGCAACTAGTTTGCAGTTAGTTTGCAAGAACTGTCAGCATCTTCATAGAGTTGAAGTTTCCAGCGGATTTTCAGGTGTTCAGATGCCAAAGTTTTGTCTGAGTACAGATGAGAGTCGAATGGGTGAAGGCAGAAAGTGTCCTCCAAATCCTTATGTTGTTTTCCACGAAAACTCTTCCTTCATTGATCAGCAAGCTCTTAAACTTCAGGAAGCTCCTGATATGGTTCCTGTTGGTGAAATGCCCCGTCATATTTTACTCTCTGCCGACCGCAATCTTACCAACAAGGTCATCCCTGGTACTCGTTGTACTATCATGGGAGTTTACTCGATTTTCTCCAACACCAAGGTCAAGGGTGCCAATACTATTGCTGTCCGGAATCCTTACGTCAGAGTAGTGGGAATTCAGCAGGATTCAGATCTTGATGCTCAGCGGAGTACGGTGTTTTCTGAGGAGGAAGAGGAAGAGTTTATTGCTTTGTCCAAAACTCCTAACCTGTACGAATCATTTGCCAACAGTATTGCTCCCTCGATTTATGGCAACACTGATATCAAAAAAGCTATTGCATGTCTGCTAATGAGCGGCTCAAAAAAGATTTTACCAGATGGTATGAGACTTCGTGGTGATATCAATGTTCTTATGCTGGGTGATCCTGGTACTGCTAAATCGCAGCTGCTGAAGTTTGTCGAGAAGGTGTCGCCAATTGCTATTTATACATCCGGTAAGGGCTCCTCTGCAGCTGGTCTGACAGCTTCAGTTCAGAGAGACGCGGGAACCCGTGAGTTCTATCTGGAAGGTGGTGCCATGGTTTTGGCCGATGGTGGTGTTGTGTGTATTGATGAGTTTGACAAAATGAGAGACGAAGATCGTGTCGCTATTCACGAAGCCATGGAGCAACAGACGATTTCGATTGCAAAGGCCGGTATCACAACGATTTTGAACTCTAGAACCAGTGTTCTTGCTGCCGCAAATCCCATTTTTGGTAGATACGACGATATGAAGAGTCCGGGTGAGAATATCGATTTTCAGACAACCATTCTTTCTCGTTTTGATATGATTTTTATCATTAAAGATGATCATAATGATGATAGAGATATGAGTATTGCTCGACATGTCATGAATATCCACGTTAATAAGACAACCAACGAGGATGTTGGAGAGATTCCTATTGAAAAGATGAAAAGATATATTGCATACTGCAGAGCCAAATGTGCGCCACGCCTGTCACCAGAAGCTTCTGAGAAACTTGCTAGTCAGTTTGTGAGCATTCGAAGAGATGTTCAACAGGCAGAGCAGGATGCCAATGAAAGATCTACTATCCCTATTACTATTCGTCAGTTGGAGGCCATTATTCGTATCTCTGAATCTATTGCTAAAATTCATCTGAATGCTGTTGTGACGATAGAGCATGTGGACGAGGCCATCCGTCTGTTCTTTGCTTCGACAATGGATGCTGTCGGTCAGGGTGCTACCATCAGAAAGGAGCTTATTGATGAGGTTAACAAAATTGAAAGCGAGATCAAGAGAAGATTACCTCTTGGATGGAATACTACATACCAGCGTCTCGTGAATGAGTTTGTCGGCTCACATCGGTTTTCGCAACACGCACTTGACCGATCTTTACTTGTGCTAGAACGCAGAGAGATCATTCAGTTTAGGAACCAAAGGCAACAGATCTTTAGGTCTGGTGTTTGATCCCTCTTTGTTATTATTTCATTCTTGTTCATTTTCTGGAGTTTTGTGGTTTTATTCTTTTCATGTGTATTTTGATTTTCTTATATTATAGTAAAATGTGTTTTAATATTAATTGGCTATCATGGTTTCATTCATATTCAAAGAGAGCTTTGCTGAAAAGGGCTGCATTGATGAGATCTGGTATTTGGTTGTTTAAAAGCACCGATCAATGATGTAAAATATGTAGTTACGACGGCCTGAAAAAAAGAATCAGCAAAAATTGTTGTTATCTCTTAGCAACTTGTTGCACTATCGCAACATGCAAATGATTAAAACTATATATAGATCCTCATTGGAAAATAATAAATAGACACCAGGCATATTCGCTTGCAATCTACTGTAGTCTGTGACTGATGGCATTTGCAAGCCATAATTATGTGGTCTCTGCCAGCATTTCGGTGCACCGCAATCCAATGTGGACTTTTCCTTTTTATAGCATTTCAGTTAATGATAGCCTGTACCAGGTATTTGGTAATAGGGTTTTCTAAAATGACCATTGATCACTTCCTGGATCATACCAACCCAGTCACGCTGATGGGCATAACTACAAGCAATTACATATGCGGATGCTAGACACAGGCATATCCAAACAATGCTAGATTCTAAGCCAATAATGTAAAAAAAAAAAAAAAACAAGCATAAATAATAAAATAAAATGTCGTATCACAGCATAAGTGTATCTCTGATCAAAGGCAACATTCAAGCATCAGAAATTAATTACGAACGGCTTACATCAAAGTGGTCCATATTCATGGGCCGATTATGATGCGGCGCTCAAAAAAAGCTACATTTTTGTCCTTCCTAATTCAATTTTAACAAGTTCACGAAACCATACAAAAGGGAAAATAAAAGCCTATAATCATAAAATACCCATTCCTTAAGTGAATAAAAAGTCAAACTAGACTATTTTCAATTCACGCGGTCATATTTTAATTGGAAGCAGATCACAGGCAGTTGTCTCTAAAGGTGCAACATAAACTTGCTAAAGACTATCTCAAAAGGGCCTACATAATATTGCTAAGATGATCATTCAAACTTTTGCAGCAAAAGAAAAACGGCCTGCTCGATTACATAAATACGCACTTATCATTATCAAGTCCAATTACAGATAGTATTAACCTAGTAAACCGTTAAATGGTGTTGAAAACCTGTATAGGTTTCAGCTTGATTGTGAACAAATATTATTACGATACCTGTTGACCAAAGTGACAAGATAACTTTAATGATCACTCGAAATAATTACAACTATTTGATCTCAGCACAGGAATGTGCCTAATGAGTAGAGCCCAATCGCCACAGCCTGGCCATAATTTTAGTCATTGTCTACGCGGCCTTTGTCGGTCAACATATTTTCCGGTTTTATTATCGGTCCGAGCAATCAAAATTTTCATAATCAAGCTACTTGTTACATAGCAAAAGAAGACAAAGACATTCATATTTAATTAATCAAATCAGATTAGCAAAATTGTCACATTGACGGTACCTCTGATGGTTTCAAGACGCAGTGAAAACCATCGATAACCAGATTTTAAAAGGATATGACTTGTAGCATATATGTGGCTTAGGTCTTATTTCCAAAATTTATATTTTTTCGTCACAAGGTTTTGACGGATATGCCAACCTGTTCACGTGACCGCCATTACTTTTTTTTTTTCAATCTTCACGACTAACGCGTTTCTTTTCTTTCGATTGTTTTGACAGAAAAACAGAAAGCCAAGGACAACCATCCTCGCGACGTATATATAGAAATTACAAAACACAATGACATCGGAAGTAGACCCCAAGCCACGCGATCTTAAGCTTTCGTCGCAGTTTGCAACATTGCTACCTGAGTCTAATCTCTACCATACACTGGTTGAGTCTGAGCGCCGACTCGACGCCCTGCTGAACCGCAAGCGCCTCGACTTACAAGACAGCCTTAACAATCGCGGGCTGAGCGCTAACGGCGGTGCGCGGCGAAAGGAAACGATGCGCGTGTTTATCAGTAACACCGTGCAGGACCAGACGTGGCAGCGTATGGATGTTGACGGACGCGACTTTGATTTTGATATCAGCGGCGGCGTGCCCGCATCGTGGAATCTGCGGATTGAGGGCCGGCTCCTCAATGAGGAGGGTGATTTGGAGCATCGGAAAAAGTTTAGCACTTATTTTACGAGTATTTCGGTTGAATTTGAGAATGACGAATTTGGTGGTACCGAGACGCATGTGGCTGAGTGGCACGAAGCGGCCCCCTCGGGGTTGCAACCTCAGCAGCAACAGGGCCAACAGCCGCAGCAGCAAGTTGAGTTTGACGTGCTTGACGTGAGACGAAAGGGCTCGCGCCCCATTAAGGCTAAGATCACGTTGCAGCCAAAACAATACCCGACCAGACTGACAGTATCGCAGCCGTTGCGCGATCTGCTTGGTCTTGAGCGCGAGGAGACGCGGGCCGGTGTTGTACTTGGGCTATGGAAGTACGTCAAGTTCCATAACTTGCAGGACCTCGAGGAGAAGCGCGTGATCCGGTGTGATCAGGGTCTCAAAAACCTGTTTTCATCGACTGCGAACGGTGCGGCTGCGCCGGCACCCGTAGCTGGCACAACTCTGCAGCAGCAGCAGCAGCCTGTTTCTGGTAGCATTGACAAATTCCTGTTTCCTCAGGTGGTCCAGCTGTTGGAGCCGCATCTGTCGGCGCCGCAGCCCATTGTTATTGATTACACTATCCAGGTGTCAAAAGAAAACAATCTCGGCGAGCATGTGTATGATATTGAGCTTGAGCTTGAGGACGAGGCCGGCAAGCTTGCCACCAAGACCCTTTTGGACAACTGGGACACGGCGCCCGAGATTACACAGCTAGATGAGCAGATTGCCCGCACGATCCAGGCCCTCAACACAAGCCGGCTAAAGCACAAGTTTTTGGCTGACTTGGCTGCGCAACCATCACAAACCATCGAGAACTGGTTAGAATCGCAGGCAGCGGATCTGCGGGTAATCATGAGCGACCGCGGGTTCAACGAGGAGGAGGTCCGACACTCGGAGTTCTACACCGAAGAGGTGCTCAACCAGTCGGTGCATCTTTTCTTAAACGGAAACAGACACTAGCGTAAGCACGCGGATATATAATGTAGGTAGTTTGGAATTTTTTGTCTTTTTTCAATCGATTGTTTATTTTTGTAATATCCTTGTCCCATCTACCTAATCGATAGAGTGCCATCGTTTTAGTATGGATGTATTAAACCAGTAACACATAGTATTTGATGTTAAACCCGGGAAATGATATCTCGAATCTGGTTGCATACAACACCAAAACCAGCCCAATATTCCCAGGTCTTGAACCTCTCGTGTGGAAATGAAAACAAAAAAATTACTATTCTAAAGGTATTGTTGGCATAAGCAACAATAGGGTTTTATATCAATGGATGAGTCAAATGGGTTTATTGTTTAGATACTTTTTTTTTTTTTTTTGGTCAAACATTGGGGTTTTGGATTCAAGATTGAGACAGATCTTGGGATAGATATAAACTATCCAAAAAAAAAAAAAAAAAAAAAAATGAAAACCTCGTAAAACTCGTTGACACTGAAAATGATCTACTACCGAGACCAATGTTTTAAATGTAAGGTATTGCAAGGGCGAGTTATATATACATATAATAACAATATAAGATTTGCCGGGCTGGATGGTACATATATTCAACACCGTCGACCCTCAGCCATTAGTAGTTACAAGGTAGCGAAGTATACATGTGGTGTGCTGGAAGCCATAATGAATACTCCTGAATCATTCGGAGATTAAAACCTAAAAGAAAGTAGAGTATGAAATGCCATGCATGTTTCGTTTCATCATCCATTTGTCAATGGTGACTGTCTAGGCCACGGGCAGCCTGGACTTTATCGTGGTTTGGAAATTTATATCTTTTTTGGTGATAATAATACTCTTTGGACCAGAATGGTCGGGCAAAACATGGAATGCCCTCCCGGATATTTATCTTGTGGCAGCACGCACGAGCCCAATTGTGAAAAAAAAAAAAAAAAAAAAAAAAAAAAAAGAAAGAAAGAATGGATCATGGCGGTTGTCATTTGTAGACACCAGGAATGGGCATGGGCTGCGGGGGACCCTGCGAGATCGAAGAGACGCTCAAGAGGCTGCTGTTCTTTTGTCCAAGACAGGCATATATAGTCTCATGCCAGCTAGAAAAAAAAGAAAAAGAGTTAACGACGAGGGTGCCAAGCTACCAAAGACCTGAACCTTTGCACTCGACAGTTTGTTCACAAAAAGTACACCCATTCAAGCACATGCACGCACGTATAAATGTATATAAAAGGTACATCAATCTAGATTTGCATCTGGATAAGATTTTTGGGGGGTTTTTTGTCTTCGGGGGGCTAGAGTCGTGCACGCATTGCCGTGGGCCGGATGGATGTAGTCCATGATCTTTGGTGGTTCTGTCGCTGGGGCTATCGCCGCTCTCTTGCGTGCGTACCTAAATTGTCCCAAGGGTGCCTAGCAATTAACCATCCAGATGAGACATGGCTAAAAAGATAAATACTGAGGTAGCAGTAGCATTTGGTATTAGGGAGTTATTTTCTATTTGGACTGGGTAGATTTGGGCGCCGGAAAGAAAGTACTGATGAAAAGCCCAGTATAGCCAAATCTAGCCCTCAAGGTCACCTCTCTCTAAATTAGCGCTAATGGGGGGAGATTCACAACGGCTGGAATAGCCGCCAAACATTCCTGTATTTGTACTTGCCGTCAAACCCAAGATGGTTCTGAGCAGAGAATCTTTTTTTTTTTGGATGGTCAGACTACATAATATTATCGTTTACGGCCGCCGATGCTTTTTTACTGACATTAGCGAGATCCTAAACAGATTCAGGCTTTGTAGCTTGGGGATTACCCGAGGCGAGTTTTCAAGTTGTGGAGACAGCCAGCTTAAGGCATATGAATGAATCAGTATAGTAGCACACACAAAATCCTCAGCTCCCAACGGTCGCCATGGCAGCAAGGTTCCCAGCTACATGTCTGTATCAGGCTCCGCAGCCAACCGCGAGTTGAATCGGCAAAACTGCTTACTGCAGCGATACACACGCAGTGTACAAATGTTATACAAGCAGTGAAAGAAAAAAAAAAAAAAAAAAAAAAAAAAAAAAAAAAAAAGCAAGACAGCGCTCTTTTTTTTTTTTTTAAAGGCGAAAAGCACAACACCAAGGTCGGAGTAATGGAGAAACTATCACTTTTTGCTAGGAGGGAAAAATAAAAGTGGACTCTTCTTTGGGACCCGGTGATCGGCTCAGACCCGCTTGCTCGACTTTGAGATTTGTGGGAATTTTTTTTTTTGTACTTAGTTTTTCTTCAGCGTGGGTAATGGGAACTGGCTGTTACTGACAAGTTTGTCGCCTGCAGAGCGATATCGAAGAAGGGAAACACATAATGAAAAAAAGACAATTAGTATACAAAGTAATGTACGCATCTCTTCTTAACAGCAAAGAAACCAGTCCAAGAAAAAGTGGGCCGCTGGGATTAAACCCAGTTATAGATACACACATGTTGGGCTATTAAGTAGTGAAAGATTAAAATTCTGTTTCAGGTCACTGGATGAAACGCGAGTTGCAAGAATTAATCTGAGGATGACTTCTAACTTGGATCTGGCAGGTACTTGATCGTTGCTCTTTTACTCTTCATTGTGATCAGACTCAGCATATACCCCGTTGTGTTCTCTGTTATGCCGGCTGGGCTGCCTACCACACCGACTAGAACGAGCTAAAGAAAAAAAAAAAATTTTTAATAAAAGAGGACCAATTCTGAGTGATGATAATTGGAGAGAACAAAAACAGTTTATATTGTATCTTAATATCTTGACAGTTATACAACCCTCATTATCGTTCTCACAATTCGAACTTTGAACCCGTTACAGACGAATAGACTCCCGAATAGTAGTAGATGGTAGCTGTAACACAATATCCAAGAGTCCCTTTTTTGGCAACATCAATATGTCTAATTCCAAAACGAGTGATTATAACTGCCAATATACGTCTATAAACAAAATAAAAAATAAATTAAAGCATTCGTTGTAGTGACAAACCATCCCAAAAGGCCTGATCCTTAGAGATATTGTTAAGCAGCCTTTTTTTTTACAAACCTGTGCGACTCCTAAGGTTTTACTTGAGATGAGGCTGCAAACCATAAGATTTGGCCAAATGGCGCTTCGTTGTTTTTACGCTTCTATGCGAGTACAAACCTTTGTTAGCATTATCCATCACCAAATCAGACTTTTGGTTCATGTTGCTGCTTTACAATTCATTTAGACTCTCTCGTATCTTGAAATTAACATTTGGACACCGCTTGCCTGGCTTTACAAGTCAAAAAAAAAAAAAAAAGGTACTAATACAAACTTGAGACAATAAAAACTAATAAATACACACTGATATGGACTATATATACTCATACATGAATAGAGAAATAATAACAAGTGCAGGTAAAAATGAATGGATGCAAATGAGAATAAAAAGAGTAAACGCAAAAAAAGTGAATGTGAAAAAAAGGGTCTGGGTAGTAAAAATAATAATAATAATGCCATTGGCTACCGCCTGCCCACAATCGTTGGCTCAGTTGAGTCTTTTAAACGGCGAAAAAACGCTGCTTTGAGTCTTGATGGGGCTGTCGTAATGCAGGAACTTTTCAGCCTCCGCGCGCGTGTACTCAGCAAACGCTGGGAAGCGCGCAGAGCCGGCAGCGGTCACGGAAGAAGCAATTCGAGAAAATGAAGTTGACGGGAAACGAGAAGACTCACTATTTCTGCGCTGCTGCTGTGTCTGGAGACGACGCTCAATGTCATCTTCTTCGTCAAACTCATCCTCGTCATCCTCGTCGTTGAGCTCTTCCTCTTCGGTATTCTCATCATCAGTCTCGTCGGCATCCTTGAGCACGGCGCGCTTGACAACCTGGCAGATATCAACGCCAAAAACGTCGCTGGGCATGTTGTCAAACCCGGTAAACTCAAAGTTGCCACGCTTGGGGCCGCGCTTCTCGGGGCTGCCAAAGCATGCGCGTGAGATTGGGTCATCGTCATGCATGGTACGACCTGGTGATGAGAATGCAAAAAGATCTTCAAAATCACGGTAGGGCGAGTTGAGGCCCTTGAAAACTGACGACGGTGAGCGGGTCACGCGGGTTTGATGCTGCTGCGGCGGCAGCTGCGTGCGTGCAGGCGTCACCGTCATGATCTTGTCAAACATGAGACCAGAGCCAATGCTAGTGCGGGCCGGCGAAACCATGGTGTTGTAAAGAACCTGTGCGGCGCTCTCATCGTGCGACCACATGGTCGGTGGCGCATAGAGTGCCGGGATCTGCTCAAATGTACGCATGGTCTTGCGCTTCTTGATGCTGTCAGTGCTGGGGGAGAACTCCTCGAGAAACCGCTTGCGCGGCGATGAGTCCAGAGAAGATCTTGAAGGTTTAAGGGGGGTGCTAAAGGTATCTGCAATGGTAGTACTAGTAGATGAAGGAATAGAGTCGGTATTAGAAATGGTAGATTTCACAGAGTTATCAGTAATGTTTTTATGAGTGTCCTTATCCTCATCAGAGGTGAAGGTAGTGGTAATGCAAGGGTATCCAGAAGTCTTTTTGGCCGCGCGGTTCTTCAGAAAAAGATGCTCGGACCCGGGTTCAATGAGCCAGTAGTTGCCCTTGCCAGGATCGCCCTTGGGGCGCTCCTGCTTGATAAACGCCTTGTTAAGACTGAGGTTGTGGCGGATGGAATTTTGCCAGCCGCTTTTGCTATTGCGGTACCAAGAAAACGTGTCGTTTATCCATTTGTAGATCTGCGACAGAGTGAGCTTTTTGTCGGGGGAACGTAGAATCGCCATACCAATGAGGATAGCGTAGGAGTAGGGCGGCTTGGATCCATCGTCAACAATAGTCGGCAGGCCGAGGTCGTCGGCCGGCGGCGTCTCGCGTTGACTGTTGATGATAATGGGGATGTCAGGTACGGTGGTGGTATTGGAGTGTTGGTGCTCGGTAAGCGGCGACGAGCTTATTGGGGACATGAGCCGGGGGAACTTTGTGTAGTTTTCCTGGTCAGCATCGACTGACTTTAGTGGTGTGTGGAAGGAAGCACCGTTGGCAACAGCCACGGCGGCAGCGAGGGCCGCAGCACTGGAGCGTGCCGAAAGCGGCGAAGAGTCCAGCAGCGCCGAGGCAGCTGGCGGCTTGGAGATGGATGAGGGTGTGACGATCGACGTCTTGACGGCGAACATGGGAGCTGGGGTCGTGGGTTTGGGGGTATGCTTAGAGGGTGGTAGTGCTGGTATTGAGGAAAAGGATAAGGTGGATGGAGGTGGTGGAAGGTGCACTGAGCGAAGGGACTTGAGGATATTGGAAGGATGCTCTGGGGGTGCCATGATCGGGGGGGATGAAGGGGTTTAAGTAGAAGCAGCGACGGGGGAGAAAGAAAGAAGAAAGAAGAGGACGGGACGATGGTTTTGTTTTAATTTTTTTTTTTTAATTTTTTTTATTTTCTTTTTTGGAAACTAAAAAAAAAGCGACAACGAAACTTTTTTTATTATTTCTTTTTTGGAATGTGAAGAAGACAACATGCAGAAGATGCGCAAAGGATTCGAACAGAAGAAGCAACAGGACAAACAGGAAGAGGGGCAGAAGTAGGATACTGAAGAAGCGGGATCAGTCAGGAGTGTTATAATGACGGCGATGACGACGGTGATTGTGCTCACAATGGTAGTGGTGGTGATGGCGATGTTGGTGATGCCTTCAATAGAATCATCCACAAGAATGATCTTCTCTTTCCAAATCTCAATGGCATTCATTCTTCTGTTTCTTCATCTTATCTGCCCTTTTTTCTTTTATTTCTTTTATTCGGCAGTTGGTCGTTTCTTTGTGAACGGGAAGTAAAAAAAAAAAAAAAAAAAAAAAGAAATAAAAGAAAAAAGAAACGTGAAAAAAATATTAATTCTGACGCGTCGAAACAAGAAAAAGAAATAATTATATTGACATGCACCCGGGTGCCCTGTCTGCCACCCGCGCTCCGATCACTGTCGGTACCGCATGAACACTGCATGTCACGCGCTGCCTCTGTGCCTTGATACAGGCCTTGCGGCGCTCACGCAGGTCCTCATCTACGCCCACGGCACTGCCGCAACTACGTATCCCACCACCACCATCAGCACCACTCTGATTTTGGCTGGCCTAATATTTTACACTCGGCATCTCCCTCTCTTTCTCTCTTTTGCTATCTCTACATCCCACTATGACCGCCCCAGGAACCACGACTCTCAACTCCGTCTACCCGCATGCCGTTGTGCCTCTGCGTGACCCAGGCTTCCCCTCCGCGTCGTTCCAGCTGCTCGTGCCTGACCGCGACCTCATTGTGCGCTACCACCTGCCTGCTAGCTACCCCGCCGTGCCGCCCGTGGTCGATGCCACTGAGACCGGGACCCACGAGGCGGCCTTTTCCAAGGAGTCAGCCGCAGCCGTGCTGGAATCAGTCTGGGCCTTCAATGATCCTGCCTCAGAGTCTTGGCTGCCTGACTTTGTCGCCGCGCTGCGCAGCCTGTATGACGACAACAGCGTCGAATACGATGAGGACCTTAACGACCTGTCGCGGCCCGAGTACATTGTTGATACCGCCGATCTTTCCCCCGAGGTGACCACTGCATGGGCTACCAGTCGTCCACTGCGTGACCGCCGCTCCACCTTTATTGCGCTGGCACGCACTGGGGTTGCCTCGGTGCCTGATGCTGATGCGGCACTGCGGGCACTCAAGGCCGACTCCCACGTGGCCCAGGCTGAGCACATGGCCGTAGCATACCGCATCCGCGACTCCGAGGGCGGAATAATTGAGTTCTTTGACAATGATGGCGAAACCGCGGCTGGCGCCCGGCTTTTGCATTCCCTTATCGTATGTGCCTTGCATCTGGCAATGATTTGATATTTCCATTGATAAGCTTTATTTTTACTAACTTCTTTTTTAAATAGGCAGCTGATGCAGTTAATGTTGTGTTGGCGGTTCCCAGATGGTTTGGAGGCATTCTCCTTGGACCAGTCAGGTATGATGATTCCACCATTTGTTTCTCCTATAACTTACTAACGACCGCAGATTTGACCATATCCACGAGGTCTCCCAAGAAGCCCTGGCCAAGGCCCTGCAAAACTAATAAACGTAGTAGAATAATAATAAATTATATGTACGTAATGATGGTTTTTGATATATATGCCAATGACTCTAGCCGTTTACCGCTTCCCCCTCTTGCTGTTGCTGACACTCGTGCTGCCAGAAATGCTTTTAAACTGACGCAAAATGTTGAAATCCTTTTGTTCCTGCTTTCGCCGTTTGCGCTCGTTTTCGAGATTGGCCTCGTCGTCGCTGCTGTCGCTGGTTTTCCGTTTGCCCTTGGTCTTGCCATCTACTTCTTTTTCCTTCTCGTTGCTGTCATTGTCCTCGTCGCTGCCAGCCTCGTCCTCTACTGGCTCGGGCTTTTTGCCATAGTCCCTTCGGCCAATAGTGGCAGTGTTTGCTTCATACAGGTCGCTGAATCCAACGCTGCTTTGTGCCGCGGATGTCTCGTTGTCGACCTCTTCGTACTCTTCATATGCCACGTCATCACCGCTGGCGGCGGCTTGCGGCTTCAAAGTCCAGTGCGTCGAATCAACAAGGACTTTTCGCTTTAGCTCCTTTTGCTGCTCTTTATCTTTACTTTCAGCTTGTCTCATGAACTGCGTGATGACAAAAAAAAAAAAGACGCGCAATTAGTATATACAATGCTCGAGATTGCTGCAGGGGGATTATACGTACCTTCATGCCCATGAGCCCACTTGAGAGATTCTTCCTCGACGAAACAACGTTTAATTTTTTGGGAGGCATCGTGTGACTATACTGTGTAGGTGCTGTGGTAGCTGGTGTTTTGATCAATCAGGTTGTTGGGTGCTATTTTGGCGATGGGTGATTTGGTTTCTGTGGCTGTGAATATTTTTTTTTTTTTTGTGCATCAGTTGGGAGGTTTACAGCCGCGCGTGTTTGCCTTGCTGTTCCGCCATAACGTTATACCGGAGCCGAACGCCATTAGCGCCGAAGGAGTTTTTTCGCCTACAGTTTGAACAAAACATTAATGTAAATTATTTTGTTTTAATCAAACGGTCTGACAAGGAACTGGTTCAAGGAACTGGCTCAAGGTCCGCCTAGGTGTAGATATCAAGCTATCTCAAACATAGCAAGCGTTAGTAGCCAGAGCGGGCTAACATGAAATAATCTCACCTTATTCAAACAAACGAAGTCCTCTTAGTTCCCGCCCGGAACCCTCTTTTCTTTATTTTTTGTAAAGATGCAAGATGACAAAAAAAACCGTCAGATACGCGGGCTGTCGACTAACCTACATCAACGAGTGAATCATACGGTTCACCCAGACTAGTCAGGCACTTGCTAATGGTGCACTACGGTTTCGTAGTTATAGCAAGGTTGCTTAGATCGCGGTCTAGATAGGACTGGCTAAAAGTTCATTGTTGGGCTCTCGCTAAATCAACAGTATCCACTTTTAGCCAAATATCTCGCGTCGTGGAATTGAATTTGTTTGGCGTTTTCTCTACACCCAGAGTGTTTGTACGTGTTTTGTTGATCGCTTGTCCTTGTAATCATGACTAGATACAATGGCTTGTACCGATGTTGCTTTTGGGTCCGGCCACAACTACTCCCCTATAAGGTCTAGTCAATCATCATGGTGCCTCTCAAAACAGCCATCATCGTCATCATTACTGATGCTACCCTGTGCCAAACTAGACCCATGCGGATATCACTGGTCCAAAAAGATACCACAGCAATAACGCGCTACTAAACCTCTTTTAGTATTGCCGCTTGTAACAAGTTGAACTGGTGCCGACGCGTATCTAAAGTTCACACAACAAACACAATTGGTAACGCCAAAAAAAACCACAAAGCTTACCATCGTTTTTCGTATCTCACCTCTAGTAATTAGCCGAATGCTACTTGTAGTTTAGTAGATTAAACTAAAGTAAAAGATTAGGACAACCCAGTACAACCAGTTTCTATTACAAAGACCCGAAATAAGTATGTCTGTCTACTTCTGTCTACTTTTGTCTAATCTCGGGGAGTTTCTATCATAAATCCAGACATGAACCCGCGTTTTTGGATAACAAAAGTAAACACCGACAAGAAAAAACCCAATCTTTGAGACACAACCTTGTTCTTAAAGAGGCACAAAAACGCACAAAAAGGAGATGGCTAGCTTTTCCACTGGTCCATGGTATAGCGCGAGATCCTAGTCGATCTCGTAGCGGTAATCTGGGCAGCGAAGCAGCCAAATGACATGATCGAGAATTGTGCTGGGAATCAACGCGGCTGAGGTACCTGTCAATGCCCAAAAAAAATAAATGAATAAACGTGAAGCATTGCAGCCTTGTGCGCGATCCCTGCTTGAAACTCAGCGCCTCGTCACATTCTAAAGTTTCTATTAATATCATCGATATGGAATAATGACAGGACCCTTGGTTAAACTAATTCTTGTTTGGGGGCGAAAGTGGGATTTTGATTTCTTGATAGTGCTATAAACATCTGCGACATTGAGTGATGGACATCGCGACCGGCGCGCATTAAAAAAATAAAAGTTCTAGACAATTACAGCCAGGTTTATGGCAAGCAAAAGGAGATTCTCGCTACAACTTACAAAAGTGATATATGGCTTGTGTGACTTTTGGGAAATGAGGGTCAGCTTGACGTTATTTCCTGCCAACTTGTCATTGTTTCCTCCGATATATGTGACACCTCGTCTGATACCATTATTATCTGCAAGTTTTAGAAAATGGGACAATTTTTGTTTTCTTTTGGAGTTAGTGACCTTGTTGTAAAAGCTAGTTTTGCACTGCAACCTAGTACAATGGGCATTTGGATGAAATAGCCCTCGCGCGCCATTCCGACATGAGAAACTCTGTGGACAAAATTGGGTATAGTTTGTTAATCGTGATCTTCTCTCCCCAGCTTTGACAATGACGGCAATCTCCTCTTGGACTAAAAAAAACTTAACAAATATACTATTGCAAGTGTATTTTTTTTTTCGTTGGTCGCACCGTCTGACTGTCCGATCTTAGAGTCCGGTGGTATATCAAAAGGCCGACTATATAGAGAGCAAAAGAACAAAAACGTCAATCAATTTCCCAAACCAGGTATAGTCCTTTGACAAAAGTAGCTCTGTAACTATAAAAATTCAATCCTTTTTGAATGAAGACTAAGGGAAATCTGGCTGCCTGTACCTTCGTGGGCTCAATAAACTTTAACTCTTGATTATAAATGTGAGGCTATGAAAAGAAATACAAGACTATCGTCATAGTCGGTATACGTGACTTGGAGCCAGGCGCAAATGGCATACTCCCTATCTAGATCTGTGGGAATCTAGAGGCGTGATGATTAGGTCACTGGAGTAGCTAGGTCTTCGCCGCACGAACGTTATCGGCTTGACTGATCACCATCTTCATGGATGCAGACCTGGCATATAGGGCCTTGGAATAACCAGTCAGACAGCTGCAGGTCTGCAGCCGTTTCTATGCTCATGTTGCAGCACATTTGGGGTCTGTTCATTTAATCAACGATATACATTAGCCCAAGCAAAAAAAAAAATTATCTAGAAAAAAGAGGACAATCTTTTTTTATCACACAAAGGGATTCGCATCAATCATATGGCTTGTGCTTCATTTTACATGATTCAGGGCCTCTCGAATGACCAACTTTATTTCCGCTGCTAGTGTAGAAGCTTTTGTACTGTAGTTGGCGCTGAAACATGGCTAAAACTTCTATCTACTGTCAGCATATTATTGAACTTGTACGGATTCGATGGCCCTAACGCGGCAGTTGCAAGGAAATTGTGCGTCAACTTGCTAAAGTAGAACAAGTTTCTTATTGCGCACATCAAATTTGTTCATCTGGTCAACACCTTTTGGGCTGTCTTTATCCAGAAGCGGTGATTTTCATCGATTTATTTTCACTGTTATTTTGTTTGTTTTTGGTTGTTTGTTTGTTTGCTTGTTTTGTTTGTTTGTTTGTTTGCTTGTTTTGTTCGTTTGTTTGTTTGTTTACTTGTTTTGGTGTGTGCCGTCATCATTAGCTTAGTTCTTTGACCAGGTATCTGGTATTTAAACTTTTAAAGCATAAAGACCTGCAAGTGCAAAAACCTTATGACTCGGGATGTGCCCAATTGCCATTGCCTTCACCGCACGAGGCCTTTCAATTTTTGGGCTCTACGAACTTAGTAAAACTTGGACACGGGAATAGAAAATGAAATACAATAAAACTCAAGAGGCATCAACTTTGATTTTTATTTTTCGCGTCGCGAGCCTCGTCAACGTAAATAGCTGCCCATGTCCAAAACTAAAGGTACTCTTAAGTGATAAATATCATAAAATGAAACCTGACCAAATTTTCTCCGCAGATACTACCCGAGGTACTCAGCTGTCACATACAATAAATTAAAACAAAGAAGATTAAGAACAATCAAAGACGCGTTGTTCTCGGGTTTTATTTTTTAGAAGTATTCTCGAGTCATTGCAAAGTGAGCCGAATTTTAGCATAGTGATTCGGGTCGCGAATATCAATTTTGGTATTTTATCAGCCTTTCCATGTTGGTCTCAGATTTGATTCCTGTTTCGTGCGCTGTATTCCTTATCTCTCGTCCCGGGAGATCAATCGTATCCGCAATACAAGGCTGGCTGGGTTATGTGCATCACATGTCACGTTTCATCCAAAGGGATACTTGGGGAGATTCGGTGGTCTCAGCGTGACAGGTAAGACAGAAGAAGGAACTATACCAGTAAATGTTACAGTTATCCCAGGGCTGTCACCAGGCGGCCATGCTTGCTCCAAAAAGACCTCAGCAATGTTTTAATCCAAAGCCAGAATCAATGCCACGGCTAGGGGTTGAGGACGACTGAGCTGGTCATACCCCGCAGGAAACGGTGAATAAAAGCAAGACTAACTGTCATAACAACGGCCAGCAGAAAACCCAGTCAGCTGATTCAATCTGGGACAGCACTTCCGCGTGCAGTCGACGTGGAAGAGGACCCCTTTAGCTAAGCAACTGCCAACAATTGATAGAGAGCTGTGTAAAAAGGCAACACGAGGGAGACATTGAGCAACTCGGATTCAACTCTGGTACGATGTTTGGTACTGAGAAGAGGTAGGATGTAGGCGATAGTATAATTCATATCGTTGATTTAGAAAAGTGAGCAAGAATAAAACCATACTCCATATCCATAGCCTTTTCGAGTTGCTTGTCAGCGCTCGGTTGGCATTCGAAGACTTTTCTGGGATATCCGCCTATATCATTCTGTATGTCATCGATTGTTGTCCACTTTTTTCGTTAAAAAAAGAAAGACTTTTTGTTAGATATTTCGTTACATCGTTATATGCAAAGGACAAGGTACGTACGCCTTTGGCCTTTTGCGGCGCAGTGAACTAAGGTAGAGAGGATTAACAAATTATGTATACTTTCCAGGGCGTAGCTTTTGCCACAGCTTGATCTTTGCGAGCTATTAAAAAACCTGCTATGCATCTTCACAAGTAGGTCGTCATCACTTCGTCCTGGAGTAGCATTATTGCCCTTTAATTCCAAGGCGCTTCGTTACCAGCATTTGTTTTTTCTAACTTTATTACGTATTTTTGCCCTCTAATGGATGCAAACTGAGACAAGTGACAACTTGTAACTCAATTGCACAAGCGACCATACAAGAATGGTGGAGTTATACAGTTTTAGACATTAGCATTTGATTTAACGTTTTTGTTCGACTCTCCGAGTTCATTCAGCTCGTCCTCCTCGGAGCGAACTCAACTTGAGTCGCAGTCTCGAAGGACTTTAGGGTTCCACTTTTAGTTTCCACTGTCACGCCTGTATAGTTTAAAACCCCCCTATGTCTCATTGTGAAATCATTAGCATTGCTTATTTGAATGCTCCCAATATTTCCACAAAAAATGCAACAAGGATAGATCGGCAGGTTTGAAACCCCATGAATGCTTTGAAACCCATAAAGGCCATAGAGCTACTCATTGTTCATCGAAGTATTTTTTTTTTCTTCTTTTTTCTTAACGCTCCAAGTGTTTCTATTGTAGATCAAGCATTTTCAATGGCCGCACCCGTGAGAATGTAGCTCTGGCATTATATTAATGAGATCATCAATGGACGATTTTTAAAATCTGATTATTGTTACGCGGGGAAAGGACTCAATGATTTATCTTGCTTTCGCATGTTGCGCTTCTGGATGTGTGCTGTACTATACACAGCGTCATAGAAACCCTATGTCTTAATCGTTAAATATTATAAGTCAATTCCCATGTCGTGCTTAAATGGATTGAAACGCAAGATGCCCTCCTCAGTGACACTTGTTGCCAATTGTTCTGGTCCATGTGCCTACATATACCTAATACAACGGCAGGTCCATCTCTACCTTTTTTTTATGTTACAATATCCGGTATATCTCCGCAAATATCAAACAAAACTGTGAACCGGCGGGTTTTGGGTAGGTGGGAACTCGGTCACCACTCATTTACCTTGCATGAATATGATAGCTGACACGCGTGTAGATAGGACCCAGTTTGTTTAAATTCAAATTTAAATAAAATCGGAGAACCTTGGAGACTACCATTGTAGAGTAAGGTCGTAGTTGGATACGTATTTTAAAAGCTTTACAGGCCAGCAAAGGTCAGCTTTTCAACCAAACGATAAATGTAATGGTGCTAGGAAATCATGGCCCCCGGAACTCGGTTCTTGGCTACCCAAGCATGCAGATCGAGCAACACCAAACCAGAACCAATAGTCAAACGACACATTCGTTTTTTTCAATAGCCAGGAAATGCAATCAGCTGAGCTGAAGATGGTATTGATGAAGCCGACTCTATAAATCACAAAACCAAAATTAGCAGCACTAGTTACAGGCTCCCACCATAAATCTGTAATTGATACTACAGTAGTCCCATGCAATTATTGATACTTGAGACACTGCCTAAGATAGAACAATGGATTTCCTATGAGCCAAGTAATATAGAGTAGCAATGTAACTGGTGATGAATATCAAGTAGAAATGTCTGGAAGCGAGCCACACCCCGGAAAATGTTTATGAGTACAGGGTCAATATCTGCACAACTTTTACAGGTAGCCTGATAATCTTCCAGAATTATACATTGAGTCTACAAACCCTCCATTGTCATGCCGGGACTGTTTCATCTAAATTTATGTATATACGCACCTACCATCACTCACAGTTGACGTAGTTAAATATAGCTCTGAATTGGGGTTTCAAGATGCAGCGATTGGTGTATTCAAACCTGAATTATGATTGAAATAGCTATCGTGGCAATTTATAGTCACGAACATCCCATAACCCAGGCTTATAATTACAATTCATCTCAAATTTACCCAGGCACTACTCCAACCATGTGAATATACCCGGTTATATTAAGCACCGGGAAATAAATCCCGGAAAAATGATCTTAGTTCTACATTTTGTTTTCTTCAGTGTCGAAAGCCAGTCAAAATGATTTTTAATGGGCCGGGTTGGCTAACAGTCTTGGTTTTGCTCTCATTACCGCAGGATAGTGGCCCTTTTGCTTGCGCAAAGTCAAGCTGGTTAATATTCAGTTAGCTGGAAATGCAGAGAGCAAGCCATACTGAGTCCCCGCTGCGATCATGTATAGTTACGATAAATGGCATTTCGCCATGCATGTCCTCCATGAAAAACCGTGCTCAATCAATTTCATTTCGTTAACGTAGGAAGATGCAATAAATAGATAGGTTGCGGTACTCAATGATCTCACTAAACTATTTCTGCCAATCTGCATCCTTCTCCTCGCTATTCTCATAGATTTCAGAGGCTAGCCATTTTACAAGACCCGATGAGATTATATTTTTTTTGTCTTGATAATGGCAATATAATATTTCGAGACCTGTTGGGAAATCTTCTGGATACTTTTTCGTAAAGTAGACCATGTCAATATACTGTACTACTCGCTACGAGTAGCAAGAAGAAGCACTTCCATCGAAGAATTCTCCAACAGTTTGGGCCTGAATGGGCGTTTGGGCTTGTTCTTAAAGTTTTGTACCATTTCATGTACCACCATTCTTACATTCCCACTTTGCTACCGATGCTACTGGATCTAGAAAAACCAAAACAAGCAAACAGAAGGACCATCTTCGAGCCTTATCACGACTCTATCAAAGTCTATAATGCTTCGGGGATGCAATCTGGCAATCAGATTCAGTGAAATAGAAGTGAATAACAAGGAAAAGAAGAAAAATAGTGCTTGTTCTCATTATTTACACAACATTTAGCGTCGATGAGAAATTCCTACTTTTGGCATCCCCGGACATACCCTGAGACCATCCCAATTGAAATCAAACATTTTCTTATACCGGACCCATATCTGCGGTTCCCGGTTATACCGGGTTCATCCGCCAGATTGAGGCCTACACCACCACTATGGCCGATCTGTTACCAAGAAAAAAATAAATAAAAAAGTTTTTGCTTCCAATGTGCGTCCTTCACGCTTGCTGGATAATATTTGGCACCCTGTGCGGACGCAGGCAAAAAAATCGTAATAATATACAGATAAAAATTAAACGAGTGACGACTTTGACTGCGTGCTGCAGTCATCAGATCCTTAATATGTCGGAGATATTACATGCTCTAGAACTCAATTATTATAACACATACATAAATAATGATTTCAACTGATCATCTTGCAGACATCATATGAATTGAACGAATTAAGCAAAAGCAATTCTGCGGTCTATTCCGTCAGCTATAAATTATCAGGGCATCCAGTCCGGAACTTCAAACCTGCCAAAGTCAGGAACTTATTCAGGCTTTTGATAGGATTTATCAGCAACTGTCTCGCTTGGCTCTATTCTTCTACAGCCGGAGGATGCGATGCTTCAAGGCATTAGAAAGTTGTACTATTTTTTTTCTTTGAGCTTACGAAGCTAGAGTGGGCTGCTCCAGATATTGCGAAACTTGTGACTAGCCTTGGCCCGCTTGGAATCGATGATATAGATGCGTTATAGAGATGTTATGCACGGTGCTGCTTTAAAGTTGAATACGGAGCCCGAGTGACCACTGACAGCATATTGGACTCATGTGGGCCATGCCCATTATGAATAATGTTTCACATGCTTCACAAGACACCATCCAGTTGAGGACTTTAGATTCAAAAGCGTCATGTGCTTTTTTAAAAATATAGAAGTCGTATTTATTGCTCTTTGAAGCTAACTTTTTCGTTGATGTAAACCTGTGCTTGCTTCTACTTGAAACCTAGTCTAGACAGTATAAGATTTTCTAGAGATACATAATGATTTAGTATTTCAGAGCAGTAATATTGTTGTTTGGTTTCATGTCGGCAAAAAGTCTACACATGAACGCAAGTTACATAAAAAAAAATTATACTATCGCAGCCTATGATTGAGTGCGTCTTCGCTGTATAGCGATATGTAAGGCTCCAACCCCCCGATCTCAAAGGATATTAATCAGAAATTAACCCGAGTCTCTACTTCTCATTAGCTTATGCGTGTACAATGGTAGGTTGGTAGGCAATGCGTGCAGCAGCATAAAGCTTTTGAAGATTAATACCTAGTCGCGTAAACTAATTTCTTCGACAGTCTTTGTGGTACTTTCATCTAGCATTCTATTGAACCCCCAGAAGGTATGATGTGACTGCTTGAAGTCGAAAGCGTCACTACCGTAATTTCGGGTGTGTGTTTGAAGGTACAATCTGCATTTCAATTGCAGATTGATCCAATAAATTGGTATTTTGAAAAGAGATGCATTCTTTGCCTATGACACTATGAGCTATGCCTAGTTAGTCATCGATACGCCAGGTTCTTCGCAGGGTCAGGATGCAATCCCAGTATTGGTACCAGTAAGCGAAACGTTTGGCCTGGGAGGCATGGCGCTTGCTTGAAGCGTCTCAAAGATTTGGAATCTCAACGTGCAGCTCTTTCTAGACCGTCTACCTAATTAAACGCTTCTAGCGTCACATACATGCTCTTATATATTATTGTTGTATCATAATTCTCATTCTTATTTATCATTACTCAAGTTCATAGAGGCTGGGAATAGTTGTTGATCATTAGGGTGGGAATCGAGGTTTACTTCTCAAGTACAAATGCCTTAGATAGCTCTTCATGATGGTACCATGAGATGCGTACTCTATAGGCTGTAAAATATGTCTCAAGGTATGTTCTGCTCTTCCCAGGCCTTGCCATCGCGGTCCCGTATTAAACAGAAATTCAGCATGTAATCAAAGCCTATCAGTCAATGCAAGTAGAGTCTGTCAGGTACGTGAACAGGTAACTCTAGCATAGGAGGCAACAGATGTTCCTGGTAAGCGCCTTAGTGATCATGGCTCCCAAGTGACTGCTACTGTATATATATACAGTTCTCGTATATCTGTATACAAACCGCGTCTGACCGCCTCAGATATTTTAACCGTTTCCCCATCACATACGTAGTTCTTATTGTTGGTACCCACTAATCTAAACCTTGTCTAATACAGTAACTACTCATTGCACCCTAGTTTCCTCAGCCCCATGTATTGTACCACTGCGCTGTCGCTCTCTTTGCCATCTTGCAGCTATACAATATGTCGCTTACATCCGAGAATTCAAAATCTTATAGTCATTTGGCAGCATTATGTCCAGTAGTAATTGGCTCAAAGAGGCTCTTCGGTTCTAGTAATAAGTTTCGCTTTCAATGAACTATAGGGAACTGAGACGTTTGATAGTACAGCATATCGTACGCTGTTATATGACGTCCATTGACAAGGGTCTTCAATGTGTTTGCTAACTGTGTTAAGCAAGTAAGTTTGTACCTGTGCAAATAGTACGTGAACTGGCTACGTGAAATACCAAATATTGGATTGGTCATTTCCCCATTTACTTTGACGCAGCAACAATATTTTCTGCACAGGCTGAATCTATTTTATCTCACCCACAAGTCACCCGTGAGTTAAAAATGATGTTCAGCATGACATAGCCATGGTGTATGGAGGTGATACCAACTGCAACCTCACATCCAATAATTTAATTTATGCTAATTGTCAAGTTGTATATGATTACCACACTTGAATTATGAGTCTTGTGGATTGTTTTGTCTAGGAATAGCGTATGGCAAACTAGATCTTTGTGCCGCGCGAAGTACCTTATTAAATCCATCTCAATCTATTATGGTCATCAAGGAAACCCTAAGATAAAAATGGTACTAAACTGCTCCAGTTTAGTGGTACACAAGCGTTGTGAATTCGATCTCTAACCTTGATATATGGGATATGACTGGTTTGACTTCATTAAAAACTGAAAGGCAATAATTTGACATCTTAAAAACCCTGAGATGAAATTTTTATACAAGATAAAAAAAATTTTTTTGGGATGGTAGTTATCCAAATGTTTCAGTAGGCCATATACATAAAAAAAAAAGTAATTGAATAAACCACCGGATTATTTGATGATGATGTACCTAAAGATTGAATGTAGGCTCTTTGATGCAATTGGGTTTCTTATCTTGCATCTTCTGAGATGACAATAGGAGTTATGAAAGTTTAAATTTAGGATGCAGAGGTTTTCAAGATGAAATACCACTCTCAATGGCTTTGTTGCTCAAGAAAACCTTTTTAATATAAAATCTGTTTTTTTCTGGTATTTTTTCCCATCACAATGCATATTTTTTCATCTTTTATTTTACTGTTTAAAAAATAGCTAAGGGCATTTTATTTAATTTTCTATAAACTGCCAAAATTACCTTAGGAAAACCATCAATACACATGGCAAGTGAAAATTTTTGATCTTTTGACTAATGTCACTTACAAATCAAAAGATCGACGTCGACATCCGCAACCATTGCTATGCATTGTAATTATGAAATTACAAAGAGGAACCTTTCTGTAGCATTGAATGCTCAAGAGATGGGATTTAAACTTAATTGCGTGTATACTGCCGTGGGAAAAAATAATATGTAACTGTTTAAGAAGCACAGGCCTGTGCCATGAAATATGTTACAACTTTTTGTAATAAATAGACCTTTCATTATACAAGTATGTCTTAGCTTCCATGACCAAAAAAGGAACAAACAAACTATAATTTGATGGTTTATACACTTATTAAATGTTAAGATCGGCTTCAAAAAGAGACTTTTTTAATTTAAGTCAACAAGTTGATACATGTAGATGGGATTGTAATGAAAAGATCAACTTTAATCGCGGTATGTAGGAGTTCAAGCAATAGAAATAAATTTTTATTTATATGACTTTTATTTTATTTTCATAATAATATTTTTAATTTTAATTTTCGTGGTTGAGTACATGTGATTGGAAGTATACTTGCATTTGATGTCGATACATGACAATGTAATGGAAAGCAGCCAAAATAATAATCTCAAATGGTCGTCTAGATTTATATATATTTTAAACAATTAACGGGATAAATAAAAATTTTCAAAAAAAAAAGTTTTATTTGTTTTGTCGTAGAGAAAATTTATACGAAAATACTTTATGAAAAGCATCCTCATGAAACTGATAAATTCAAGCTGTTGATGGATTGAAAAGTTCAGCAGTTAGTATAGAAATGTCTACAATAAACATGGTCTGTGTGCAACTAGAAATTTGTGTTTAAAGTATAGCAAAATGTAGATTTCATGAAGACTGTTAGCTGTAAGGATAATAAAATGATTTTCTATCTAAAGACTGTTGGTTCCATATCAGTAACAGTTTAAGCGGAGTCAAATACCTATGAACCAGCTAAATATTGTTTCAAAAATTTCTAGCGTAGCCTATAGAAAACTTTTGCTAACATTCTAGTTATATAATGTTCTGGGAGTAGTGAAAATTGAATGGTAAAACGATAAAGCAAAAAAAATAAGCACCCACGGTGGGAGTCGAACCCACAATCTTCAGATTCACTAAAGAAACTTCAAGTAGAAGTCTGAC
>QQZM01000038.1:140274-200571 GCA_013365045.1 Geotrichum candidum | reverse complement strand
GAACTGATTTTGGTTTTTTAACAGCTTTTCCAAAGATTTTAAGTTCCAGGTTCGATTCCCTTCTCTCGCGTTTGTTTCCCATCTCTTGTTCCAGGAAATATAACGTGTCCACAATAAAGCTGGCTGAGTTGTGCACGCCACGTGCCAAGTTTTCATCCGAAACTGGCTCCAAGGTTTCACCGAAGCGGATACTTAGGGGGAATCGGTAGCCTCAGCGCAATAGGTAAGCCGGAAGAAGGAACCACACCAATGACTGCCACAGTCACCCCAGGGCAGTCACCAGGCGACCATGTTTGCCCCAAAAAGGCCTCGGCGGTGTTTTAATCCAAAGCCACAGAATCGATGCGACGGTAGGGGTTGAAAACGATCACGAAGACCACACCCAACGAAAAAACGACGAAATGCGATAAATATCGACAGAACGATGGCCAACAGGGAACCCACTAAGTGGGTTCGGTCTGGGAGAGTAAGATCCACGTATAGTCAAATGGGAGTAAACTCCCTGAGTTAGTAGCGGCCAACAATCGATACAGGTAGAGCTGTATAAAACTCGACACGGGGCGGTACGAGAGAGACGTTGAGCAACTCAGATCTCGCTCTAGTACGAGGCACGGTGCTGGGAATAGGGAGGAAGTAGGTGATTGTATAATCCACATTAATCAGCATATAGTAGCTAAGTAAGCAAGAATAAAAACAGATTTCACACACACTAATATTACATATATGTGGATTAGGATTACCTCTTCTAATCGGTACAACTTGAAATTTCTTTGTTGTGCACACTATTGATATCTGTAGTGTTAGCCCTTGCCCTCACAAAAGGCTTCGTGCCATTTATTTTCAGACAAAACATAAGGTCATCCCACAACTCTCAGAGCTCTAATAGCAGAGTCGCCTAGAGAGAAGACCATATCCTACAATACCTGATATAAAAATCTATAGAAAAATATGGAACGAAAGAGTAGGCTTGATCTGTTGCTAAAGGGACAGTATGTGAGCATAAAGATGAGGAATAAGCAAGTTGGCGTAGGTAGTGAAACTAGAAATAAAAGCGGAGAGAGTTCTTAATTAGTGCTGATAGGACGGGTTTATTTGAACAGATAGCAGAAGCTTCGTATAACTACAAGTACTTGCAAGTAGAAAGGGAGCGGCTACGGTAGATTTTAAATTTTAATTTTAGTCAACACTAATCAGATTTGAAGTGCTTTATTTTTTGCAAATTCTCTATAGGACTCTAAACCAAGGCACAACTAAACTCGTTCTCTCTGGCAAAATAAACTTGGTTTATTGTCCTCAAGACATCACTTTTTGCAAACCAAGGATAGTAATCCCCTGAGGTGTACCATCATATGATATGGAACAAATAACTTTTTATTGAGTGAGCGTCCTATTGTCATGACTACTGCGCTCAAGCCTTGAGGGGTGATGTCTTAGCTGAATAATAAGCCTATTTCCCGCAAAAACTATTTATGCGTTGACCAAAAGTTTGATTCCATAGCATGTAAATTATACTTACTAAGATAAGATTGCGGGGAATTAATATATCCGATATGAATAGCTAAGATTGATTACTCCGCTAGAGCTCTATCTATAGCATTTGGTAGTGGAAAAGACTAGTGTCTGTGTTAACCCTCACTCATGAGGGGCTCATTTCTGGACCCTGAAAGTGGTAGATTCAAGTATTTTTACCGTCGGATAGCACAAATAAAAATTATAAAGCTTGTACTCAAGCACAATCTCAATAGGTAGTCCTTCAGTAGTTTAGGTTTCTTCTGTAATCACTTGCTATGACTATCGCTGCCCACGTATGATGCAATCAAACCTGTTTTTGCAAAGTAATGACAAGGATAGTGAGATGATGACAAGAGTCCAGCTGCTGTTGGATTGTTTTTACTTTTTGTGTCGTGTAGTTTCTGTGCTGTGCTAGTTTCCTCTCAACCGGTAGCTGGGGTTAACCCAACCTGCTATGACGCAGCTAAATACATGACATTAGCTTGCACTTACCATGCTTTTACTTTTTCATACAATACATCACTGTGGTTAATATTTATATTTTAAGATGCAAAAATTTCACAAAGCTGATAAAAGTATTGTACAGATTTTGAAAGTTTTTATGCAGTTTCAAAATACTTTTCTCAAGAAGTATTTATTGAGCAGGCGACCACCCTGTAAGGGAACCAGTGTGATTGCATTAAGCAAGATTACATTTCAGCACGCAAGCTAAAAAGTGCAGCATAGGTTATATCAAGATTTAAATGTTAAACCCTCCTATCCGCATAGAGAGCGTAACCTTGTGAGTCTTATTTAGATAAGTGTTAGACCTATACATATTTTATCTCCCTTTGCTTCTTTGGTGAGTTCTAGATATTATAACAATAAATAGACTTTATATTTTATCCCAGCATTCTCTAGTACTTGTATACTGATAAGCATCAGGGCCGAGGTTTTAGGCCATTTGCCTTATCCCCGCATTCATGAGCACGGAGTTATGAAATGGCTCTTTTTCAATGGCTAAAAAGCCGGTCATCACAAAATGCTGTTCTATATTCATATGATAGAATTGAAGAATTTGAAACGCTTTTAGCTCAGATGTTGGTTATAACAATGTTTAATTCTGGCCAGTGCCCTTTGTTTTTATATGAAACCCTTTAGAATAGGAAGCTCATACAGTAGTGCAAACTTTTATACCAATGGTTGCGCTGTAAATTTGACTGCTAACTTTATTGATAATAATGGAAATAGATGGCTTTCAATACTTGTATTCAAAAACTTACAATCAGTTGAAATTAAATCCTTTCATTTCCAGTGCTGATATGGTACATTTAGGGTTTTAGTATGCACATGATTCTTTTATCCATACATTCATTCTCTGGCTCATTGGGATTGCTTTCAGTCTATTGGGCGTAATGGGTTGCAAAATAAACTCTATTAAAATCTCATTCTATACACACATGTTTTAAAATTATCACAAATTACTAATTTTGCAGGAATAATTCAATTTTTGATCATTAGAAAGTACGGTAGTGAATTTAAAGATACCAAGTCATTGATAAATTATTATAAATATTTGTTGTATTTTGTAAATTCTTTTTTTGAAACGGTTAAATAGTTGACATCCTTTGCACGAATTGAAAGTCCAGCCTCAGCGTGTTTTGTTTTTATTTCACTAATTAGTTACAAGACCTCTATTTTCACTAGGTACATTTGCCTCCATAGATTTAGGCTATTAGATATTTTGTTGTTTATAGAATGGCATGTTTTACCCAGAAACGGATAGAGAATTTGTAACTCTTGCCAAATCGATTGATGACAAACTAACTAGTGAATTTATTCTAGACTGTTGCTTTGGGTTAGCTGTCCAAAAAACAGTGATTTGATAATGATTTAACGACTGCCAGCTAACCCGATATAATAATCGAGAGAGAACTTTGGTTGAATTTATATAGAACCGGAACCTATCTATAGAGACTGTTTTCATTTAGTTGATATTCAAGGCAAGACTTTTAAAAAGCTCAAGAACACAATGGCTACCCTGGTTTGAGGATTGTCAAGGGAGTATATAACACCATATTATGCAATAGGTGGCTTGTTGTCTATCCTGTTTATTTATAATCATGAGACACTGCATCTTGGATTTCTGTGCCAAGTCCACTTCCAGCATTAAATTTTTCTTAACAGAATGGGCACACATACAAAAAAAAAATAGATGAATAAATGTAACTAAATAACAAAATTCCATTACTAGAACTATCTGATTTTATCAAATGAGCACAGATTTTAAAGTTACATATCCCGTAGATGAAATCAAATGATCATACGGTTCTATACTATAGTCGGTAGCCTAAGTTTACACAGACGCTGTCGGGTTAAACAAAGAGAAAACTTGTACACTGTGTACCAAATTGGATTTAACTTGCAGTCCTCCATGAAAATTTTTAATAAAAATAAAATTATCATGACGTTTTTGTCCAAGAATAAAATTGTACCTGTTACTAAATTATTTATATACACAGAATGTCAAATTTCACTAGGGCATTCAATCGTACCATGTCAGAAATCAGGGTCTGGGATACTGAAACCGGTGGTGTGAAATTCTCACCAGATTTTATTTTGCTTTCCATTGCTAATTCTAGACTCATCCTAGACCTGCTGTTGACTGGACTATAAACGGCTAGTACTTGGTCTCATCAAGATGGCCATCTACCACTATTGAACTTCTGTGTGTCGGAAAAAGTAGGTGAAGCGCATGATTTAACCCGGTGTCTCCGAAGCGTTGTCAACATTATAAAAAAACCACCCGTAAAAAAGCTTTTTATAAATGTACACCTTATTCTAATATGCACACACCTACTTCATATTTAGTGCCTTTATGGGGGTAGAGTGTTGCAGCATAGGTATTAACTGCATGACTAAGGTACTTCTCCAGATCACTATCTGCCGCGGAGCTATGAACAGAAATAATATATGTGAGACCCCACTAAGGACGTGTGAAAGCGTGATATGTGCCAGTTCTTTTTCCCCATACTCAACAAAAAGCGCTCCGGATAAAACTTTGGTGCCAGTTGCCAATTTGGGCATCTGCAGTGCCAGGCTAAAAACGTATGATGTATGAAAATTAAATTGTTATACAGTTCAAGCACCTTAACATTTGGCATCTACCAATGTTACATTTGGTTCATTCGAGAAATAAAAAAAAAAATAAAAAAATAAATAAAAATCTCCAGTTTTCAAAAGCATGAGCGTGCCCTCTATTTCCGCGTAACCCCGGATTTACAACAACGGCTTTATTGTACCTGTATCACGCAGGCTTTAAGCATCACACAAAATTAATGTTTTTCAATGTTTGAAATTTGGTATGACTGTCTGTTCTGACTGACATTTTTTTTTTTTATGGACCATCTCTTGGCAGGGCCTGAGACCGGTCTGGGCTCCGTGGACAAAAGAGTTTTTCCGTTGGCCATTTGACTGCCTCTTCATGGGCTCCAAAGTATTAAGAATAAATGAGTAAGCAACAACACCCAAAATGCAAATATAAAAAAGTAAAAATGAATGGTGACCATCTCCGCAAAAGTGTTTGGGACAAACAAAAGAAATTATTTCCTGGAAAAAACAATCCCATTTCTTTTTGACTCTCCGCTCGTTCTTTCGGTCTTCGGATCTGCTAAAGTTCAATATGCTTGGTTTGATGGTATTTTTTTTTGAAAGTCTTTTGTTCCTCCACAAACAACTTACATTTCATGGAGAATATCTTGCAAATCCAAAGTATAAATAGTGTTTCAATTTCCCCCAGTTTTTGGTTCTGGTCATCATTCTTCTCTTCATTTAACTTTACACCAAAAAATTATGTATAAAATTTACAATCCCTACGTTCTGGCATCGATTGCTACAATCGGTGGCCTGCTATTCGGTTTTGATATTTCTTCCGTTTCTTCTTTTGTCGATCAGGAGGCTTACCTTGAGTTTTTTGACCACCCCAGTTCCATTGCCCAAGGTGGTATTACCGCCTCTATGGCCGGTGGTTCTTTCTTAACTTCTATTGTCTGTGGTTACTTTGTTGATAAGTTGGGCCGTCGTCCTGTCATTCAAATTGCTTCATTGTTTTGGGTTGTTGGTTGCGCTATTCAGTGTTCCTCTCGAGACCTTGCCCAACTTATTTGTGGCCGTCTTATTGCTGGTTTTGGTATTGGTTTTGCTTCTTCCACCGTTCCCGTTTACATTTCTGAGTTGGCTCCCAAGAAAATTAGAGGTCGTCTCGGTGGTCTCTTCCAATGGGCTGTCACTTGGGGTATCATGATTATGTTTTACATTGGCTATGGCTGTTCTTTTATTGAGGGAAATGCTTCCTTTAGAACTGCTTGGGGTATCATGATGATTCCTGGTGCTATTCTCTTTGCTGGTACTTTCTTCCTTGCTGAGTCTCCCAGATGGCTGGCCAAGAACGGCCGTTGGGAAGAAGCTATTCACATTATTTCCATGATCCAGTCAAATGGTGATGTCAACCATCCTGACGTTGCCCTCGAAATTGAGGAAATCAGAGAGGCCGTTGAAATAGAAAAGGAGGCTGCTCAAACCTCTATTGTTGATCTTTTCAGAAAGGATTCTATTATTCGAACTTCTGTTGGTATTTCTGCTCAGATTTGGCAGCAGCTTACGGGTATGAATGTCATGATGTACTACATTGTCTACATGTTCCAGATGGCTGGCTTTGAGGGCAACACTGTGTTGGTTTCCTCATCTATTCAGTACGTCATCAACGTTGTTATGACTGTTCCTGCTCTTTTATTCATTGACTCTTGGGGTAGACGTAGAGTACTGATGGCTGGTTCCCTTCTCATGGGTTTGTGGCTTTTGATCATGTGTATTCTGCTTGGTGTCTACTCTATTCCTCTTGAAGGCCTTTCTGATAACGATTTTGTGAGAATCACCGTTGAGAACAAGCATGCTTCCAGGGCTATCATTTCTGTTTCTTACTTGTTTGTTGCTAGTTTTGCTCCTACCTGGGGTCCTGGTATCTGGCTCTACTGCTCTGAAATCTTCCCTACCAGACAGCGTGGACTTGCCTCTGGTATCTCTGCTGGTGCCAACTGGATCTTTAACTTTGCCCTTGCCATGTTCGTTCCTACTGCCTTCAAGAACATTACCTGGAGAACTTACATTATTTTCCTTGTTTTCTGTGTTGTTATGACCGTCCATGTCTACTTCATGTTCCCTGAAACTAAGGGTAAGACTCTTGAGGAGATTGAAATGATGTGGAATGCTAAGATTCCTGCCTGGAAGACCTCTACTTGGGTTCCCGACAACACCCCTGAATCTAGACAGGCTCATCTTGATGAGAAGCATGATAACATTGCTGAAGGCAAGCACACTGAGAACGTCATGAATGAGGTTGCTCCTGAAGTTTAAAAAAAAAGTACTCGACTGCGAGTAATGAATTTACGTTTTTCTTTTCTAATATTTTTTTACACGTATATAATTAATTAATATAATAGCATAATGATTTAAAAAGCTTCTTTGACACTAATTTTTGGATATTAAATTTAAAATGTTTTTACAAATGTATTTTATTTAGATCGAGGCCGATTATACTTTCCAGTATTCAAATAGTATGGCAATCCAAATTATATCGTGGAGTAGGCTAACTTGTCTCGAACGACTGCATTGTTAAAAGTCACAGGACCTGTATTGTTAGTTGATCTGTTCCCTTGCTCAGTTCAAATACTCCTTTATGTACCAACCAAATGTATATACGTTTGAGCTCACCTACAGCCGGAATGTGAAATAAATCGGTGTTAGGCCGATGGGCGCAAAGACGGCATCAAAACTATATGAAATGCATATTATTTAATAATTAATAGCAATATCACAGTTGTTATTTGTTTTTTTTTTTACAAAAAAAGGACACACTTGTTGGTTACTAAAGTTCTTTCAAGCTGAACTTGCTGATAATAATTTAAGTGAATGCTGACAAAGCTGATACATTGGAGGAGTGAAAGTGATGTCACTTAACTCAAACTACTAACGTCCAAGTAAACCTTTTTCATTACCAAAGCACTAACTAAAGCGACAGTGAGTATAGCTAACATCAATAGTCAATTTTCCAATGCACCTTCATATCAGTTCTAACTGTCTAAAAGATATGAAGTGTAAGGTCAATATCTATATTTTTTTGATTAACAAAGTCTTCCGTGAGGATGTATGAATTAACCTTTTTTTCAAACAAACATTGGCTCTTTATTAGACTTACATTTGGAATAGTCCTAGACCTGTCGCCTCCTCTTAGTTGTGAAACTTAAATCCTGTCACGTGAGAGTCGAGAACCACCAAAAATCCTAAAACCCACAAAGGTCTCCCACAAGGGAAATGTGCTAGTATGGCGGGCCCAAGTCGCTAGACATTGAACAGCGATAGAACAAACATACGCCAACTATTATTAGCCAGTCTGGTACTGCATGCCTCAATGAATAGGTTTTGTTGCGAGAAGAAGATACTTGGGAAAAGACATGTTGAAATATTGCTGCTTCTTAATCACCTCCCAGGTATCTTGGCACCAATGTTGCTAATGCTTGGTGGCAACAGGTGTCTACGAAAGGTATTATTTCATAATGCCGTTTTATAGCTTGGAGTATTTACTTCATTTTACCTCCAAATACCATGCAATTCAAGTCTAGGGAGTGCCCAGTTCTGAGAATATCCTTCGCAATGAAGCTGTATTAACATCGATTACGTAACACAGCCATAATAGAAATCACTCCCGGCTTTAGGCCGAATACTTCTTTTTGCAATATAACCGTTGGGCCTTGAGAAGCCCTGGTTTGTTATTTATTTATCTATTTGTTTATTTTTTTTCAAGGTGAGACACCTATTCTTGAAGAGGAAAACCTGCTTGGCAGCATCTACAAACAAGGGTTTGCCACCTGTTACTGATCTCTTCCGATGAGCTTGACAAATAATTTTCTGGACCACTTGATGTTAAAAAAAAAAAAACAGGGGCTTTTTATTAAATATTGATACAAACCACATGAGATGAACGAGAAATCATACAGTCAACGGTTAAGATACCAACTTGATAGAACTTCAAGCAATTGCTCATCTATTTAGGTACCCCGGGAATTTCAAGCGGACATTCAGTGTAGCTCTCAAACGACAAAAGTGGCTAGAGACATTAGAACTCAATGTGAGCATGTTCTCATCCATCATGAGGCCATATGCATGGTGCTAGGATATTGTGTGTAAAATTTTCTTGTGGAGTTCAACAGCACTGCAGAATGAAACTGGTCAGAAGAGATTTTCAGACATCCCAAACGATGAAACGGCAGTTATAAATTATTTGGGGATCTTCCTGTAGAGCACCGAAATTGGAAATGAACAGTAAGGGTAGATATTTTTAAAAACCATGCCAAGAATGTTGGATAAATGGAAAGAAACTGTTGTTTTTTAATATAAATTCTAACTTTGTTTTACTCACTAGGGCCAGTTGTATCAAATGCAAAGTTGTTTTCATTGCACTGCAAGTTGAATTGTCTATTTTCCTTTATACAATTGATTTCATTTCACATTTATTGCATGACAAATCGGCTAATATGGACTCATGCTTTTCTAATGGGGACTATTGGAGAGGAAGTGAAGGCAACCTGAACAATAAATGTGAAATGTTTAGAACGATAGTAGGCATTTATTCTAAAGTTATCAAAGTAGAAACCCCATTACAAATCATACATTGATATCCAAGTCCCATTTGCAAGTTCAATGAAAAGGTAGCAAGCCCCTGGTAAAATATAATTAAGTAAATAAAACAAAGCTCTTGTTTCTTTCGTGCAAATTTTGAACATTTTGTTCCTGTAGCTTTGCACGGAAGCGACCAGTGAAAATAGACCATGGCTATTGAAATCATCAGTTAGATGGCCAGGGGTGAGCTGACCTAACAGCTGGAAGAGATGTTCTCCCAACTGAAGGGTCTCGACCCTCAAGCAAACTTTGGAGAGCTTTGCTATATTAGCCTGGTATATTCTTAGGTAACCGACATGTACCAAAATTGGGTATCCTACGCCACATCCGAACTTATAAAATAAAAAAATTTTCAAGTTTCCATGCAGTCTGATCTGAAAGGCTTCAATTGGTTCTTCTTGGGTTATAATGCCTTTTTTTTTTTAATACTCCCGTTCTCCGTAGAATTTTCCGAAAGTTCCGACGAGAGCTGTGTCCCCTTCAGAGTGAAAGGTATTGTAGAAACGTCAATACTTAGACAAATGTAATTTTTGAGTACCGTCCTGATCGTGGCCGTTATTCTTAATTTGACAGCTGAGACTTTAAACATTTGAAAGTTGGGGGGGCATGCTTCCCCATGGGCACATCCTTCAATTGGGTATATTGGTCACACTCCGCATGGCACTCGTATAAATTCCGCGGGTCAAATACAAAGGAAAAACTTATATACCCTTGCCCGGAATTACCGCTTTAGGCAATCTTCAATAATATGCATGTCATAGTTGTCATCTAATTATCCGACACCAGCCTTTGATATTAATATTTGCACTGACAAAAGGATTAATTACACACCCACACTAACAAAAGCTTGTTTCAGCTTTGGAGTGGGGTTTGTTCTTCTGTGGCTTGTGGGTCACGGGGTAGCTAAACCCTATTGGAGATATATAGGTTGTAAAAAATTTTCACCGTCTGTGTGGTTGGTTAATATCATGTTTCTTGAATAACCTGTTGAGAAAGTGCTTGCAAACTGCTAGTCGCGGATTTTTGTCAAGTAAGCTCGATCCGGAAACCTCAAAGCAAATGCCAGGATATAACTGACGCTGGCCTTTAATAAACTGATTGCTCCTAAAGCATTAGAGTACGGGTGCTACCGCGGCAGTTTATTTGTGTTCAGTCTCCTACTGCCTCAAATATTTAGGTGTATAAACAAAAAGTAAGGCGTACGTAATGTGAAAGCACTGATTAATAAGAATAGTCCGATTCTAGTTGGCAGCGGTTTATAAAGTCTTATTCACTTATGGCCCCATTCCCTGTTCTCCTGACCAGGAAAAAAATATTATATTTTTATGGGCGCCGTACCATCACTATACCTAATATGTCTGTATTGGGCTACCTCGTGAGCCGCATGCATCCAAGTAAATATCAAATAGAATTTAACCGTTGCTGTTGAAGTTGAATACCAAAAGAAAAATGAATGCAAAAGTAAGACAAAGTTACAAGCGATAGACAACTTGTCTCGAAGTACTGTAGTCGCAATCTTGTGAACGAATACGATGAGGGTCTCATGGGTTAAAAGGGGAGGGGAATATTGGTGGCCAACATGAGGTAGATAAAAGTATACTTTACGTTGTGAAATAATCCCCCGTTTTAAACCAAGACTTAATCTCACTTTTGTTTGTTAGGATAATCTTACAATGAACCGAGTACAATCTTAGCTCTATTTTGCAGCATCTTTATTTACAGTCACGCACGTGTAAAAGTTTTAGAAACACAAAAAAGCGACAATTAGGCTGAAATAATATAAACCATCAACCCTCTTTCATTTATTGTACTTTATAGTCAACTTCCTAAAGAATATTCTTTTATGATGAACGGATACACACAAACTCTGTAGTTGAAAACTGTAATATCAACAAGGTTGGGGAAGCCTTTATCATTCAGAAAACCATATCAATCAATCAAAACTGGGGTTGTTGTTTATTTTTGTAAGTAGGTTAAACTGCATTCTAGGATTACATTTTCATTTGAACATCTTTAAAGCCAGAAAAGTTTTGTTTTCTAGCTACACATAAACCACAGCTATGTGAGAAAGAAACAGTCATTCTGAAAAACACGGCCATTTGAAGAATAACTTTACAGCGGTCGCCATGTTTGATAACAGATAGACTCACCACTTATACACAAAGGTACAGACTATTTAGATATTATAGTTCTATCAGGGCACCATTAGTCTGGTCCATGGTTATCTGAACAGCGACCTTTGTAGTCGTAGGCTAAATACAGTAAATAGCTCGAAACAAGGTATAAAATAAAATGAGGAGAATATACTCATTGCGTCATGCAGAACCCTTACCATTATAAGCAGCATCATTAATACCAAGATATCTAGGAGGAAATTAAAAACAATAGGGATAAGCAGCCTTTTAGCCCATTTTTTTTAAACAAGGATGTTTCTTATTCTCAACAATACCTGTTCATTGATAGTACCAAGTATGTACCGAGGCAGCAACCGGACAAACAACATTAAGCAAGCGCCTGTTCAGCCTGCCGTTCTAAGCCAACAAATTATTCCCCAGACTTGTACTGCCCATTTTATTTATCATGTTATATTTGTAGATCAACGGTGATTTTCAAAATGTTTAAGAAACCTAAATCCAACGGCTTATTAAGTTTTAGGTAATAAATTCCGGATGAACGAAAAAAAATTTAGATTTACGGAGTTACTACTTCATACCATAGAGAATATATCTAATCTGACTTGTAGCATTGTTTATTGTCCGTCATTGTATAAGCTGTGGTATTTACTTTTTGTTATTTGATGACATTTATTTAGTATATCAATTGACATGAGTATCCAAGGTTTCAAAATGCTAAATTACCTCAAGTAGCATGCCACTGTATCTATCAATAAGAGATCAATTTTCTGGAAATCTTGGCCGTAGAAGAGTCCCAAGGTGGCTTTATCAGTTATGAAAATAGTTGTTAAGTTGGTCACGTGGCAACTGCCCTAATAAGGATTTTTCTTACAGAAAACATTAAACATATTGGACAATGGTCGCAGTATTGATAAAGGATCTTAGGCGGTGTGATATAAGCCGGGGCGCAACCGACCGAGCCGATAAAGAAAAAACAATTTGAATTTTTCTAGCTTGAATACTGAAAGAAAATAAAATATTGGGTCTTGAATAAAGCTTGAGGATTTAATTTAGCCTAATGAATAATCAGTGTAAACAAAACCTCAGCTTAGGAAAAACTCATAGTTAGATAAACAGTTTACGTATATCAAAGAATCATATAAAAAAAAGCATTTAAAAAAGATACGAATCTCAAACTATTTATTTCCATGAGACAGGCAGGGGTAGTGGTGTCAGCGGGTATTTTAAATTCAAGGGTTCAACGGTGCTGAAGTCTCCATGAATAATTCCATGCGTTAAAGAAGTTCATATTACCCCAGGTTTTTTCTTTTTTTTTTTTAATGAAAAAGATCTACAAATTTTAATAATGACTATCTATTTGTAGAAGGTTAAAATATGATTTTGAAAATAAATTTGTTATTGTTGTTAATGTTGGGGTCGTGTTTTCAACCCCTAGGCTGCTTTCGGAAAATCTATTTTTTCCGAAAAAATGGAAAATTCCAGCCTTAAAACGGAAAAACTTAATTCAATGCAAGGGCCGCTGTTTTTTTTTTTTTTTTTTTAAAAACACCTGAAAGAAACTCGGTCTTGCAGAATAAAGAAAGCGTGAATTTAATGCTTTGCATGTTTCTAGAAAATAATCAAGTTTACTGTTTTTCTTTTCTTTTTTCTTGTATTTTATTAAGCAAGTACTCTATTTAAGAAAGGTTAGATCTCAAGAGAATCATTTTTAACGCCTTTCCAATAGCCTAAATGATATGGGAAACTCACTTTCAATGTTTACATGAAAAAGGGTTATATGATAAAACAAATGTTTGGAAGCTTTTCAAAAAAATAAGATATTTTTTGTTAAATCATGTGTGTTAATATAATTAATTTAAAGACTTGCACGATCATTAACATATACCGATTATCGCTTGTAGAATATCATCTCTAATTTTATCTGAGATTGCATTCTGTAGAGTAGTTTAGTAGTGATGTTGTGCGCTTTAGCTTGCATCATGTAGTATGCCCCCTCAACTCGTTGGGTTGGCACAAGAATATTGTTTAAGCAAAGAAAACAATTTAAACACACATTAAAATGAGCGCAAATTTTCGTACGCTGTCTTAAAATGAAAAAAATGCCCCTGTTTCTTTATTGATTTGAATTGGTGTATAATTAAGTGAAGAACATTAAATTTTCAATGAGAAACAAAAATGTTTACCTGCCACCACCACACATATTTATATAAGAGACTAAATTCATTTTGGAAAAAGAAAAAATCAATAGGTTTAAAAATGACTATCTGGTATAGTTTCATATCTAGATATTTAACAAGTAATTATTTTAAAGTAACAATTATTTAGTTGTTTTGTTATTTGACGTTTTGCTGGTGTTTTGTATGTGGATTAAATTTTGCCTACATAAAATTGGAAACCAAATCTATCATCTTATAAATAAATCACCCGTTTCGATTATACTGTGCTAAAACAACAACAACAACAACAACAACAACAAAAAAAAAGCAGGAAAAATGCCATTTCCAATTATGAAAAGTAAAATGAAGCCCTCTATGACATTATACAATTTATAGAGAAAGCATTATTTATCTTTTTATAAATGGTATACTTTTTATTTTGATTATCTATTTATTTTTAGTAAAATATGTTATAATTAAACAAAAAAAAAAAAAACCTCTGACTACAGAAATTTTATTACTTTACGTCAATATTTTCATAAATAAGTAAATTTGCAAATGAATATATAAAGTATAACATACACTGATTAAGAAACTGTGAAACTACAAGTAATTAACAATAAATATTGTCTTTTCTGATCACAAACCTAACACTCCAATCATTTGAAACATCAAAATTAAAACACAAATTCAATATTATTCCATCAATTAAAAACACAACTTAAGCATTTACCATTTCATAAAAGCATGGTTTTATTTCTTCATAAGCATTTATTATTTCACGAAAGCATGGTTTTATTTCTTCATAAGCGTTGTAAGACTGCAAGTTCAGCTCATTGATTCGTTTTCGAAAATGAAGGTTTAGGGCTAGGGCATGTTGGGAGGAAACAAAACAAGTGAAAATTTCGATTTTTTTGATTTTTTTTTCAGTCTCCCAAATCACCAAAGTTCACATTGAAACTAGCATCACATAATGGCTAAAAACGACAAGAAAACAGTTTCTATTAAACAGGAGTCACCAGAACCCACGTCGTCTGTGTCGGTTACGCCTGTTCCAGGAACTAAGAAGAGCTTCCCTAAGAGTGCTCCCACTTTTAGAGTCGTCACCGGCTCCTATGAACACAATCTGCTGTGCGTGTCCGTGACGCTCTACCCAGAGGCGCCAGTCTTTACGCCCGTGTTTCACTTCACCCCTCACACACAGTCGATTAGATGTTTGGCCGAGTCTAAGCGGTACTTGACCAGTGGATCGAACGACGAACACATTCGCATCTACGATCTTCAGAAACGCAAGGAGCTGGGAACTTTGCTGCATCACGACGGCAACATCACCAAACTTGAGTTCTTTGACAAATGGCTTTTGAGTGCCTCAGACGACGGCAAGATTTGCATCTGGCGGACAAAGGACTGGGAGGTGCTCGGTGAGCTCCAGGGCCACAAGGCGGGTGGTATCAACGATATTTCGATTCATCCCTCTGGCCGCATTGCCATCTCGGCCGGCAATGACCACACTTTGAGACTGTGGAATCTGATGACCGCACGTAAGGCGAGTGTGCTTAAACTTAGAAAGGATGTGGCGCTGAGATGTCGCTGGTCTCAAGATGGTACTTCTTTTGTGCTGGGGTTTGACCGTAAGGTCGTTGTATACTCTGGAGCTACCTCTGAGCCCATTGGCCGCGTTCTGAAACTCAAGTCGCCTCTTCAGCACATGGAGATGCTCACTTTGAAGGGCGTTGAATATGTTGTCACTTCCCATTCTGATGGCTCAATTGTATTCTATCCTCTGGATCAGATTACTGAGGAAATCAAGAGCGAGGACAGCGAGGAGGAGCTGTCGACTGCCACGCTCCCCGACTCTGCGTTCAAGGTTGTTGGCCACGCCGTGAGAGTCAAGCATTTCAGCTTTTACCACTACGAGCCCACGGATGTCATCTACATGTCGTCTGTCTCGTCAGATGGTAACCTGGTTATCTGGGACCTTAACACACGCGATCAGATTGCGGTCTACAACACTGGCGACCGTCTCAACTGCTGTGTAATGGTTTCTGAGGATGTGGAGCATTATGAGGAGATGAAGAAGCGTGCTCGTGCTGATGACATGTCTGAGGCCGAGGAGACCGACTTTTCTGAGGCTGAGTCTGATGTGGAAATCAAGGAGGAGCTCACAACAAACCAAAAGAAGAAGAACAAGAAGAAGTTGCGCAAGGCGAAAAAGGCTGCCATGAACAAGAAGCCCAAGCTTACAGTTGAGTTTAGTTAGTACAAACAAGTATTGTTTATTGATTAAATTATAGAAAATTTATTGTTTTGCTCATGTCGTTAGGGGGATATCTGGAACATCAATGGTGCAATACTTTTATTTTATTATGCGCGTAGAAATGCTAATGATAGATGCAATATTTGACGCTGTGGCGGAAAACTCCCCGCACGCTGTGGTCTAAATGCAAGTGTGATTGACAGTCGACACAGCTTCCAGGGAGGTTTTGTATAATGAGAGGTTGTCGTCAACTTGTTCAGAATGATTGGAAATATTGAATTGAGTTTTTTTTTAAAACCAAAAAAGCCTTAATGAATGATTCCTTCTCGTAAAATGTCCTGTAGGGTTGCGGGGGGTTGCGTGACATCCTTCTGACTAAGTGGCATCTCTTCTGGGAGGTCGCTATCATCAATTGTGTAGTAGTCGCGAGCTTCTGGAAGAGGCTCAACTAGACCGTCGCTATGGATGTTCTGAAGTATAGAGGTCAGCTCATAGAGATTGGTATCGATGTCAGTGGCACTGTTGCTAGCCATTGCTTGTATAAATGAAAAGGAAAATTAGAACTAGTAGGATGATCTGGACAAACTGGCCAGAGCTGAAGGATTTTGCAAAAAAAATTAGAAAGTGCAATTAGTAAAGTTATAGTGAAAAATCCACCTTATGTTAACTTTGAAGATAATCCGAAAATTCAAGGAATAATGCAAAGAGAGAGTGGCAAGGACAAAAGGTGATGCATGATCCAGCGAGAAGGTTGGGACAATCTGGGCTGACGTTTGGGCAACTAATGGAACGGCTTTAACCTGTTCAGAACTCAGTCACTTTTTGCAAGATTCACAAGGAATCCAGAACTAAAGACTCAACGTTTAATCAGTAACGATTGGATTCATGTTTTTGAATAGAATATTCCTAGCTTCATCAAAGAATCAATCAGATTCTCAAATACATTGTGGGCATTGGATACCTTGCTGAAAGCGGCGCTTTATATATATTTTTGAAGCACAAAGGACTCCAGGTATACCGCTTGGGCAACGTTGATTAAGCATATTTGGAATGAAATGAGTACGCCAAACGGCTGAGCCCATATCATTGAAGATCAACGCTAAACATAATGCATACAAAGTAGTAAACCATCTACAAAGCAACCCAAGGTAATCGCATACAGTTTTTATTATCTTATTTTGCCATTTATACTGTTTTACAGTGGGGTTGGGCATCGGCGGTCAGTGGGGTCCTTGCCGTAGGTCATGATCCAGCCCGAGTAAGTCCGGCTTAACGCATCAGCCTGGCGCTCAAACAGCTTCTTTGCACGAATTGCACAGCGTACATCAGCAAACTGAACAGAAATTGAGATTGTCGGAGATATTAGCGGGCACACGGCCACAATCAACCCATAGCGAGAAAAGTCACTTTTGATTTTGTCAACTGAAACATTAAGGAGAACATTGTGGTGTTTCAGCTTGATGCCAACTTGACCCTTTGAGGTGTCTAAACTGTGGGCCTTGCGGGTTAGTGTCAAACACCGGCGCGCGCCGTGGTACGCCATCTCATCAAACACACTTTTGGGGAACGGGTAAATGTTGGCAATGCAGCCGCCGGCCCAGCGAGGGTAGTAAACTTGCCCATTCACCAGAAACCGGCCGGATCGGGTAAAACTGTAAAAGGCCCTTGCATCCTTGGCCTGAAAAAAATGTACTTGAATGATACGGACATTGGACATTTCCTCAGCAACGTAAACCACTCTTTCCAGCGGGCCACCGTGGAGCTGGGAAATGACCGAATTTAGGCCCACGGTATTTGTTAGCCCGTCAAAGCACAATATGCGATCAGATCGGTTTGGCGTGATGTCCGCTGATAGCATTTGAATAACTTTACAAGATAGGGGGTTAGTAACCGAGAAGAACGCTTTATAAACATGACTTTTTACCATCCGACAAAAAGGGCCGAGTATAAGTAGTAGTACTAGTACTAGTGGCAGTGGCTATAACTGGGGCAACGGCTGGCGGAGAGTGATCAAGGGTAGAGCTAGATCTGACCAAGTTGGTAGCGGCCTGGGCTGTGCATTTCTTGCAAACAGCCTTTGGTTTATGCTCGCCAGACTCCAATGCCCGGTGGCCGCTGAAAAACCACGAGTGACCAAGATATCTACTTTTTGTTTCAAAACAGTTACAATTAGTGGGAACGACGTTTGCAGTTTTTTCGAGCAAATAGCGCGATTGAAGAGAAGATTGCCGTTTTGAAGATCCCATCATGGCGATCAGTGAAAAGCCCAAGAGATGTTTAGCGACTATAATGCCAAACCAAATACATGTATAGAAAACAGGAAAGTAGAAAATATTGAAATAAACTGGTTTTATATCTTTTATAACATGATAAATAAAAGCCTATATAAGAGTTTGACAGCAGGCACAAAGTGCAACTTGTGCGTCAAAGAGGTTGTCGCGGCACATGCTTTTTCCTACCATCACTGGCTCGATGTGCGACGCTTGGATAGCGACGCAAAAGTGGGCCGCATGTAACTCGGACCGGCCAAGTTTCCCATGCCACTGCTACTTCTCGTTTGAAGTGGTACGTCTGAACCCACTCGCCGAGTCGACTTGGACACACGGCTGGCTTGCCCATTCAACGAGCGCTTCGGTAGCACTGAAGAGGCCTTTCCTTCCGAGCGAAATTCCTGGTGCAAATCTTCACTTGCCTCGATCGGATTTCCAGCTTCAGTTTGCGTGCTGGGGTCAGCTGGCGCCACTACTGGCTCGGCTCCAAGCACAGGGGAGGAACCAAGGGCCGTGTCATTGGAAATTGCGTCCGCGCTGGGAACAAGAGCATCGTCAGCAACCGTATCCTGAGAGGCCTGCGACTGTTTCAAAGTGCTGGCAAATTCCATTGAATGTGACTTGAGGTGGAGATAGGAGCTTGAAGAAGTTACGAATGAGGAGGAAGAGAGCGAACAGGAGTCGTTTCTACGAGGTATGGAGGGTTTGCAGCTGGGACATGGGACATGGGACATGGACTTTAAAAAACCATGTTAATATTTGCACGTGATATATATTATATGACATAGACTTTAATATTAATACTGGCACGTGACAAATCTAACCAAAATCATGTGGAATTTTCGCCAAAACGGCAGAAAAAGGGGGAAAAGCCTCCTTAGAAGCTCTTGCCGATTAGAACTAGCCCAATATGGTAAGGCTTTAACCACCGTGCCCACCGAGTCAGGCCAGATAATAAATAAGTCCATGGTTTGGAGTAGGTTACGTGTGGTTATCTACAGGTTGTCCACTATATTAATAGTGGATCTCAAAGGTTATTTTTGGGTTAGGGAATAAAAAAATTTAATTTGCAGAGCCTTGCCAGTCCATACAAAAACCTATTACTGACAAAAAAAAGCCCATGTTATTATTATAATAATAATAATAATAATAATAATAATTATTATTATCATCAACATTTTGTCCACACATCCTTCCTTTCTCTTTCTTCGTCGTCAAGCTGCCAAATCGTCAGATCTCTAATCTTCTGTCTGCCTGTCGGCTCTTGTCTGAAGACTCATCTCCCAGATTTACTGTAAGTAGTGGCGTTTTCTCATCAAATCTGCATCGACTAACCCGCTGTCCAGAATCTCCCTCTATGTCTGTCTCTACGCAAGCCCCTTCAGAGGAGCCGAATCTGGTGTCTCCGCCTACATCACCGCATTATAGACGGACATCGCCGTCAGCACGTTTCAACTCGAATAGCCCTGTCTCGAGTTTGCGTTTCTCAACTTCCTCCAATAATCTCGGCTCGTCATCAGTCGTGGACCCTAGATCGTTGGGCTACTTTCAAAACCGTCCTGTTGTGAGGAAAAACGCGTCAGTTCCAAATCTCTCCATCGCCGCAAAACAGCAGGGACAGGATTCAGATTTCAACTTTTCCAGCGACGGCACGGCGTCTATATCGAAACGGCTTTTAAATACACATACTACAACAGCTGCCAGCGTCTCTAAAACGCTGCGTTACCACAAAAAGTCCTTTTCGATTCATGATTCGTGGTCAGAAAAATCGGATCTGTCGCCATCTGTATCTCCAGTTGCTTCTAAAACTGAGCTGAAGGCTCGCCCGTCGCTATCAAAGCTCAACTTTTCTTTCAGATCACCACTCTTTTCCAGCTTAACCGGTAGCGGCGCTGCTGCAGACAATGCAAAGCCTCCCCACCACGACTCAGTCGAACACACGCAGGGGGGATCTTTATCTAAACCACAATCAGGCACAGATTCTGTAGCCCAGCCTGCCCTAGATCCTCCTCATGTCATTTCCCATCTTTCTAATGCAGAGCCGCTGCTGCCGCCCCAAGCCAACCATCCGAATATTGATCCTGATGCAGCCCAGCTTACTACTGACTCGCCGTTCTTACGTGCTTTACATTCCTTTGACGCATCGTCACTTTCTTCTGAAAACAATGAGATAGAAGAAAGTGCATCGGCTATCTGCCTCTCATTTCAAGAGTCCGAAATCGTGCTGCTTCATACTATCCATGCATCAGGCTGGGGTGATGCGACAATACTGTCCACAGGAGTTCGTGGCTGGATTCCAACCAACTACTTTGCAACCTACACTGACTCAAAGATGGCATCTTTGTTGTCTGCAGTTTTGAGTTTCTCATTGAATCCAAAATCTGAGCAGCTTCCCGATTCTGAAGAGCATACTTTTGCCCAGTCATCAATCTCCAATATTGTTGCAGGAGTGCGTTCACTGCTCGAGGCATCAGCCACGCTAACCCGCGACACACCGATTGTACGACGCTCGCAGAACATTCGCAAGTTTCGAAAGATTTTGCTCGCTGAGCTCGCGATATTGGTATCACTGTCTAAACAATATAGTAATACTACCGAGGATGCCAATATTGAACGCCTAGTAACCGGAAGCTATAAAATCATCTCACGTGCCGTTATTTTTCTCGACATTTGGACCATTGACACTGGCTACCAGGAGTGGTCTTCATTTCGCAACGGCAGCCTCGCCGACACTCTTTCCTCTGCTATTCGCCGTGATAACGCGCCTACGGTTGAAACTATTCACGAACAGCCTTCAATTTCCGGCGATGATTCTCAGCGCTCTGGCTCTCGAGCCGGCCGCAATCCAAATAGAGATTCTATTGTATTTCATAAAGAACCTCCTTTTGCCAAACAACGCCTCGATGAAGTTAACGATGCTTTAACTTCTTATCTCGGTAACTTTATTCATCGAATGACTGTGATCGAAACAGACCCGACAGCATGCACGCAAATTCTTGTCAACACGCGCAAATCCATGTTGGCCTGTAGAGAGCTGCTAGCGACTGTTGAGTCAATTAGCTCACGATCGTTACCACGCAACAAGGATCTTGAAAACTGCAAGGACAAGCTGTTTTCTCAGATCCGTAATCTGGTGACAGCAGCACGAGATGTCGTTGCTTCCACACCTATTAAGACCGAAGAGGGGCCCGAGGAAGCTACTACTACGCCTGAGGGCACGCCATCAGAACAAACCAAAAAGCTGATTGATATTGCGACTGATTGTGCAAAAATATCAGGCGAATGTGTTGTGCGCTGTCGACACATACTTGACAAGATTGGCGACTTTCAGTTATCAAACGCCAGGGAGTACCCCGACTTTTCTGGAGGGATTATTTCAGTTTCACTTGTGAGCCCCAGCGACTCTACTTTTGGAGACGATAAAAACCAGCTTCCGGTTATTCCTTCGCTGTCCCCTATACTGGGTGACGATACCTACCTGAAAAACAATTTAGAGAACTTTGATGACCGCCGTGTACACAAGAGCACCAGTATTTCTGCATTGGCTGAAGAAGATGGTTCAAAGGACATTGACATCCCCCTGGAGGAGCAAGTGATAATTGACGATATTGGTAGAGTTAGAGGTGGATCTCTAGAGGGACTTGTCAAGGTACTTACTGAAGAAGAGGTTGACCAGGATCCCACTTTTGTGTCCTCGTTTTTCCTGACATTTCGGCAATTTACAACCCCGACTGAGCTGGCGAATGCACTTATAAAAAGATACAATGTTGAGGTTGATGAGACCTATATGGATTCTGAAGATATTGAGGCTTTGGTATCACGCCGTTCCAAAGTGTTTAATGTGTTCAAGCGGTGGATGGAGTCACATTGGAAGCATTCTGTTGATGTGGTTGTCCTGCCCCAAATTGTTAGTTTTTCAAACAGCATTGTTGATATTCCCAATGCAAAAGTAGTTATCAAGGATCTGGCTGAGAAGGTCCAGTCTGGCGAGGTTATTGTCAAGCGATCTATTACTATCCCTGAAAGTAACAAGCTTCGGATGGCTGCTGTGGCATACTCCCACACACCCATAATTGGCAGCACTGTTAGCAAGCACTTACAAGGCTTGCTTGCCAAGGCGGTGGAGCACATGGAAGCTGACGAGGATGACGCAAAGTCGCTACAATCTGGGTCGGCATCCACGTGGAGTACCTCACTTCGCATGGTCAAAAATAATGTTGGTCTTGGTACAGTGACTTTTCTTGATATCGAGGCTGCTGATATTGCCCGTCAGCTTACGGTTATGGATAGTCAGCTATTCTCCAAGATCAAGGCCGAGGAGCTGCTCGATCTGAACTTTTCGCTCAAAAAGCGGCATTTAGGTATTGCCGTAAATGTGAACGAAATAACTCAGCGGGCCAATCAACTATCGTCATTTGTGGGCGACTCTATTCTCAGTGGCGACGTGCAGGTTAAAGCGCGCAAGAATATGATTAAACAATGGATTAAGGTTGCGGAAAAGTGCTACGAGCTGCGCAACTTTAACAGTTTGATGACAATCATTTCGGCACTACAGTCGGTGAATATTGCCCGACTTAAAAAGACATGGGAAATCTTGAGTCCACGATACTTGCAGACCTTTTTGGAGCTCAAGACGCTAATGAGTATGGACAAGAACTATGGCAACTACCGCGCGGTGCTTCGCAAAAACGAGATTCCGACGCTTCCTTATCTGGGTTTGTACCTGACAGATCTGACGTTTGTGATGGAGGGCAATAGCACGCATCGCTTAATGATTGTTGAGGACGGCAAGGTGATAACCCCGGGGAAGAAGCCGCGTGGCAGTGCTACGACATCAAAAATGGTGATTAACTTTGACCGCCATGAGCGCACCGCCCGGATTATAGGCGAGGTTGAGAGTTTCCAGGTGCCTGTTCGGATTGGGCCTGTACCCGAGTTGCAACGGTGGTTGTTGAGCGAGATGAACCGGTCATTCCTGTTTGTGTCGAAGGACCACAACACCCTGTGGCGACGAAGCTGCCAGCTGGAACCCAAATAGAGATATGAATTGGGTACATGATGGCTATGATAATGACGCGAATATGAAGACTATTTATTTATTTATTGGATTGATTTTGTTTCTATTTCTATTTTTATTTATTTTTTTTATTTTTATTTTTTGTTATTTCATGTTTTCGAGACTTTTATGCAACCCTTCAAGGCTTTTAATTGAGTATTTTTTTAATCAGAAAATCCGGGGTATCTGGATTAGGTAATCATCCGATTTTCCGGTGACGCCAAAAAATTAACTTTTTTCTTTTTTTTTTTTTTTTTTTTTTAACTCATGCGACTCGTTTCATCCTTTTAATTCTACTCTTCTCCAACCAAGTTGCATTATCATTCAAAATATCGTCATGGACAGCCTAGACGCTTATATTAAGACTAAGACTCTGTTTACAATCTTCATTCTTCTGAATGACCAGAATATTTTCCGCAACATTGACATTTGGCAGGAGCTCGAGCACCTCTTGTTTCCATACCTTGTGTACTCTCTGCGGACAGACCCGGCAGTGACTACGGGCGGCCGGATTTCAAAACGCAGTAACCGTCTAATGAAACGGTTTATTGCCAGCAATCTCCCCTCTGAGGCTGCGTGCATGCACGCGCTTCGTACTCTAGAGACCTATGGCCTGGAGCTCCAGCATGACTGGATGAAAACTCGCCTTGAGTTTGAGCGATTTGCCGAAACCAGCGCTGAAGTACAATCTTGGCGGGTGCGGTACCGGCGCTTGGGCAAGAACCGTTTACAAGCATGCTGCAGTCTTGGGGGCGGCATTGGACTCGATTTCACCTGGGAAAATAACACGCCGCTGTCGCCTACCCTAGACTACGATGAGATCAGTTTTAGACTACGACGGTTTGGGTTTACAGACTCGGATGACGAAGAACACTACTGGAGACCGTGGGAGCAAAGTTTGGAAGACGCAGAGCTGGATTACCGCCGGTTTCAGGAGCAGGACTACAAGGCTGAGCTCGTGCATCTCGATGTGAGTGACCTCGACTGGGCCAGCGTGAGCACAGCAGCGGACGAGCATCCCTACGAGCAGATGAATAATCTTGTGCTACGCGATAGAGACGCTACTCATTATGACGACGACGATTACAGTGATACCCCTCTACCCAAAATTATCAAAGGTACTGGCGGCCATAACCACCACGGCAACGGCAGCATTCCCAAAAAGCAGGGCCACATTTACAACCACCATAGTGACTATGTGAACCCGGACCCAGACTACGAAGAAGACTACAGCTACATTCAATCGCACCCTGTTTTTGCGGCGGCGGCAGCGCCCACAAACGGGGTGGCAGCATACGCAACCGTGGGCTACGACGACGACGACGATGATGATATCTTCAATGTTTGCCACGGGCTGCCGCCACCAGCACCCACACTGCTTGAAACCAGCGTCACAAAGCCTGAGGAGCCGGTGAAAAATGAGCCGCACCTGCAGTGCATCATTGGTGGCGACGACGACTTGGAGAACGCTTACTGGGACCAGTATGATGACGAGATAGAGTACTGATTCATCATACTTGCTCACAAGCCAAACAAAAAAAAAACAACAACGATTAACAACGAATAAAATTCACTCACAAAAGCAGAATGACTAACCTTTTCTTTTACTATTCCACACCCCCCAATTTACATAGAGCCATGACAGCTGCTGCTATAGCCCCTAAAAATATAAATAAATGAATAAATATGTATCATGAAAACAAACGCATATGGAAACATGGAGTTAATGAGGGTTGCCTGTTGATCAGATGGCTCAAACTGTACTGCCTTAATTGGCGGCCTTGGGGTTTTCTACCATGTGCAACCCTAATGACCCCAAAGCCGAAAAAAGAAAAAAAAAAATTTTTTTTTGAAAAAATGAAAAAAGTGAAAAAAATAAAAAAAAAAAATTTGAAAAATTAAAAACTGATACGGTTTATTATCTATACTTGCTGATGGTACTTACCGCCCGGCTGCTTACAATTGATTGTGTTTCTGGCTTGATTAACGCTTTGGTTGGTTTTCCTATTTGTCTTAGGGTTCATGTCACTTGCTGTTTATTGGGATAGATAGATATGATTATATTCCTTTTTTTTTTTTTACTTATATACATGTATACAATTAAATATATATATTTTTTTTTAATTTTTTTTGTTTTTGGTAAGGCATTTTTTTCCTTACTCAGCGTTGGCTCTGGCAGCAGCCTCAGCCTTTCTCAGGTTACCAATGTAGTTGATGGCACTGCCAGCCTTGTAGAAGTTGACCTGGTCCTTGGACATGGTGTGCTTGGTGATGATCTCAAACTGAGTACCATCGCGCTTGGTGACGCGGAGCTTGAGCTCGCCGCCGTTGTTACCGTCCTTGGCGAGCATGTCAAGAAGATCAACAGTCTCAATCTTGTCCTTGGAGTCAATGCGGTCGTAGTCCTTCTCGTTGGCAAACGTCAGGGGCAGGATACCCTGCTTCTTAAGGTTGGTCTCGTGGATACGAGCAAATGACTTGACAAGAACAATCTTGCCACCCAGGAAGCGCGGCGACAGGGCAGCATGCTCACGGGCAGAGCCCTCACCGTAGTTGTGCTCAGCAAGCACGATCCAGGGGCGGTGCTCCTCCTTCCACTTGATCATAAGCTCGGGGATGGAGTGCTCGCTGCCGTCAAAGTCCTCAACAACGTTGACCTGGCCGTTCTCCTCGTTCTGGGCACCAATAAGGGTGTTGTTGGAAATGTTTTCCAGATGACCCTTGTACTTGAGCCACACACCAGCAGCAGAAATATGATCAGTGGTACACTTGCCCTTGACCTTGAGCAAGACAGTGGTCTCAACCTCCTTGTTGTCAAAGGGCTCAAAGGGTTCAAGCAGTGAGAGTCTGTCAGAGGTGGGTGACACAGCAACAGGGCAGTCCTCAACGGGCTTGGGGTCAATCTCGGGGTAGAACTCAGTACGAGTACCCTTGGTGAAACCACCGTTCTCGCTAAGAGGAAGCTCAATAGCGGGAGGAGGAGGAGAGAACTTGAACTCCTTACCGTTCTCGAGCTTGATTGAGTCGGTCATGGGGTTGAAGTTGGTCGAACCAGCGTAAATCATAGCCGTGACAATTTCGGGCGAGGTGAGGAAGTTGAAGGTGTTGGGGTTTCCGTCGTTTCTGGCACGGAAGTTTCTGTTGAAAGAGGTGAGAATAGAGTTGGCAGGGAACTTGTCTTCAGAGTTCTCGACGTTCTTGTAGAGAGACTCCTCGGAACGGTTCCACTGGCCAATGCAGGGACCACAGGCGTTGGCGAGGATCTTGGCACCAGCGCTTTCAAACACCTCGGTAAGACCGTCACGCTCAATGGTGGCGCGGATCTGCTCGGAACCGGGAGTCACGAAAAACGGAATCTTAGGCTTGAGGCCGCTCTTGGACGCCTCGGAAATGATGGAGGCAGCTCTAGTCATGTCTTGGTAAGACGAGTTGGTGCAGGAGCCAATAAGACCGGCAGAGATATCCTGGGGCCATTCGTTCTCCTTAGCCGCAGAGGCAAACTTGGAGATAGGGGTGGCAAGATCGGGGGTGAAGGGACCGTTGACGGTGGGCTCAAGAGTGCTCAAGTCAATCTCGACAACCTCGTCGTACTCAGCACCCTCATCAGCGCGCAAGAAGCCGTAAGTGTCATTGACACGCTCAGCCACGTCGGCAATAGGGGCTCTGTGGGTGGCAGCAAGGTAGCGCTTCATGCTCTGGGTGAAGGGGAAGGTAGAGGTCGTGGCACCGAGCTCAGCACCCATGTTACAGATAGTGGCCATACCGGTGCAAGAAAGAGTGGGAACACCCTCACCAAAGTACTCGATAATGTAGCCAGTACCACCACGGACAGTAAGCTTTCCAGCAAGGTGAGTGATGACGTCCTTGGGAGCAGACCAGCCAGAAAGCTGACCAGTGAGCTTGACACCGAGGATCTTGGGAGCCTTGAGCTCCCAGGGAGTACCGGTAAGAGCATCGACAGCGTCAGCACCACCGACACCAATGGCGATAGCACCGAGACCACCGGCGTTGGGAGTATGCGAATCAGTACCCAGCATCATGAGACCGGGAACAGAAAAGTTCTCGAGCACAATCTGGTGAATGATACCAGAGCCAGGGCCCCAGAATTGAATACCATACTTCTTACCACAAGACTGCAAGAAGTCAAAGACCTCCTTGTTAGTGGCAATAGACTTGGGCAAATCCTCGTCAGCACCGTTCTGGCCAACAATGAGATGATCACAGTGGATAGAGGCGGGCACAGCGGTGGACTTCATACCGCAGGTCATGAACTGGAGCAGGGCCATCTGGGCAGAAGCATCCTGCATGGCGACTCTATCGGGGTTGAGCTTGAGATAAGCCTGGCCACGGATATCGCGACTGGAAGAACTCGTCAGAGACTCGGCGGGATCAACAAGATGTGAGTAGAGAATCTTCTCCGCAAGGGTCAAGGGCTGGTTATTGAGAATGCGCTTGACCTCGCCAAGGCGGTTGATGAGCGCGGGGTAGGGAGGTGTGCGCGAAGCAAACTCCTTGGGTACGTCCAGCGACACAGAGGTCGCAAGGGACCGGGTAAACTGTCTAACAGCGGTCATACGAGACATGGTGATGACGGGTATGGAGGAGATGTGACAGAAAAGAAGAAAGAAATCATTGAGGTAAATGTATTCAGGTCCCTTGGATCTTAATATACTGCTATTATGTCAATACAGTGAAAAAAAATGTATGAAATTTTCACAAAGAATCTTTGAGTCATTCATGACCACCGCTGCGGATATCGGGAAATGGGCTAGGGTTGGGACTAATCCAGCCAATCAGCATCAACTGATTACTAGCGGCACCGGAGTACTCACACGTGACCCAAATACACAGCGTGTACGTATTTCCTGTGTATATTGCGTATGCCGCGTCGCGAAAAAGTCACCGTCAAAACAGTTGCTGACTAACCAAAAGCTTAGTCATCCGTAGGTCATCTTATAATAATACTTCCCCCGATCCCTTATTCTTTCCTTTTCCTTCCTGCATCTTCTCTTGTGCTCACCAGCATACCGCCATGTCTACACCTGATCAATCCAACAAAATCGCTCAGTTCGTTCAGATCACGCAGGCCACGCCAGCCGAGGCCTCTTCTGCTCTCTCCGCTGCCAATTGGGATTTAGACAGCGCCGTAACTCTTTTCTTTGAGGGTAAAGGTGAGCTAGACAACGAGCAACATGAGCAGCCTCAGGCCAGCGCGCCTGTGTCGTCTGCTTCTTCTTCCACCGCACCATCGCGATCGCAGAGTAAATCATCTAAGCGGTTTGCCACTCTTTCCGACCTCGAGCACTCGTCTCAGGCTGCCGGTGGCCACTCCGATTCTGACGACGAACCTGAGAAGAACTGGTTCACGGGTGGCGAAAAGTCGGGCCTGGCCGTGCACAAGCCCAATAAGCGTGACGTATTCGCGTCCGGTAACAAGTTAGTCGAGGATATTATCAAACGGTCGCAGCGACAACAGCAGGACGACAATAGCGAGGGTGAAAGTGATGGCGAAGAGACCAGCCACTTTGTGGGCACCGGTCATCGTCTTGGCAACCACGAGGTACCGTCGCAAGCTATTAGCGCAGGCCCTTCTAGTAGCAGAGACAGACCTCCTCGGGTGACACGTACGCTGACGTTCTGGCGCAACGGTTTCTCGGTTGAGGATAGTCCCTTGTACCGCTACGATGACCCCAGCAACATTCCCCATCTGAAAGCGATTGAGCAGGGCAAGGCCCCCATATCTATTCTTAATGTGGAGTACGGCCAAGGGGTTGATGTGCATGTCATTCGCAAGCTTGATGAGGACTACGCTGCCCCTAAGCGCAAGGTCGGAGGTTTCCATGGTCATGGTCAGCGTCTGGGCTCGCCTGTTCCCGGCGAAAAGTCCAAGTCGCCGACTCCTGTTCCTGAACCTGCTGTCAGCCGTAGCGCGGCTAGTGAGTCCAACACTCCGGCCGAGCCAGAAAACGCCGATGCGCCGGTTCAGATTCAGTTGGGCGATGGCTCCCGGCACCGCCGCCGGTTCGTGGGTGCAGGGCCCGTGCAGCAGCTTTACGACTTTGTTGACTCAGTAAGCCCATCACAACGCGCTTACACTCTCCAAACTACCTTTCCCATGAAGAAGTTAGAGGATAGGGATATTTCACTGAAGGAAGCAGGTCTTGTTGGATCAGTTGTGATTCAACGTTGGGACTAGTAATACCCGTTTACCTACATAAATAAAAAATAGTGGTAATTACGCAATTTATTACTTGATGAAAAGGAAATTACAACAGAGTGAAGTAATCAAAGAAATTAGGGTAGACTCAAAGATGGAAACTGGTTGCACACAGTATGTATTGTTAAGTTTGGAAAATTAGCGAAATGCTTGTTTGAATAGTGTCGTCTTTTTGGTGATAGTTACTGTTCGGTCAAATAATGGGTTCACATTGTTTTGGAAATGCGAAAGAGTAAAAGCGAGTTCTGCATGGCAGGTCTTTTTTTTTTTTTCTTTCTTTCAATATCATCTCATTGTAATTAATAAAGTAAACCTAGCCCATTGCAGATAATTTTTGAGCTTGGCCAAGCGTGCAGATTTAGTTGTTGTTGGTTTTCCCCCCAGTACACAGGCGTGGTTGGTTGTGTCTAGCAAGCTGGGCTTTATCAAGGGTGCACGGCTCTCTACATTAAATGGGCGTGATCCGTCCTGCAAAGAAGTCACGTTAATCAATCAGCCGTACAATAAGCTTGGAGTAAACGGCGTGTGGAGATAGGTAGGCAAAATATAATAATAATAATAACCGTGCCCAAAAAAAAAAAAAAAAAAAAAAAAAAAAAAAAAAAAAAAAAAAAGCATAGCCAATAAGCTTTAAGACTATAATAATAAGAATACATCTACTAATATTTACTTGAATAAAAGTAGAAATATTGTCGACAGCTTTTAGGAACTTTGAAGTTGACAGGGTGCCCCTTTATTTAAACTAGACTACTCGTAACGAAACTTCTGCAATATTCCTAAGGAGTCCAGAAGCAAGTGCTCAACGTTTAATAGTGTCATGTTTTTCAATATAATGCTCCTACCTGGATTGAAGTTTCTATTAGATTTCTGATTGCATTGTGGATGTTTGAACACGTCTCTGCTTCCAACATTGAGGTGAAGAGACCCACATTCACTGCAAGTTTTTCCAGTGTGCTCTCAACTGCAAATAGTAACCATGTAGTTTTGGTACTCTAGAACCTTGTTCACTAATCATTTATTGAATCTGTGGTGACTCCGAGCATATTGCCAGCGGTCTTTGAGTTGATTTTCGTCTTTTAGAAGATCTTTTGAGTCTGAGATTGGAGAAAAAATATACCATTGCAACTCCCGGAGGTACATTTTGTTATCTTTTTTTGCAATTCATCAGTCAGACTTTGCATTTGACGTTGAGTCCTTGATCCTGCTTTTTTTTTGTATCCACGTTGCTGGTTATGTTTGGTCTTCGGTTGGGACCATTTACCCTGCAACTGATTAATAGAATGACAGAGTCTCTGAATCCCCAAGATATCAGTTTTTTCTAGTTCAAGATATCATCTGAGTTATATCCAGTACGAAAGGTTCTGTATCGGGATGAGTGTTAATGACCTTGTTTTGTGAATGTTCATTCAATCTGTCGAGTCTCTTGGGAATGCAAAGGTAGAAAGATGTTCCTTAAAATACTAAGCTACCATTTGATTATAGGTCCATCTCGCTATCCTAAACAAGCTTTTGAAGATCATCTGAGATTATTGGAGTGCAGCCTAATCATGGTGATTTTCTCTGCAGGTTTCTTGGGTTTCTTAAAGCTCTTGTCATAGTTAATTTTTAGTTCCAAACAGCTCGGAGTCCATTGTTTTTGGAAACGAAAACAATGACCATGGACCAGGTTTAAGAAGGTTTCTGGGTGAAATATTTCTTTGGGTTAGCTTCTTTGTGGATCAGAAATATACTCCATAGTTGTTTAAAACAAAATGAAAGATCACATCTATGTCAATCAGGACTGAACGCCAAAGAAAAAAGAGAGCCTGACAAGCCTCAGTTATTTTAGATTCGACATGTATATACCCTTTCAAGAGCTGTCAATTACAGCAGTATTAGTACCATGGTTTAATTATAATATCTACTCAGCACTATTGCCAACTGACCATCAAAATAGTAGCATTCACTGACCAGACCAAATTGTCGCATTTAACACTACTGAAATTGTCGCATTTAACACTACTGAAACAAGATAAAATCCTGGACTTCAAATGGTGAGATAGATGAGTTTTTACTTCATTTCAAAAAGTCTTCTCAACAACTCACTATACTAAAAACGGCCGCTGAAAAGTATTCAATGAGCAACACATGGGATTTGTATAAGCAACAAATTATGTTTATTGCTCATTAGGTTGTTGAGAAACTTGATTGACTTGGGCTAAAAAACTCTAAGAGATTGAAAGGTACGATATGAAACTACAAAGCGATCAGATCAGGTTCATCATTTGCGTGTATAACTAATAGATGATTCAAACCAATAAGGAGACCTTGAGGATGATTTCAATCATATATCGTGTTTCAAGTATTTTCTTGTCAAGTGGACAAACTGCCTAAAAGCCTGGAATCTTATTTAATAATTATTTTCTATCATTACCTCTTTGATTTCCTAGCTGATTTTAAAGATATTAAAGATATCATGTTGCGCGGAAAGATTTTCCACGGAACCAAACATTGTGCTGATGCAAAGGAAACTCAACTGCTTCCAGTTTACTATAGTAAAAGAAATGATTGGTTTATGTGATATAAAAACCAGTTGCAGATAGTGAGTTGCAAACATGGTATACAACAAGTTTATAATGCAAAAGCGAGGTTACAGCTAATGGTTCTATTGTAGAAGATCTCAAACCATTGAAACCAGAATCATCAGTTTCTGAAAAGAGTTGAACAAATCATTTACATGTATACGTTTTGTTTAAAAATATTAACCGATTAAACCTAAAAGTTAATAAAATAATCTTATGAACAGTTTGGTGTTTCTAGAACCATTTTTTTTTAATTTTATTTAGATTTGAAATACAGTGTATTTCCAAGTTGGCTAGACAATCAGCACTAAAACATTTTCCTTTGTATCACAGAGACAATATGTTATTGTCAGGAACAGCGTATTCAGAAGCTTGTTTTTCTTAGCCTTATATTGTATAATCGCTACTAGCTCATTTAATATTTTGAACAAAATTGCTTATTTTTGACGGCTTTTGTGAACAATTCCCAAAGTCATTTCCGTTTTATTTCTTGTATTCAAATATTGATTCATGCAAAAATAGAATATCTCTGCCAAACTAATTTTTAAATCTGGACCGAGAAAATTTGGCTAACTAGACCGGTTTGAGTTGGTTCATCCTAGCTAAACAAAAAGATGGCGATTCCGTGAAACACCTAAATCATTGAGCCCATCCTTTTTTTTTTTTTTTTTTTTTTTTTTTTTTTTTTTTTTTTGAAAGAAATAATGCATTAAAGGTAAATTAAAAGAGCGTTTAGTTCTTTGTGATATCAGGAAGGGTCTTGGAGTGTCAGTAAAATTCTTGGATTCGTTACCGCAATTTCTTTTCTGATGGATTGCTTGATTAGAAGCTTCTGAGTGTCAATCTCTGTTGTCCATCTACTGGGTATTGTCTATTGTAGAGTTCCCTCAACACATTATTTATGGGGAATTCGGCGCCATCAAATGCTTAAACTTATAGCACCCCCTAACACCACTATCCTGCCAGGCTCAGAGATAAATGTTTTGAAATTCATGTCTGTATGTCATTTTATTCTATAACGTGATGTAAGAATAAGTTAATTATCCATCAATGTTTTGGATATATAGTTTGCTTATTATTCTAACATCTTGTAATTACAGAACTAAAGACGATAATAAACCATAGCTCTAAGAATTTATCTTGACCATGTTAGGTCCGCAGCGCGCTGTCAGGGAGGGGGTCCGACATTTTATGGCACCAAATTCTCTGCAGAAAGTTTTATATGTTATTTTTTTGTTGTCAATCCTTATGACTTAGAGACCCACTCCTCATATAAATATTATAACACCTTTTCATTAGTTGGTGTTAGTGAGGGCTTGCCCACGCGACCCATATATATATTTTTTAATTACAAGTCCATACGCACTCCCATACACCCCAGTAAAGAAAAACGAAAATAGCTATATATCGCGTGGTCTGACCAAACCACGGACATATACCATCTTTGTCCCTTTCATAACCTCATCCCCACCAAAAAAAAAAAAAAAAAAAAAAAAAAACGCTCAGAGCAAACCACTAAATCAAAGCAATAACAACAGGCACACGCGACAACTAGGTCTTTAACAATACCAAAAGACAAAGACATCATCCCCGACATACTACAGTGGTAGACTTATCAATACCTCAACTCGTTTTTTTTTTCATCTTGTTTAGCTGTTTACTTTGTGTCCCATCTTATAACAGATATATTTTCCTGGGCACTTGCTGCTTGGTCGTTTGTAAATATCATGAAATTAGTATACTATACAGCCCGTTTATTTCTTTTCATTACTTTTATCGTCGTCGTCATTATCATCGTTAGCATCGACGGCCTCTATTGCGCCAGACTCAGCCGCGGCAGCGCCGCCAGTGAGCTTGAAAAGCGTTGAGGCGAGTTCGGGCTTGATGACAACGCGGCCATTTTCATCCATGACGCCGCTTTCCTCGAGCAAACGCATGATTGCCAGAGCTGATCCGTCCTGCTTCTGCGTATCTTCATGACGTGACTCCTCACGTGGCGACTGCAGGCTTTCCTTGGGCGCCGCAAGCTCAGGAGCACCAACCGGTCCCTCACCATTGGCAACACGGTCCTTGATGGTTTGGTACCACTCTTCCTTGGTCTTGCCGTTAAGCAGCGCAACAATCATCATTGTCATGTTGTCGCAGCCAATGCCGGACATGTCGGACTCCGGTGCAAGGCAGTGGTCCATAATATTTTCGCAAATAAACGAGAGCTCCTGGCCCTCAACAATGCCTCTGCGCACAAACTCAACTACAGCCTGTGAGTCAAGGCAGTCCCAAATACCATCACAAGCAAGCACCAAAAATTCGTCGTCGGGGGTGATGTCGTGCTCCATAATGTCGGGGCAAACGGTAACAACTTGCTCCTCCGGTGGCAAGGTCGGGCTCCGCTTGAACTCAAAGTCGCCAATGGCGCGCGAAAGAGCAAGATTGCCATTGACACGGCCATCTTCGACAAAGCCGCCGGCAGCACAGATGCGTGCCTTCTCACCTTCATTCTGCGGCTTGTGATCAAACGAAAGGGGCTTGGCAATGCCCTTGACGCCCAACACAGTTCGCGAGTCGCCCGAGTTGGCAACAAAAATCTTGGTGTCGGTGACTAGGGCAGTGGTGGCGGTACAGCCAGAGGGGTCCTGTTCGAACTCACGATCAGCAAGAAGAGATCGGTCAGTGGAAAGGAAACCATCCTTAAGAGCGACTGGGTAGTTCTTAGCTTTAAAGGCGTCTTGGAGCGCAACGATATTGTGAAGGTTTTCGCCAGAAAAGATGGCAGCGCGTCTGCCGCCGTGGCCGTCGTAAACGGCAAAAAAGGAGACTTTCTCGGGACCAGAAGGTGCCAGATCCAGCACGGCCGCATGGGCGTCCTCCATGGAGACTCTCCAGCCTTGCATGGACGAAACGCCAAAAAGCAGTCTATCATCGCTGCCAGACTCTGTGTCCTAGAGGGGAGGCTGGTGGTTAGATAAGAGAACAAAAGAGAGATAATTGATATATATGTATATATATACCTTTTCAGTGACAGGTTGCGAGAGTATTTGTCCCATTGGTGGCTACTGTAGTTGTGGTGGTGGAGGGGGGAGTTAGCTACGAGGGACTGGGGAAGATGATGGTGGTGGTGGTGGAATAAGGAAGAGATGATAAAACAAGGAGGAGGTGCAGTGAAGGGAATTTTTTTTTTTTTTAAAATAAAAAGAAAAGAGGATTATGTCAATTATGAGGTAGTCCAATTGGGGAAATGGGGGATCAATGAGGTTAGTGCGGAAAACATCTGCAGACGGCATGCATGGATTCCAAAGGGAGAAATACACGTAATAACATTACCCTGGCCCAGAAAATGGAAGATAGGTCCAGGTTTGTTGGCGCAAGACAAATATATCAAGTACCAAGTCGTTATTCATAAACCATCATGTCACAAGATAGAATGAGCGATACTATAAGAGCCATAATAATATAACAACAATTTGTTATATATGGTCAACCCTTCTTTATAACAATCTAGGTCATGCCTCACGCATATTTGCAGACTGCAAAGTTGAATAAAACTGGCAAAATGAATTAGAACAATTTCAACGTGGAATTATAGCTGGCCAATATCTTGCAGAGCTTCCGAAAACTGATATTCAACGCGCAATCGATTTGCTTTATTCAACAGTAAATGCCGCCATTAAAAGATTTAAGACTTCTACTACAGTAATCAGCTCTCCCCACTGTAGACAGCTAGAGGACGTTTCTAATCCAGACAAGCAATATATCCATTACCTAATTAAAGTAACCCCTTATGAAGCAAGAGATATCTGCAAGTCACTTGACATGCCTGTTTCCATATATACTGTTGTCCATGTGCTGAAGATATCTGAGTATGATCTTTGGGAAACATAAAACCTACAGAATGAATAGGGATAAGGGATCAACCCAAGAAGGGTATTCTTCAATCTCCTATTTAAAAATTATTCAAGGCTATCTACTTGCTATATGGCAGTCAGGCATGGAGTTTACGTACGATGATACGCCTATTTATACACCTAGTATGATTGAGAATTGGTTTAATGAGAATGATATTCCTCTTGTTGGCTGACCCAATACACCCATTTTGAACTCTATTGGTAATATTTATATGATTTATCCAGACCTTGGCTCTTTTGATAACACTAAAAGGCAACTAAAAAGACCGTTTTCCAATGTGATTGGGGAAGCATAGGAAAGCTTAGGCGATATTTTAGCTCCTTTGAGATGATCTATGGAACGCCGTGTTTATGCAGTTTTAGAAGTCAAGGGGTGGTATAAAAGCTATTAATTTAAATATGATATATTGTTATTCATATGTCATTCAGTTGTCACATAAGTCTCTTAAAATTAATGTCTGCTTGTCTTGCGTGAGATAATGCTACTCTTATTTGGATATTAAATTTAGTTGTTTTGAAAATTTCGCAGCCTTTTGTTTAGGGACTTTATGGCACACAAACACACCAGATAGAGTGGTAACCTTGTTTATTAGTAAATATTTTTAGACCCTAAATTTCTGTCCAAAGTGCGCATTTCATATTATAAAAAAGAGTCCTACCATCTCAAGGCCATTAAAGAAGATTGAAGAAAATGTAAATTATTACTTCATGACATTATATTTGATTATTTTGTTTGCAACTGTTTGATGTGAAGACATTAAACTGATTATCTATCTATATAAATGATTATAATATCATCTATATGTAATGGCGACATTTCTACTTGACTTATATTAATAGAACGAAGCATTACCGGGATAACTATTTCAATATTAAATATCATAGGCTAGTGATAGATGTTGGTTCAGGTGGGTTCATGATCATGTAGTTAGTAGTTAATGATAAAAGGAATCCTCGGCAGGTACTTCAAGTGTAATTTAGATAACTTATTCTCAAAAGGGCACCATTAAGTAGAAATATAATATTGACTTGTTGCACAGAAATAATTTAAATCTAAGTTTAACCGAAATAAAGTGATCAGTGTGACCTTGTCAGAATTAAATTCCCGAAGATTTCTAGACTAATTAATTAAGAAAGGTTCTAGGTCTTGTCTCAAGAATTGCGTAATAGATCATTATCCCATACTTAAATGTTTGCATGCGTTCATGAAGCGTGTGCTAAATTTTCTGATATGAACAACATGCTTAAGCTGGGAAATAGTCTTTAAGGCTCAGTTTTTATTTACTTTAAAGTACCAACATGGAATGAACCTAATAAGTATAATTAGAATATATGGTAGCTAAACTCATCTGATCGGCTCTATAACAGACGCTTATTTTCTTTTGTTTGAGTACCAAAACAGTCTTTTTTAGCATGAAGCGAATTTAAAGCCGTTAAGCTAGCCATGGGCCATTTTTCCGTCTCCAAATAAAGAAGACAGCCAGAACTAACATGCTTTTTCTCAAAAACATTTTCAAATACTGCCATTCACATCTTTCCACTTGCTTTATTTGTTTATATTGATTCCCATCAAGTCTAGACTATTGTGTTACATGGTGCTTTTTGGAATTTAAGTCGTAATCTTTTGTAGTATACATCAAGTCATAGTTCTACAGAAGGATAATAGACAAAATAATATTCAGCTCATATTTCTTTTTAAATTACTTCTTTGCATAAATTCCAGTTGAATAGTACTTTAATTTATAATGGCCACAAAGGGTTGATGGTGGACGGTTTGGCAATGATAATAATAATATATACACCTATACATATGTATATATATTGTTTAGATTTTATATATACGATTCGCTGGTAGATCTGCTTGTCCCCTGAAACCACGCAAAACTCCTCATAGCCACTGGTGATGGCACATATTTCACTAAAGAGTCCTTCTTTTTTACTCGTTAATAATAATATTATTATTATCATTCATTCATTTATTTATTTATTAAAAACCTGTTTGATCGATTGTTTGTTGTTTATGGCTTTGTCGCATTTACCCCTTTTAAATCATGTGATATAATTACTACTCTAGGGAATATTCGCAAACTACCACTCCAAGTAATATAAACAATGCCATAATTGCCTAATTGAGTTTTTACAACTGCAAACCACCCAATTTCCATTCTCTTCCCCTTCATTTTCCATTCCTTCCTCCTTTTCTCTTTGACAGTTTTCCTTCTTTTATTTGACACCGCCATACGTTGTCTCTCCTTTTATCATCCCCCGTTTGGCGCACTTTCTCTTCAATGGAACCCTCCGACTCCCAGTCCATCGTCCCCCTCACAAACATTCTCAACGAGCTCGTCCAGCTCAAGTACTTTCTGCTCACGGGCCCTGCACAGCTCAGAACAGAAAACGGCATCCACCGTCACACACTTCCTAACAAGGAGCAGATCAGCTGTATTGTATGGCGGAACGTCTACTTCATTACAGGCACCGACATTGTCCGCTGCCTCTCCTTCCGCTTCGAGGCCTTTGGCCGCGAGATCTCTAACCGCAAAAAGTTTGAAGAGGGCATCTTTTCCGATCTGCGTCATCTTAAGTGTGACTCGGACGCCGTGCTTGAGCAGCCCAAGTCCGAGTTCCTTGACTATCTTTACAGAAACAACTGTGTCCGTACGCAGAAAAAGCAGAAAATCTTTTACTGGTTTTCCGTCAACCACGACCGTCTTTTTCAGGATGCACTTGAACGCGACCTCAAAAAGGAGCTCTCTGGCAAAAAGTCCTCCACGACCCCCATCCGTGACCCAGCGCTTTCGTTTCAGTACGACGGCTCTCGCACTCTGCATGACCAGCTTCCAGATATTATCGAAAAGTTCCCGCGACCCTTGGCCGATCTTGCTGACGCGTCATCGGTTATGTCAAACCTTCCCATCATGTCAGGCCAGATGATGCAAATGCCCCAATTCGCAGCTTCCGCCGCCCAGCCGATCCCATACCAGGTCGTTCCTACTGAGGTGTACCAGACCGACATGCTCTACCCGCAACACCCACCACCACCCCTGGTGCCCGAGATTTTGATTCCTCCACAACAACAACCAAATGCATTTTACTACCCGCCAGAGCCCGTGGCTCTTCCTACAGACTACACGGTTGACCCGCAGCAGCCGCCCCAGGCAAGCGACTCCCATCAGTCTGACTTCCCGTTGGACTATGTTGAGCCCAACTCCAACATCATTTACGTGGCACAGCAGCCAGACGCTACTTATTACTATGATGATACGCAGTATGCGCCTGCGTTTGCTTCAACCGCTGATCCCGTAACCTATGATAACCAGCAGTTTCACGTAGTCTATCAGCAGGATTCCACTGGTGACATTGTATCGACCATGGTCCCTACCACCCCAGGTGCCGACCTGCCGAAAAAGTCATCCAAGCGCGTGCCGCCCAGGGACGATTTTGGCAAGCCAGAGCTCCACCGTACGGTGCCGAACACGGTCCTACAACCACGCAAGCTGAATGCAAAGGTTTCGAAGCCGGCACTCAAAGCGAAGCCAAGCCGGTCGCTGGCGGCCGCGCAGTTTGACTACTCATCAAGCACCAGTAATAGCCTCAGTGCCGCATACTTTATGCCCACGCCGTCTGATTCTGGCTGCAGTGATGTGACTGCATTTGGACTCGCTGACCCCGACTATCCCGACGCGTTTTCGCCAGCAGCAGCAGCAGCAGCAACCGCAGCAACCGCAGGGTTCCGCCGGCCGGGACCCCTGCTGCGCGGGGGCGAATACTACCAAAACCAAAAGAAGGCTGTTAGCAAGCCGGACCCAGACGACTACCCCGATGCTTATGCTACAGCCTACAACTACGATGAGCCCGACCGCTACGCGTGGCTGTAAACATTCTAAAATTATTTAATCATCCTTCCGACCCTCTTTTAGTTTCATTTTAACAACACTGTCCGTCAATGACCCCCTTTATCTCCTTTTCCCCCCTGCAAGCGCCCAGGAGAGGGGAACAGGATCCGCCTGGGCTGTGCCTTTGTGGTAGCCCGCGGACGTATGCTAATATCCCCAATAATACTTGAATTTTTTTTTTTTTGCGCGTGTGTTTTGTTATTGTTATTGTTTTGTTACTTTGTGAATTGTGTACTGTTGTTTTGTCTAATATTTAATTTCATATCTACATATATACACACACACATTGTGTAGAGAATTGCTTACTCTGTCAGGTTGGTATAAAAGTCAACAACATCGTCAATATCGTCGAGAGCCCCGCAGAGCTTTTCAAAAGCTGCACGTTGCGCCGCGTCAGAGAGCGCCGGCACCGCAGTGTCCTCGTTGGGGACGTACTCAATGCCCATATCCTTGACGCGGTAGCCAGCGTCGGCAAGCGCCTTGGCCACCTTACCAGTGTCTTTATCAGACGTATAGACCGCGTAAACGAGGCCTTCGCCCTCGGCTGTGGGTGCCCCCTCGTCGTTCGGGTCACGCTCGACTTGCTCGAGGTCCTCAGCACCAAGATCAACCAGCGCTTCGAATGCATCGTCCACGGAAGTTTCTTCAGGCTTGGCGTGTACCTCAATCCAACCGCGGCGCTCAAAAAGGTACGCGGTAGGGGAGAACACGCCACCGACCTTGGAAAACGCGGCCTTGACCTGGCCCACGGTACGATTTTTATTGTCGGTGAGGGTTTCGACCACAAAAGCAACTCCACCGGGACCAATGCCCTCGTATACAGGCATCTCTGTCGCTGTTGCTGCGCCGCCCGACGCGCTGATGCCGCCACCACGCTTGATGGCCGACTCGATAATCTTTTTAGGCACGTTTTGGCGATTGGCTTGTTCAATCGCTGTTGCTAACCGAAAATTGATTGCGGGATCAATAGACCCGCCCACTCTTGCCGCTACTGCGATTTGTGAGGCGCATTTAAGGTTGACTTTATTTCTTTGCGCATCGTTTTTGGCCTTGTCGTGCTTGATTGTCGACCATTTGTTGTGACCCGACTGGACCGCTGCGGTGGTGCTAAAGGGAGCAGCAGCGGAGATAGCGCGACAGACGCAAGGAGCGCGTGTAGCTAATGCAATAAGACGACGTGAGAACATGGATTTTATTTTTATTTGTACAAAAATCGGGGTTGACTGATAGTGATGAAGAAAAGGGTGTGAAAAATAGATCAGGAACCAATGATAACCAACGGAGTTGGAAAAAAAAAAGAGTTGGGAGAAGCCTTTTTGGTCGTTTTAGGTCACTATGTAGCAAATGGGCTGTTTCGGGCTTACGAATAATGGTAAACAAAACGACAAACATACAAGTAAGCCTACAAGTATAGAACTAATGTAAAGCTATAATCATACATGCAAAATGAATCTGCAGTTGTAGTAACAACCCTAACAGGATTTCAAAGATGGAAAGATGGAATAGATTATATCACAGCACCAGCGTTGTGTCACAAACCCAACGAGTCAATGAGTACTTTGAGTTGACCAAACGATGATTTTTCTCCTTCTTGTGCACAATCTTCTAAGCCTTACTTTGTATCTCTACAATTTATAGGCATAGTTGAACAAAAAAAAAATTAGACACACATATTCCAGAGTTTTTTCAGTTGCGATTATCACAGGTTACAGTCTGGCCAACTCCAGTGTCATAAAAGAAACAAAAAAAAGAAAGTGAGTTACCAAACTGCTTTCAATGGATGAGGAACAACAGGCGGCTGGCAATGGAATTGAGATAATGTGCGCCCATCTCCTCGCGCGTGAGGCTGAGCGCCATCCTTACCGATCGCGACTGCATCACCTTGCAACCACCCATAGAGTCAACACCAGCAGCAGCAGTAGTAGTGGCACCATTGAAAATGAAAATAGCAAGCCTGACAACGAAGGGATCAAAATCCATATCTCCTTGTTCATCAGCTTGTTAGTCACTGGCATGACCGTTTTGTCAGCCGGGTTATTTTGCGGCGCTTCCGCAAGCGCCGGGAACACGAGTATTACACTGACTCCGTTCCACAAGCGGTAGAGAAGAAACAAAAAGAAACAAAACTGAATTCAAATAGAATTAAATAAATGAAGAACCACGTTAAAAAATGGACACTATAATTTGATCATTGGTTAAGTCAAGTACTACTAGTTGGATGCTTATTGCTCTGGAGATAATTCTAGCATCAAGCAGAAATAAAACAATACCTACAACTGTAGGACTGAAGACCAAGGAAGACTTTATGTCATATGATGATCAATCTGCCTGCACTGAAGTTTCATATCTGTTTACCTTCAGATACTTCAAACCTACGTGCTAGTGATGATGATGCCTTTTCATTTTATTCAATGTCAATCAAATTGACAGCCTCAATATTTTTTTATCTAAAAAGCAACTCAGAAAATCATAAGGACTTTATTTTACTTGGTTTTTGCTAATACACACTTGCTTTTCTTTTATTTTCACTATAGATGTTGGAATAAAAAGCCAGTTACTTGCATATATTGTTAAAGCCAAAACAAAATAACCTTGAATAACGGTTGAACAGTGAATATTTTGACACCAAGAGTGGTGCAAAGATCAGGTTTCTTAATGACTTCTCTCAACCATCTACACTTAAAAGCTGAACAAATAAAATGTGAATTGCTGGTTCAGAATGACCACATATTTAACGGAGACTATTTTTGGGATTCATAATTTCACATATTTGGACTCTAATTTTGCAAGGAAAAAGCTAGTTGCAAGTTGGACCATTAATCTTGCTTGGGAAAAAAAGTCGTTTTAAAATGTGTGTATATAATATTTGTTCTGCTCCTATTCAGCAAGCTTAACCTGACAGATTTATATTGAGCAGTGCCTCTGATGGTAGTTTGAGATTTTGCAGAGAGGGTTTGCTTAAAATCATGTCCATCTAGAGCCAAATTGAGCATATTATTTGAATATGGCATTCAACTATTGCCTTGCACAGCGATTAGTATTAAACCAATTTATATTCTAGTCATTATACGTTGGCCAATGTTTTACAGCTCATATACCCGTACACATTATGACAATTTATGTAGGTGAAATCAATCAAGGTTGACTGTTGTTTTTCAAAATAATTATCAGCTTGACATTTACAGTTTCCACAAAAGTAATGCATTACTCTGTTTTCAAATATTTTTTTCACTACTTGGATAATGTACGTGTTGGTTTTGTGATGCACAACTTCATGGTTGTTTATAACTTCAAAGCATTAGCCATATCGTAAATTAATATTGGATTCCTTTATCAAAAGTTTTTGATGCTAGGTCCTCATTAATTACACATATTTTCCGAATTTAACTGTCGTATATATTAAAACAACTACAAACTACTCATATCTCCATTAGCATTCCCTGACGTATGGTCTGTAGTTGACCAAATATTTGCTACTGTCACCAGGACTTTCTTAATCCGATGTCAACATCTGGAGTGATAAATAATAAAAGGAAGAAAAAGAAAAACGTATCAGCTCAAATATCCAAAAGATTAAACATTTGTGGTACTATAGCCCAACTGTTAAAGCCTTTTCCCCATGGTCTGTGCGTTGAACCGCCTTCACTGCAAGTTTTCTCATAATTGTCTTGCTATTGCAGTTTACAAGCCTTAACACTCTCTGATTTTATATACAATTCTTGTACTCTACAAAAAGCCATTTAAAAATATTTTATAAATCAATATTATATGCCTTTCCATCTTATAAGAGCCTCTGACTCTATGGAAGGCTATCATGTAAAATCTTAAATAAGCGATTTCCCAAATTTCTAAATACCTGGATTAAAAAAATATTTTCATAAGCAAACTGTAGATGCTAGTTCTGAAAAATATCGCTTAAGAAGTTTCGCCAAAATCAGTATAATCCTTTGTTGGAAATAAACGTGTAGATCTCAACGCGCACTACGAAAATTAATAGCTCGTCTACTATGAAGTGACTATATTTTAGTTGATGCATGCCACACTGCTGGTTGGTCGTCCGTGCCAGATCTTCACAAGTAAGATGCTCCAGTTTGCGACTTACTGTGAGCCTCGCTCACGGGTACAAGATCAGCGCTCTAATATCACCTGTACCAAGCATCACAAAAGGAGCATCATCAGTCTGATCAATTTGCCGTTTCAGGTATCACCGTCGAATCAATTAATTGGCATCGCAGCAACTACGCTCCTGGCACAACCTGTTCATTTTGAAGTAATCAATTGGGTGGTGGCAAGTTTGTTAACTTCACAAGTAGAAACATTGTCTCAGATTGAAGCAGATCTTGGACTAAACTAGGTGCTGGCTCTGCCACCCCTATTAATCAATGCTGTGAAGTTGTCCAAACTTCAGGTTGGGTTGATTTAAGCCCAAATCTTTAGAATTCATATAACTTACAGAATATATCAACAGCACTCGACTTTTGAACAGCATGATTGACATTTGACGGCTCTGACATGGTTCTATTTTAAGATCCGCGAGGCTTTGATTGGGCATATTTTTTACCCCTACATGAAATGAATGTACTCAACCGCAGCAACCCCGACAGGATCTTAGATCCACGAAGCGCTCCCAGCAAATCCTCGAGCATATTGCATTTGCCTGGTCAAAAGACTCGCAACGGCGACCGCCGCATGGTGTGACAATTCGGTTGTGAACACAAGGGTGTAATAGATTGGCCTTAATGTTATGACAAGCAGTGAGCAGTAACTCGCTGAATGAACATATAACACTGTAGCCTCTACAGTTCAAATTAACTGCACAAGTGAAAGTGCGCTAAAGCAGTATTCACCACTAAGTTCCTCTGTCGTATATGGACTCTAATATGGGCTCATGCCTACGTCTATCAATTATGCTCTGTATTTTTTTTAGCTTGTTAGGAAATGCATTTGCCGAGTTAGTGAACAGCAGTGGACAATACTGCGTTGGCAAGGCCATCCATCAATTAGGGGCTGCTTATCATGATTGCTACTCTTCTAGCCAAACAACAGTACTGCCGTCCTTGGCAAGCACTGGAGCATGATGACAGCAGGCCCATTCGGAGGCCCGCTGGTGCATTCCGTTTCAATGTGACTGCACTACGCGGGTCATGTCGCCGGGGAAACGGACGCCTTTGTTTACAGTATCTGCAGAGGTATGTGCGGCAGGCAAAAGAAAAGTACACTACTTGTGCAATTTACTATGGAAATTTCAGCATTCTTGTCAAAAAGGGGCATCTGCGTCGAAACGAGCCATCAGACTTTCCATTTTCAGGGCCTGGGAGTCAGTAAAGTGATTAGATCCTGATGGATTTTGCAAGATAATGATGAATCTTTGTAGCTGGCAAGTCCTGTTTGAAACCAGAAACAGCCTTTTTGAGACAGACTGTTTTGGCTGCCGAACGAGTGTAGACCAACCCTACACCGCGCGAACTGTCAGTATTTAGCAGCGATCGGAAAAAGAAAATATACGATCATGGAAAGAATGTTCATGAACATAAAAAAAATGCAGGATACAAGAGAGTAATGCAAGATAAAAAGGAAAAAGAGTGATAAAAAAAAGTAGAAAAAAAAGCTTGAAAACAAAGTAGCATTAAAATAGACAAGCAAAATGATAAAAATCTCGACTAAATCTAGCTCTTCTTCTCTTCTTCTTTCAAAGTCCATTACCCACCTACAGTTCATGGCCCTGCGCTATGAATACGCATTCAACATATTCTAAGGACTCTGATACCCAGTCGCTATACGATCTGCTGTCGTCCCGCTCTGGTTCTCTGACAAGCTCGGGCAGAGTTGCCGCCATCGGCGCTCAGAAAGGCTCCGTCACGACCATCAGGGCCCTTGACCTCCACGGCCATGCGCGACAAGAGAGTATTGACTCACAGCTCTCCGCTTACTCAACTTACTCCGACCGAGTTCTCAATCAGCCGTTATACACGTACTCTGCCAATCCTACCAGTAAAGCTAGAAACAGCCAGAATATCACCACCAACTCGCAAAGGGACAGTGGTAGTAGCACCTTCAATGTTCATAGTCACAGGCAATCTGCTCGTTTCATTTCTCTCGACTCACCAGTGATTTTTGAGAACGCCTCCACTTTCAACGTGCACAAGCGTGGTTCAGGGCGGCAGGGAAGCTTGGAGTTTGACGAATACACTGCCTACGGCAACTCCCCTTTTTCAGACTGTCACGACCTAGTTAGTATTCCAACCAATGCCACTGGACCATCACCACGGTCAGTCAGTAGCAAAAAGCAGCCTGTAGAAGAAAAGTTTAGCTTTGACGATGGTGGAAGTCCCCCTAACTTAGCAGCTAGTGTGGCCTATGGCAACGAGATATTTTATAGCTCTAGTGATGTGATTGATGACTCTATCGATGACACACCGCGTCATTGTGCCAGCCCTCTTCTCCCGGTCAGCATCTTTGAGAATGGGGATGCGGGAACTGAATCTGCTTCGTGTACTAGTACAAAGACCTCTCCCAGCAGCAAACATGATCAAAGTTCTGGTGTATCTCAGGCTGACCAGGAAAAGGACATTGACTCAATTATCGTCCACCCGGCCCGTGCTGGCATGCCGCGTGTATTCAGACTGCGAAACTTGGATACTAAAGGTCAACCCAAGACGCATGAAAATTTTAATACACGATCCGTATACATTCCTGTTTATATCAGCGGCGGCACCGTTTGCTCAGGCGGCAAGTCAAACACGGCTTTTTTCCCATGGCGAAACGCACAAGACCATGAGATTATGGTTCCGACTGTACATAGTGATCAGACTCTGAGCAACATATCGGCATACAATACTGCGGCTCCCTCGCCTGCAGCAACATCCGGTACCAAGGCTACCAATACAACTTCTCCTGAAACATTTCACACGTCTAAGGGTCAGAATTCCAAGAACATGGGTGGGGCAGAAGATTTTCAAACAACAAAATTTAGCATTTCAAATAAATCTATGTCGCATTCAAAGCGCTCTTCCACTCCTTCTTCCTCATCTTCTTCTGTTAAATCAAAAAGTGACGATAGCAGTCGACTAGCCACTATTAATTCTCCGGCTGGCTCGCCAGGCGCTGCTCATACCCGTTTCCAATCTTTAGCATTTATGAAAAAGTCCATTGACAGACTTTCAACTACACTATTATCAAGCAGTAACGGCATAGTACCCAGCGATACTACTAATACTCCCTCGTCAAGTTACTCTCCAACGTTTCCTCAAAGAAAACCCACATTAATGACACCACCGCCTACCATTCTGAGGGCTCAGACTTCTGCTTTGCCCTCCAACACCTATGTAACTAGTCCACTGGCCGACCGCAGCAATCGCCAGGTTACCGACTGCGTTACTGACTCTCTACCTCTCACAAACCCCAATCTACATGAGTTGATTTCGAATCCTCAACATTGTGCGCCCAAAGAGCACAGCCTGCCACAGATACCGTCACAGGCTCACACTACACAGGAGCACCACAGCAGCGTTGATGAGATTAAGACGTTTGCAAACCGCGTGAAGCGCGCGCAGCAAGCTCTTAACACCACAGACAACGAATTAATGACTGCAGCCGAGGTTGCGCAAGCACTTTTGGATCAGAAAACGACAGGTCGTGTTTGGGCCACGCCCGCATTACCACTCCAGCCGCTAACGCCAAATGAAAATATTCCTGCCCCATTGGTAAACGCACGATCAACTAGCATGGACAACCCGCAGGATATTCGTCTAAGCAGTGCTTTTGTCACTTCTGTGTATCCCCCAGAAAAAGATCACAGCACAAATTTATCCCAATCTGATCTTGGGAATGGGTCACGCTCCACGGAGCATTTCCTGTTGCTAATGTTTATCTTATTTCCGCCCTTGTGGCTTCTGCTTGGGTTCGGAAGTTTTGACGGGTTCATTGTGGCACGTCAAGGGACGCACACAGTGGTGCGTAGCGACGGAAGTCTAGATGTTGTGGCTGGCGCATCATGGCGCACTAAAATACTCGCTTTTGTGTTTGCAAGTGCATTTTTCCTGGCTGCCATCGCAGGTCTCGCTGTAGGTCTTGCTTTGGGCCTGAAATAGGCCTGGCATTGTTAATTGTGTACTATAGAACCTGTTCAATACTCAGTATGAATTGGGACTTTCACACCTTAACCTGGAACTCACTGTTGCTCCAACAGGCGAACTTTTTGTTTTTTACTAATATGTTTATTTTTGTTTGTTACGGCTTTTGTTTAGTTTTGTTTTTGTTTTTTGATATTTGTTCTTTGGTCTCACGTACATATAGATAAGTACGTAATTGTAATGTTTAGTTTTTATGAAAAAAATTTTTTGTTATTTAAAACTCTCAGTGTATTTTTAAGAAACGTTAGCAATCTTGGTCAGGGGTCGAAAAAAGTGTGGGCTCAAAAGAAAAAAAAAAAAAGGGTATCTATGATTACGCACTATATTTAAACTGGAATATTCGTAATCAAAGCCCTGCAAGATTCCTAAGGAACCCAGGAGTAACGACTCAACGTCTAACTCATAGACTATAGTTATGCTTTTTAATAGAACGTTCCTACCTGCATTAAAGTTTCTGTCGGATTTTTGTTGCAATGTGGACATTTGAACACCTTTGCGCCTCCAAGATTGGGGTGAAGAGACCCACATCCACTGCAAGTTTTGCTGGTGTACTCTCCATCGCAAATAGTAAATTTGCAGTTTGAGTACTCTCTGGCCTTTTTTTAGTAATTGTTGACTGGATCTATGGTGATTCCATGTAACCATATTTTTAGCAGCCTTTGAGTTGATTGTCCTCTGGCTTTTAGAAACCATCTTCTGGGTCTAAACTTTGTGTAGGAATATAGTATTGTAATGTCCGCAGGTCCACTTTTGTATCTTTTTGTGAAGTTTATCAATTAGATTTTGAATTCAGTGTTGAACTCTCGCTCTTTTTATTTATGACTCTGGTTATTCTTGATCTCCAATTGGGACCAGTTACTCTGCAGCATCAATCATATATTAAATTCCGAGATATTGGGTTCTTTAGTTTAAAAATGATATCATCTGAATTATATCTAGTACTAAAGCTTCTGACTCCAGAATCAAAATTAAAGACTTTGTTTTGTGAAAGTTTATTGTATTTGTCGAGACTCTTGGTAATCTAGGGATATAAAGATATTCCTTAATATAATGAAGATTCCATTTGATTATAGGTCCGCCTCGCTGTCCTAACATGCTTATTGAAGCTTATCCTTTCAGATTATTGGGTACAAACTTATCATGATACTTTTCTCAGCAGGTCCTTTCGTTTCTGATTTTTTTTCAGATCTTGATGTTATTGGTTTCCTTCGAGTTCTTGTTATTTTTTTCATTCAAACCAGCTCAGACTACATTGTTTTTGGAGGCAAAAATAATAGCGATGGACAAGGCTTTAAAGGATCTCTGGGTAACATTTATAGTCGAATTAGCTTCACTATGACCCACGAACCTTCAAATGGTCGTTTTGCAGATGTGCCTAAAACTGAAGTAAACGGGTCAGACCCCAAATTAGAACAATCAGAAGCTTAACTAGAAAAGTATAAATTCAAATTAGACAAATTCAGAGCCAGATACTCACAAGTAGTCATTACACAGGACAATAATTCATTAGACTTCTGAATACATCCACTTTCAATATATCTGATGATTTATGCTCCTGGGTAGAATCTGTCGAGTATTTCAATTTGCCTCTCTTATTTTTGGTGATCCGAAAATAATTTGACATAGTAGATTTTCTTTTTGTTGGCAATATCCCTGAAGAAATCTCCCATTGTTCTAGACACATGGATTTTATACTATAACCGTTTTCTTCCTGTGATATTGATGGAGCACTTCTCTAATAAATTGCTCATGCACAGAGGAGAAAATCTGTTTCTTAAGAGGTAATAAAGCCTCAAGCAAGTTCTGGGTTTATATGCTTTATGCAACTATACTCTGTTTATGTTAACAAAGTTTAATGGCAGTTTTCTTTTTTCATTAATCTAGACTTGATCTCTCCTGAAACTTTGGCTCTCATGATTTTTTCACTCCTTGCCCCGTAATGATACTAGAAAAATAGGACTTGACCAAAATAAAAACTAAATCGGGAGAAATAGTGTCAATAGTACATATTATATAATATTTTGTTTAAATTCATTTTGCGTGTTTTCAGAGCTAACATTGTTCAGTTTCGTATTTCAGTCTGTTTGTGTATCACAAATCAAATGGCCAGCAAAAGATGTCTTAATTTGTAGTTCCACCAAGTACCAATAACACTGGCTATGTATAGTAAGAAAATACTTTGGGATTTGATTTTACAATGCGCTAGCTTAAGCATCATGGAAGAAAAGGTGGTTAATCTTATACTTCTCCCTCTTTTTCCCTTTGATTGCAAGCTATTTCAACAGTCTGATTTGAGGCTCGAGTTTTCACAGTTTCCTAATTAGGAATATTTAGAACTGTGATACGAGCCGGACTTTGAGGCCTTATTAACTATTTGTTATACATATAGGTATGAAATTTACTGAATAGTATTTTCGTTATGATAGTGCTCTATTTGCATAAATAGTATTCATTGAAATCATAAATATGGCTGTTTAGATACCGTGATTCTCAAAAGCCTACAGGTATTAAGGTAGGTACATATAGTGGTACAGTTGTCATTGTTTTCTTATTGTATTTTTAATAGTCTCATGGTTATACAGTTCTGAAAGGACTTAAAATGACAAAACACTTGTTCACATAATTTAGAGCAGTTACTTTTTAAAAAAAGAAATGCCAGATCGTTTCAAAATTATCTTAGCAATTCTGGATCTCAGCATTAGATAATGCCTAAAAATCAAACAGTATGTACATTGACCCAATTGCAGAAAAAGCATTCAAACAAACGTTACCAATAACAAACAGGCTATGACCATTGTCGAGTAAGTTGTTGTTCAGATGTACCAATATCAAGAAACACGCGTTTATATAAAATAAAAGGTGAGCCACGAGGAGAAATTCAATGCTGAAAAATCAAAGATAATTTAATTAAGGTAGGACTTAGTTTGCAAAATCTCTTGAACATATTCCTAATATTCAAGTTCCATAAAACAAAGACAACCTATTTTATCACGTTCAACTGGTCTCAGTCAAATAGAATCGTATTATCTTTAGTTTCTAATAAATCAATTCATAATTCTCATTCAAATCAATTGGATTTTACTCATAGATTTCTTGTTGCTTCAACAATGCTTTCTTACATTTACTTAATTCTTGGTGTTCTGTTGAGTATTTTTACCAAGTTCACACGCTGGAAGAAATAGGATGCCAATGCCGTATATGGAAGAAATTTAGATATCCTAAGATTCCCACAAAATTTACTCCACAAGATCAAAAAGTATCAACGCATTGGCGCTTAAAACTTGAGGAAATTTGGAAAAAATGTTTAAAAACTTCAACAGAAATTTATTAACTTCTTTTTCGAAATATTCCATTGATTAGTTACTAGAGTGAGATTTCTTTCACCATTTCAAGTGTTTCAGCCGAAAGGAGTTTTAGTTCAGAGCAGAAAATTTACTCAAAATCTCAACAAAAAAATACTGCGCATATCCAACTATTCTTAAAGAATATCGTACTTGTATGTAAAACTTGTGTACTCATTCAACTTTTTATGCTTTCCAGTAGCTCTCCAGTTTTATTTTTACAACAAATTTGAATCATCTTTATTGGTTGACTCAACAATTGTTACTATATTTAGCCCCAACCCTGATGACTTTGAGTCATCTATAAAAGAGTGACTCCGAGTCATCCTTCCCTTGTATCAACCACATCGTATAGAAGACCAAACATAAAGCATGACTGCAACTATCGCAACAGCCAAAACAGCAGCAAAGGTTTCAGCAGCAGCAGCCTTTTTTGCCAAAACATCAAGAGCCTTTCAGGTTCATGGCGCCAACACTGAGGTTGGTAAAACTATTTTTTCAACAGTTCTCCTGGCGCGAAACAATGGCGATAGAGTCCCAACGCACTATATCAAGCCAGTGTCAACGGGCCCCGCTGCCGAGGAAGACCTCCGGCATATCAAGCAGTACTCGCCCAAAACTGCATCCGAATGCCTTGTTCAGTACAAGGATCCTGTCAGTCCGCATCTTGCGGTGATGCGGGACTCCCAGACACCGTTGGCGGATTCAGATATTGTAGCGGAGGTAAGACGCAGCCTTACGGCCATATCTAGCCAAGCTGGCACGCAAGATTCCTTTGCACTTGTGGAGTCAGCTGGTGGAGTCCTTTCTCCAGGACCGTCTGGCTCACTTCAGGCAGACATTTATAGACCCCTTAGGTTGCCAGCCCTACTTGTAGGCGACGCAAAGCTGGGTGGGATTTCAGCCACGATTTCCGCCTATGAGTCGCTCTTTCTCAGAGGGTTTGATGTACCTCTTTTGCTAACCTTTAAGGAGGACCGGTACAGAAATTTTGAATTTTTCCAAGATTTCTTTGCTAAAAAAAACGTAGAGGTTGCTGCAATACCGGCACCTCCGCCTCCCCTCCCCAGTCTCGAGGAGGATGTACTCCAAATGCAGGACTATTATAGCGAGGTGTCAAATTCAGATGTTATCAAGCAAGCTAATGATTACTTGACCGATTTTCACAAAAGACGACTCTCTGATTTGCAGTCAATCAAAAAGCGTGCGAGCGAGACTATCTGGTACCCGTTTTCTCAGCACTCTCTTATTAACCAAAGTACAATTACTGCAATAGACTCTGCCTATGGTGATTTTTTTCAATCTTTTGAAGACAATAGCTTTTCATTGGAGCCACTTTTTGATGCCAGCGCCTCATGGTGGACGCAAGGCCTTGGCCATGGCAACCCAGATCTTGCGCTCACTTCCGCAAATGCAGCTGGCCGCTACGGTCACGTTATCCTGGCTAATACCATTCATGAGCCCGCTTTGAAGCTTGCTGAAAAGCTACTTGATTTGACTGCAAATCCGCGATTGAGCCGTGTGTTTTATTCTGATAATGGCAGTACTGGTGTCGAAGTTGGGATCAAAATGGCATTTAAGGCCGCATGTGCACGCTACAACTGGGCTGAGCCTGAAACTGATAGCAACAGCACAGGTAGTGCACTGAGAGATATTGGCGTTCTTGGACTCAAGCGCAGCTACCATGGTGACACTATTGGTACAATGGACTGTTGCGAACCCTCGGTCTACAATAAGCAAGTTAACTGGTACCGCGAGCGAGGAGCTTGGCTCGAGTACCCCGTTGTTAAGCAAGTTAAAGGACGCTGGGTAGTTGAAAACCTCGAGACTGGTGATATTGTGGAGGAGTTCAATACACTTCAGGATATTTTCTCTTTGGAAAAGAGAGACCGCAAAACATTTGAGAGCTACAAAACAACAGTGCTTGAAGCTATCAAAAAGCATCTGGACGCAGGCAAAAAGTTTGGAGCACTTCTTATTGAACCCGTGTTATTGGGTGCCGGCGGCATGATGGCTGTGTAAGTGACATTTCTAGTTTTCTCTTGTGTTTGATACTAACTAATCTTGCCAAATCTTCTTTTTCCTTTTAGAGATCCGCTATTTCAAAATGCTCTTGTCACTGCGGTTCGTGAGAATGCGGCATTGTTTGGAGCTCAAGAGACAAACGGCAGTAATGAAAACGACTGGCAGGGACTCCCTGTTATTTTTGATGAAGTTTTCACAGGATTATTCCGTCTGGGCCACGCAACTGCCGCATCACTCATTCAGGTGCATCCTGATATCACTGTGAATGCAAAACTTTTGACTGGTGGCCTGCTCCCGCTATGCACCACAATGGCTAGCAACAATATATTTGAGGCTTTCTTAAGCGCAGAGAAGGTTGACGGACTGCTGCATGGGCACAGCTATACAGCACACCCAGTTGGCTGCGCGGTAGCCGCCGCATCCCTAGACACGTTTCAGGAGATGTCAGATAATGGCGCTTGGAACAGCTACAAAGCTGCTTGGGATGGTGAAAAAACCTGGAGTATGTGGGAAAAGGCATTCGTAGCACAAGTGTCCCACAGCGGCAAGGTCGATGGTGTTTTCTCGCTTGGCAGCGTGCTGGCTATCACCCTCAAAGATGACATATCGACAGGTAAGTATTGTGTTTACCCTCTCATCACTTCTGCTAACTAATATTTTATCAGGTTACGCTTCAAATGCAACTGAAGACTTTAAGAGCTATTTGGAGGCTACTGACACCGGCAGTTTCTCTCTCCATATCCGAGGCTTAGGAAACGTTATCTACATCATGACAAGCCAGTCTACTGAACCCAGAACTATTGGACATATTCAAAGTCTCATCCTAGATTATCTGAAAACAGACTAACAAACACTTGTTGAATCAAGACCATGAAAGAAGAAAAAAACTAATGTCAAATTGAAATAAAATAAATTAGATACATGTAACCGGTGCCTTCAAAATACCCGATGTACAAAATCAAAAACCAAAAATAAAAAATAAGAAACCAAACAAAGAAAAACAGATATATATAAAACAAAAAACAAAGCCATGCCCCGTTATCTAAACCCATTCAATATCAACGTGAACTTTGTAGCTCTCAGAGCCAAACTCCTTGCTAAGCTTTTTAAGCTTCTTTTCTAGGTTGTTGATGCGCGCCTTTACCATGGGTGAGCTGATGCGGGGGTCGGATAAGTTTGCTTTTATGCCAAGCCGGAAAGAGTTATTGTTCTTCCCAATCTTGACAATTTCCAGCTTCAACAGCTTCTGGTCATCCTTGGCCGCACCACCTGGGAAGACACCGCCGATGACATGTAGTAAATGGCCGACATAAAGTGCCCACCATGCCAACTTTCGAGGTGAAACAACTGATATTAAAGTGCTTCTGCTCTTTCCATCCTCAGGAAGCTCACCGCCCCATCTCTGACAGAGCGCCAGACCAATAAGAGCTCTCACTTCGTGAGACAGACCGTCTGCTCCAGACACGGGACCAATCGTCGCAATGTTGAGCGCAGAGATCGGCTGAAGTTCTCTGGGGTATGAGGAATGAACAAACGCAACATTGACCACGGCGGGAATGATCCGTCTCAGAATTACCGAAGGTGCAATATCTGGGACCGCTTGCCTCAGAAGCGAGATATACTTATCAGCGTAGTATGGTGAATAAGGCTTGGTTGCAATGTAGAGAGGATCTTGAACCCGGATCTCCTTTGGTAAATCGTGAAAAAGTACACCCTCACGCACACCACCCTGTGAAAACAAAAGTTTTCTGATATTGGGAAATACTTCCAGCGCAGAGCTGACTAACAAAGTGACAGCTGGCAACTGAGTTGCTCTCCGCTCAGAAACCCTGAAAATCTTTTGCTTCTTACCAGTTTCGGTCTGCTCGGCAGCAACTTTGGCCTGCTCTTCAAAAAGGTCTTTGATGTCCGTGCTGTTGCAAGAAAAGCCATTGATAATTTGCAGCGGGTATTTGTCCTTGCCGTTTACATCGCGGGCTAATAACAAGTGACCAAGACCACGGAAACCACCACCAGAAACGTAAAGCTTGAAACCTCCAGAAGTTTCAGCGTCTGCCCTAAGTTCCTCAGGAATGTTTATGGTCTCAATGGCGCTAGCAAGACGCACCTTGATTTCCTCTGCAAGTTCAGCACGTGATCCAGACTTTTGGAGTCTTCTTGTTAACGTGGCTGCGCCGTATGGAAGCGACACAGGTGAGTCGGACATTTTGAACTCCCCATCTTTGCAAGTGATCCAGGAAAGTTGAGTACTGCCACCTCCCAGATCCATGAAAAGACCCTGAACCTCAAAAAACGAACTGGCGACACCGTAAGCTCCTGATCTGGCCTCCTCACTTTTGGTAAGCAAAGAAACTGGCCAGCCAGTAGCCTGGTATATTGCGTCTCTAAACTGCTGAGAGTTTGGTGCTTCCCTAGTTGCCTCTGTCGCAACGATTCTCACATTCGAGTCGGCCACATGGAAATCGTTACAGATCTGCTTGAATCTAATAAGGGTATTACACACATCTGAAATGACTGTCTCTGAGATGTCATTCTTGTCACCCGCCGCTGCTTCTGCTGCTGCAATTGCTTCAGCTTCTGTGATCTGGTGGGTTGGAACAGGAGAGGTCGGGGGACTGGTTTCTTCGGACGAAATCGGCGACATTAAATCCAATTTATCCTCTTCTTTCAGCTTCGAAATGAGATGCTGCTTACCAAGACTTTCGAGATCAAGATTCGTGTTTTGGCGTGAAGAAGAAGCAGTTGAAGAGCGAGTGTGCTGCGCATCGTACATTGAGATAGCGGCTCTGTCTCGAAACAAGCACGGGAAAATACGGGCATGTTTGGGATCAACAGACGAGATGCTAAAACGAATACCATTAGATCCAATATCAACAATTGCCCGCAAGTGCGGGTTTGTATCGTGATTTGAAGTCATGACGACTGTGTGTTATGAACAAACTGGTAGGATGAAGGGGAGCAAAAGGGTGGATGAACGGCGAAGTTTTTATGGACTAAAAGGTGTAGACAGTCACGTGCTTTGATAAGCTTAGGAACAGATATGGCTCAACAGAAACAATCTATTCTGCTTTTAAATTCATTGTAGAGTGATAAAGTATAATTTTTGCTGTCGATCGGTACCCATTTCTTCAGTAGATTTTTGGCCGGTGACGCATCGGGACTCCCGGATTTGGCGTGCTTCTGTGGCCCGTTTCAGCCGTGCGGTTCTGTTGTCATGGCAACGGTCGTTTTGTTTATTTTGTGAGTTCCCAAGGATCAAATAGAATAAAAAAAAAACAAAAAAAACACCGACGGTAGAAAAAATTCACGACTTTTCTCAATAACCACCACGATTTATTCCCCACAAACTTAACAGAATCACAGCGCTCTAACAAAACATGGATAGCATTGACATTGATTTCAACTTGGCTGAGGTGCTTACAGATTATCAGACCGATCCCTCGCAGCTGATTGAGCACCGTTATGCATCCGAGGTGAATCTGACTCGGATCCGAGACGTGTTGAACGAGCTCACTGATCGCCTCACAGTTTCGCCAGAAGCCATTAACAACGAAAAGGTCTTTGACAGGACTATGTATTTATTATAGTAAGTTTGCTTTATTGTTTTGAAGGAGCAAAATGTACTCACCAGCCCAGCTCATACCACGACACCCCAGCAAAGGATCAAGAACGAATTCTTGATCTCGTTTTAAGCAGTGTCAAGGCACAAACAAGGCTCGTCGGGCAATCCATTAATTCCGAGGATGGATTAAATCATGCATATTTAAAAGCTGGTCTGTCGAGAAACGGATTCCTTTTACACTGGCTGCTTATGAATCTAGAACGTGCCACCTCCAATGTGTTTAAAACGGCTGTGCGGGCAGGCAGCACGTACTTTAAGAAAACCCCTGCGACAACAGCTACCATCGAAACAATAAGAACTGCTCTCGAGACGATTTGCAACGTACTCAGTATAAAAAACTTATCCCGGCTATACAACACAACTTCGGAGCGTGATCTGTTTTTGAGTTTGTTCTTAAAGCCAGTATACGTGTTTATGGAATCGGAGATCATTATGAGAACTTCAACGTCACTGAAAATGGAGTTGTTTGAGTGTATTGCCCTGGCTGTTAAGAATCACCAGCAGCAAGCAAACGTTTTGACCTCGCTTCTACAGCTACTGATCTACTTTGATCATCTACCGGAAAACCTCGCCGAGCTTTTGAAGCTGCTCTATGACAAATACAACAACTCGTTTCTTACTGAAGAGATGTTAAAGGACATTAGTGCCAGAGACTTCAACGCAAATGATGCCAAGGGTCCAAAACTGGTATCTAATTTTATCATTAAGTTGTCTCAGGTGTCCCCTCGGTTATTACTGAAGCAGTTCTCTCTGGTGTCCAAGTTTCTTGATGGAGAGTCGTTCACATTGAGATGTGGTATCATTGAAGCTACTGCCAACGTTTTAATGGATATTTCGAGAACTGAAGAGGACCTTGAACGTCATAGTACTCAGATCCAGAGTCTTTTTGATCTCATCGAGGAGAGAGTAATGGATGTTAACCCGTACTGTCGCTACAGAGCCTACCAGTCACTGGCTACTATTACAGAACTTGATTTCAAGTTCACCAAACGTCGTCCTAACATGACAAAGTTGGCCGTACAGGGTCTCAAAGACAAGACCTCGATGGTTAGACGAAGGGCCATTCTTTTGGTCTCACGGCTGATTTCAACCCATCCGTTTGATCTGCTGCATGGGGACCAATTAGGTCTCAAAGAATGGATCAAACGCCGGGACTTGGTTCAAAGTCAACTTGATGAGATCATTCCTCCAGAGCTAAATGGCCAAGTTGATGTAGACATGCTAGATGCTGAGGAGGATGAGGACGAGGAACAAGAACCTCAAGATGTTGTTACCAACACAGAGATTGAAGGTGAGAACCTGGTTAATATCAAACGACTGAAGCTCACTCTGAAATATTACAACGAGGCCATTACGTTTATTGAGCGAGTACATGAAGGTATTGGTTATGCTCAACAACTACTAAACTCTAAAAACAAGTCGGAGATTATTGATTCCATGAACCTGTTTGTCTTAGCTGATGCTTATGGCATTGAAGTTGCCAGACAAGGTGTGAGATCAATGATCCATTTAGTCTGGGCCAAAGGAAACAACGATGAGGCGCAGGCTATCCAGTCGCATTTGATCGCGTGCTACAAAGGTTTGTTCTTTGAAGCCCCGTCGAACCTGACAGAAGCAGAGGCGAACACTATGATTGCCAAATCACTCATTTCACTAACATATGGTGCAACCCTTGCTGAAATCACATCTCTCGAGCGATTGTTATGTCTTGCGATGTTACAGCAACAACAGCAGTCCTCCACTGCCGACTTTTCGCGACCACTAATTTCCAGCGGTGTTATTCACATGCTCTGGAGAATCTATGGCACGCAAGGCAAGGAGATTTCTCGATCGCAGCGCCGTGGTGCTATCATAATTCTTGGAATGCTTGCCCGTGCAGACCACGAAATTGCTGTTGCAGGCATCGACACAATTGTTAAGATTGGTCTCGGAGAGTTGGGCCGGCATGACTTGACCTTGGCAAAATACACCTGCATCACACTGCAACGTAGTGTGCCTGAGAATGAGTGGAGCGACGCCGCCAAGCTTCGGGAAAAGTCCGGGTTTGTAAACAATCCCAAGAAATTCAGCAGTTCGCACGAGGTGATCCAAAAGCTGTCAGGATTGATTATGATGAACTGCAGTTCAAACACTATTGAATGGTTTGGTGTAGCTGAACAGGCTATTAACGCGGTGTACGATATCTGCGATTCCCCCGATGAAGTGATGTCATCGCTGCTGCGTTTCAAGATGTCACATGTTTTTTTCAACCGCGATCCCGAAATTGAGGACAACGGTGATGCAGCACTGAGCCAGCTTTTGTTCATTGTTGGGCATGTTGCGCTCAAGACAATTGTATATCTTGAAAAGTGCGAGCTGCAATTCAAAAAAAATAAGCAGGAGTCTGAGAAAAGCAAGGCTGCGGAAAAGAATAGCAAGAACAGCAAGGCCAATGACCAGGACCACGATATGGAGCTTATTGGTGGTGGTACATCAGAGGATGATTTCACAGAAGCTGTTGCATACATTCGAGAGCGAGAAATGCTCTATGGTGAAAACTCACTCTTAGCCAAGTTTGGGCCCATGGTGGCGGCGCTGGGTCTCGATATTCTCGACGGCCACCGTAGCAATGTCATAAACATTGCAGGAATGTTGTGTCTGGCCAAGTTCATGTGTGTTTCCTCCAAGTACTGTGAGGACAACCTGCCGATTCTGATGACTATGTTGGACCGGTTTGACGACCCCGTGATTCGCTCAAACGCAGTGCTTGCGCTCGGCGATATTGCCGTGTCGTTTAACCACATTATGGATGATAACACAGACTTCCTTTACAAACGACTCCATGACCAGACTCCCATGGTGCAACGCACATGTCTAATGACGCTGACATTTTTGATTCTGGCGGGCCAGGTCAAGGTTAAAGAGCAGCTCAGTGAGATGGCCAAGTGCTTGGAAGACCCCGATAAACGGATAGCTGATCTGGCCAAGATGTTTTTCCTGGAGCTCTCAACCAAGGATAATGCAATCTACAACAGTTTTATCGACATCTTTTCCACGCTCTGTGCAGATGAAAACGTTGAGTCAGCCGAGTTCAAGAGTATCTTCCGGTTCTTGGCGCCGTTGGTGGATAAGGAGCGATACATTAAGCAGCTGTCTGAGAAGCTTCATGCGCGCTTGATTCGTACCGATATTGACAAACGAACCTGGGATTACACCGCATTTGTGCTTAATTTGCTACCGCATAAGAACGAGGAGTACGCCAAAGTGATTGCCGATGGTTACAAGAACGTAGAGTAGAAGTATTATTATTATTATTATTATTATTATTATTATTATTATTATTATTATTATTATTATTATTATTATTATTATTATTAGTATTATTATTATTATTATTATTATTATTATTATTATTATTATTATTATTATTATTATTATTATTATTATTATTATTATTATTATTATTATTATTATTATTATTATTATTATTATTATTATTATTATTATTATTATTATTATTATT